>BDMV01000008.1:221858-441112 GCA_008326285.1 Oryza officinalis | reverse complement strand
AGTTTTAACTGAAAACCACGTTAAGTTGAAGTTGTCATTAACCTGCGAGGGTTCATCCACCTTCCCCAAGCCTCGCTTGGTCCGGTTTACCCTCGCATCCAATTTCCACAGTTTTAACCACTACGACCTTTTTGCACATCAGGCAAGGTCACACCTTCCATACCCATCATATTTTAAGCAATATTACAAATTGACGAGGCTAGTCAAGAGTAATACAAGTCCCGGCGCTCATTAACCGCGAGCACGGCTATTCGAATAGTTTAATTTACTCACACTGCAGTGGATGTACGCTTTTAATCCCACACTCCGTGACGCACCCAACACATGAGACTTGTCACGGCCCGGTTTTTCAGTTACCCTCGCATGGCGGCACCCGCTCCAAGGACTATGAATCCCCATTGCACCCCCGGCACCACTTTGTAATATTGAAGGTTACATTATACATATATAAAGCTTGACGTCATTAAACCACACACTTCCACATTTCCATACCGATATCCAGAACCTACCATGTCTGGGGTGCCACCCCACGAGAATAACCTAGTCCACCGGGTCTAACCCCACTCAAGAAGTGTGGTCGTACTCGGTTCGTTTCCTGCTTAGCTTCTTGACTCGGTCCTTAACTGACCAGGGTCGGCGGCTTACCGTTCCCAGAACCACCCATATTCTATCCGTGCCGCCCCAGTCGAAATCACTTTTGTTTAATTAAGTTTTTTGGGTTTTCGCAAAGGTTTTCATGCTGTGGGTGGCGCTTATGTCTCCACCCGATCTCTAACAATCACTCCCATCGAGTGATCGGTATAACCACATCCACATATCACACATATGGAGTGTATAACGTCTATGTAAGCAGGGCTAAGCAGTGAATAAATAATCACGCGTAAAGTAATATACTCAGGTAACAAAGGTGTGTAAATACATAAGGATAAACAATATCAAAGGTAAGGCTTAAGCAAATGTAGGTACGCATTTTATAATTAGTATGCAATTTTATTTGTAATCAACACATTTATAAAAATAGGATCAACATGTTCGAGGAAGGGGGCGTAGTGACTTGCCTTGCTCAATTGGGGGTTCGTTCTCAATTAGCTCAGTTTCCTCCTCGCAGATGTACCCTGTCCGGTTGAATACTAACGTCACAAACTACTCGCTAACACAAAAAAAGCCAAAAATTCCGAAAAATCAAAAAAATAACCAAACCAGTGCCATTGCGTAGATCTTGATTTTAGAAAGATTTTGACGAAAGTTTCGTTCAAATCCGACTTAAAACGAGGGAGATACGAAATTCAAAAGATTGGAAAAGTTTTAAAATCAAAGAAAAGGAAAAAGGTCTGACGGGTGGGACCGCCCTTACTCCTCACGTACAGGTTTTGTTTTTAAATGGGTGTGCGCATGGTGAGGTGAAAGGCTTGGGCGAGCTGCAAGCATGCATGCATATGCATACACACGGCTAGCTAGCTGCATGCATGTGAGCTGCTTGCATGCATGCATGCATATGCATACACACGGCTAGCTAGCTGCATGCATGTGAGTGCTTGCATGCATGCATGCATATGCATACACACGGCTAGCTAGCTGCATGCATGTGAGCTGCTTGCATGCATGCATGCACACATACAGCCAACTGCTTGCATGCATGCACACGTACAGCCAGCTAGCTGCATGGCGCATGCATGGCCGGCGCGAAGCGGCGATTGCTGCGGAGGCGTCCGCGCAAGGAAGGGTATGGTGTTGCGCCTCACGACGTCACCGCGCCGCGGCAACAACGGTAGACGAGAAATGCGGTAAGGAAACAAAAGCAAGAGGGAGAGCAGGAGAGGAGCTCACCTTGCGGCAGCCGGGTAGCGGCACACCGAGCGGCGGTCCTCGCATGAAACTACGGTCGTCGATGTACAGCCTGGGGACGGTCGACCCGCGGATCGTCCTCGCACACCACGTGTTCGATCGGTGGTAACAAACGAACACACAGCGTTAAGGAGTAAATGTTAGCGGGTTAGTGCAAGTTAGGGGTTAGGGGTTAGCGAGTTAGAGGTCAGTGAGTCAGTAAGTTAGAGTGTCAGCGGGTTAGTGAGTCAATGGGTCAAATGTTAGATGTTAGAGGTTAGCCGTTCAATAAGCAGTCCGATACGGTTACCGGGTCCGATACGAAGCCTGGTCCGACTCCAACTCAATCCTTCCTCTCTGCTTCGGTTTCCTCTTTTCTTTCCGAGCCGATTACCAAAATCCGTCGTTAACACATGCCCCCCAATTCCGCTTCATTATATAATGTGGCGGAATTAGCTTCAGGGAACTCATCGACTTTTTACTAGGTCTAACCTGAAAACCGCACAGATCCAGATTCGAACCCTTTCGCCGCCGATTCAACAAACTCCTCGTGTTCTTCAACTCCGGCGACCCCTCGGCGTCTCGTCAACATCGACCCCCTTCACAGCGACCCCTCCAGCAACAACGATGGCCTCCGCCCCATTCTACGCCTCCGAGATCCCTGCGGTAAGTCAATTCCTTCAAAGTCCTCATTATTACCTTTTCCGCCGATTTCTCCAAGTTAGGTTTTTACTTTCTGCCCCCCTCAGGCCTTATATTTTCATCGTTGTTCTCACGATTTAGGTCTTCAAAAACCAAATCTTGATTCCCACCGACGATAAATCCCATCGCTTTCTCCTGGGCCCCATGGGCGACTGTGACCCGACTTGGCTAATCAACGCCGAGACTGACAGAATCCCCTTCAGGCAAGCCAAGCCCACTGTTTCTGCATGGAAACATACCTTCAGGTCATGGCCATCAAAGCTGAACGGATACAGAACCTGGCACAAAAGGATCGCTGCCGTCAAACAAGTCCACTGGGACGAGATTGGAATCGGCCAATGCATAACTCTGTCCCTGGCCGATACCAAGAAGAATGAGCCACTAATGTCAGCTGCCAGCTACTTCTGGTCAAGTACCTTGAACGCCTTCATCTTCAAGCAAGGTTCGATGACCCCAACCCTCATAGATATCAAGGTACTCACAGGATTGGATATCAGCTCCGAGATCAACCCCTTCAGTCTCCTGGTAAACAGCAGCCACAAACTGAAGACCAAGAAGATTGGAGGCTGGTCTGGGTACATTTCTGAACACATGGAACAAGGATCGGTCTCAGAGCGAGAACATGTAGCTTTCCTAACATTGTGGTTGGAAAGATTTGTCTTCTGCGGATCAACCTGCGGTCCTACTACAAATTGTCAACATCTGGCTCAGGCTTTGGTCAGCAAGAAGCAAATCCCTCTCGGCCGATACCTCTTGGGAGCTGTATATCGGCTACTCCATATTGCCACTCAAGACTTAATGTTGAAACAAACCGTGGCACATGGGGGACCATGGTGGTTCATTCAACTCTGGCTAACCATATACACCAACACCATGGTTGATCGGCCACCTCTATCAGGTTCTCGCTTCCCATCGAAATATGCCGATCATGAAGATCCCAGGAACAGAAGATGCATGTCCTACGGGGAAGTAGCCTCCGTCTATCCCGGCGCAGATCAATCGGCCGATGACATGGCTACATGGTTCATCCGTTTCTTCACCGGTCCTCCATCAGCCAAGATGGATATGTTTGTCTATACATCGGACCGAGACTTCGAGCTTCCAGATGATCTGCAACTGAGCTTAATAAATGATGACATGGAATCAAGAGAATTATTCATGATCGGCCTCACTCCATGCCTGCTCCCAGTAGGCGTCTTTCAGGGAAGGAGCACCAGCTTGTCCTATGAGTTTTACACCCCAATGACAACTGCTAGACAATGCGGGCTCGGACAACTTCCCATTAGCTTGCATCTTCATAAGCTCCTAGAGAGCAGAGGCACAGTCCCATCGGCCCTGGTTATGAACAAAGCAATGGAAATCGAACTCCCAAATCTTGGTGACTGCGATCGGCTGCATCTAAATGCCTTCGTGCACATTAGCTTCCAAACTTGGTGGCAAGAGTGGGCTGCTCACATCTTTCATCAATCGGTCAGGTTCTATGTGACAGAACTTATCCAAGGCATCAGCCCTCAAGTCCCAGATGAGCCGATTCCATCTGTGAGCAACAGTGGACGGAAGATCTTCTACGCTCAAGCCGTAGCTCCATCGGGGTCAACCATCCTGGAATCCATCATTGGCCTCACTGCCCCAAAAGTGGCGTCGCTTCTCCAAGGTCCGATGCCTAAAGAAAACCCCAAGAGAAAAGCGCCGGCCAAAGGCAAATCGCAGAAAGCCAGCAAGAAGGCTAAAACCGATGACCAGGCCGATGCCGAAGAGCTAGACCCCTCCTTGGAAGAATTCCTCGAAGAACAAGTGATGGAGGAGGAAATCGATGCAGCAGCGGCCGATGCACACGAAGAAGAAAACCCGTCGGTCGAAACCACCCAGGAGCCATCGGCCGAAGCTGCGGAGATCCCACCGGCCGATGACCAAGATGATGCCCCGCAACCAAAAAGGACCAGACACGCAGTTCGCAAGGTCAATATAATCTCTTCTTTGTGTTTACATAATCTCCTTGTACTATCACACTTTAACTTCATATCCTTTTCAGGCTGCGGTGTCGTCTGTGTTAAAGGAGAGAACTCAATTGGCCCCTTTGCCAAGAACCCAGAAAGCAACTTTGCAACGGCGCGAACGAGCCAAGGCACGATTGAGGAACCCTTCTCCTTCTCCACCACCCTCTCCGACTGTCTCGGTAAGAGTTGATTTTTTGCATTATCTTTCTAATCACATAACCCTATTTACCAATTTCCTGCTTTTTCAGCCTAGGGCTCCATCACGTTCACCACATCGGCCAACCCCCTCGCCTACTATGTCGACACAGCAAAGGGAGGCCGATGCAAGCACCACCGATGCTCCAACACAGGTAACCATGATTACCCTGATCCCCTTTCTGCCGATTCCTGATTAACAAGGCTAACCTCGACCCATGTTGATATTTGCAGAACCTAGCCGATATGTTCTCCTTTGATATCGACCAGTTTCTTGATGATGAGGACAAAGAGCTACCCAGCACAGCCAGGGCACCAATCTCTGATGATCTGAAGAACCGGCTGACCGATATCACCAATCGGCTGGAGTCCTCGCTGGAGTACTTGGTGGAAGATTGCACCTCCATCAGGGTCAGGGTACAAGAAATTCAAGACAAACTGCCTGAAGACCTGATGGAGGTCCTAACACCGGCCATCTTCTTGGAGCAATACCGATTCAAGCTCAACAAAGCCAAAGAAAGACTCGCAGAGCGACGAGAGCGTGACCAACTGGAATCGGCTTTATCCACCAGCA
Source organism: Oryza officinalis (assembly GCA_008326285.1). Classification (NCBI taxonomy): domain Eukaryota; kingdom Viridiplantae; phylum Streptophyta; class Magnoliopsida; order Poales; family Poaceae; genus Oryza; species Oryza officinalis. Next base: position 435,820 of record BDMV01000008.1, on the reverse strand, counting down.
AGGCCCAAGTTAATGCTGATAAGACCAGATTGGACGAGCTAACGGTGGAGCCGATTGCGCTGAAAAATAGGCTTGAAGAACTCCGTCGCCTCGAGGCAGAGCTAGAATCGAAGCTGGCCTCCACACGCCGAGAAATCCAAGAAGTCGAAGCCGGAATAGCTGCATCCCCTAAAGCCATAGAAGATCAGACGGCAAAGCTCAAGGCATCGGCCAAGTACCTCGCGACCCTAAGCAAATCACTGAAACCGATCCCAGGGACGATGGCCAACGATGCCCAGGCTATTGAAGACGTTGAGCAGATTCGCCGTAAAGCCATTGCTGCTATTGCGGACTTCATAGGGTGATGTAGCATATGTTATTTTTATAATGTATAAACATACACCTTATCGGCCTTGCAGCCGAATTTGTTTTGAAAATTCCAGCCTAATTTATTGCTTCTGAAATCCTCTCACACCTTATCGGCCGTGCAGCCGAATTTGTCTTGAAAATTCCAGCCGCATATATCTTTAATATGAACAATCTCATTATAAACAATCTCATCGGCCAGATAGCCGAAGTCAATTGCCAACTGAAAAATCCAATGCGAGAACTCCTGTATATATATATGCCCCCCAAATTTTGGAAGATGAGGGCTCATATTCTGAAATTTTGAACTAAGGGCGATAGTATTTACCGGCCATCTAAAGACGATGCTCGACTACATCGGCTGTAATCATAAATCAGCTAGAGGGCCGATCATGAGTCAATCCAGATACTGGGATAATATTGTTTCAAGTATTTGCCATTGAGAGCTCGTCCATAAATCTCGCCATCTAATCCCTTGAGCAGATAGGCATTGTGAGGAACACATCGATGAATTCGAAAGGGGCCTTCCCAATTAGGTGACCATTTGCCGAATTTATTATCTCTGGAGCCAATCGGCATTATTAATTTCCACACAAGGTCTCCTTCCTCAAACGATTTGGCAACGACCTTTTTATTATAATGACGGGCCACTCTATCTTTATCACGCTTGATTTTCTCTAAGGCCCGTAATCGAACATGTGCCAAATCATCCAATTCATCAACCATAAGATTATGGTACTCATCGGCTGTCAAGTCGTCTTGCAAAGCAATCCTTCTTGAGCCGATGGCTGTTTCCCACGGCAGTATAGCTTCATGCCCGTAGACCAGCTGATAGGGAGGTACTTGGATTGCACCATGGCACGCCATCCGATACGCCCAAAGGGCATCGGCCAGCGTTGTATGCCATTGCCTGGGCTGTTCGTCAATTTTCCTCTTGATTAATTTGATTAAAGACTTGTTAGAAGCCTCCGCCTGCCCATTAGCCTGCGCGTAGTAAGGAGAAGAATTGAGTAATCTGATGCCCATGCTGTCAGCAAATCGGACGAACTCGTCGGACACGAAGATTGATCCCTGATCGGTAGTTATTGTCTGAGGTAACCCAAACCGATATATGATGTGCTCCTTGACGAACTGAATAGCGTCTTTGGAATCAACCTTCTTGAGAGGAACGGCCTCAACCCACTTTGTGAAGTAATCTGTAGCCACTAATATATACTTGTGTCCCTTACTTGATGGTGGGTTAATCTGGCCGATCATATCTATTCCCCATCCACGAAACTGCCACGGCTTTATGATTGGATGCATAACCGATGCCGGCGCTCTCTGAATTGCTCCAAATTTCTGACAATCCTGACATCCTTTATAATACTTGAAGCAATCTTCTAGCATGGTTGGCCAAAAATATCCGACGCGCTTCATCAGCCATTTCATTTTATGGGCCGATTGATGGGTGCCACAAATCCCTTCATGTACTTCGCTCATAACGGTTTTAGCCTCCTCAGGACCTAGGCATTTGAGTAGGACACCATCAACCGTCCGATAATATAGGTTATCATCCAATAAGACATAGTGTAAAACTTTATATTTCATTCTGCGTGACGCCGATTGGGAAGGGTTTCTCAAATACTCAATGATATCAAACCTCCAGTCATCGGCGTGCACGAGAGCAATCTGAATCAGAACGTCTTTAGCCATCGGCCTGTATCCCGATGCCCCCTGAGCTAAATCATTGGCTTCAAAATTCTGCTTCCTGGGTATATGCCTCATCGTTACGATCCGAAAACCGTGTAATAACTCTTTGCACTCCTCATTGTAGACTTTGAGAATATCGTCTCTGCTCTCATACTCCCCAGAAAGTTGACTAATTACTAGCTGTGAATCACCAATGATTTCCACGGCATCGGCCTCGACTTCTTGTAATAACTGCAAGCCTTTAAGCACCACTTCATATTCTGCTTGATTGTTGGTGTAGTAAGGCTTGATAGTGAAAGCGAACTCAAAACTTGCCCCCCGAGGGGATATGATGACTAGGCCGATACCGCAACCGTGTCTGCAGACGGATCCATCGAAATATAATGTCCATGGCACAATGTCTGCATATGCGACTGAGTCATCTCTATGTTGAACGATGAAATCGGCCAGGGCTTGTCCTTTGATTGCTTTGGCCGATTCATATCGAAGATCAAACTCTGTTAAAGCAAAGATCCACTTCCCGACTCGTCCTTTCAACACAGGGGCCGATAACATGTATTTCATCACATCGGCCTTGCTCACTACGATGCACTCGTTGGAAAGCAGGTAATGCCTCAATTTAGTACATGAAAAATATAAACAAAGGCATAATTTCTCCACCGGCGTGTATCTTGTCTCAGCGTCTAACATTCTCCTGCTGAGATAAAAAATAGCTCTTTCTTTGCCGTTAACGTCTTGAACCAAGACCGAGCCGATGGATTTCTCATCGGCTGATAAGTACAATTTGAATGGGACCCCTTTCTGTGGAGAAATTAAGACCGGCGGAGAAGTTAAATATTCTTTGATATCGTCTAGCGCTTTCTGTTGCTTGCCACCCCATATGAACTCTTCGTCGTCCTTTATTTTCAACAGTGGAGTGAATGGCTCTATACGGCCTGACAGATTTGATATAAAACGCCGGACGAAGTTGATCTTGCCAAGCAGAGATTGTAACTTGGTCTTGTTTTCTGGAGGCTTGATTTTCTTAATGGCATCGATGTTCTTCTGTGTGATTTCAATCCCCCTTTCATGGACCAAGAAACCCAAGAACTGACCGGCCGATACGCCAAAGGCACATTTGTTAGGGTTCAACTTCAAACCATATTTCCTTGCTCTTTCTAGTACCTTGCGTAAGTCGGCCAAGTGCATATCATGTTCTCTTGACTTTACGACGACATCGTCTATATAAACTTCAATCAGAGAGCCAATAAGATCATGAAAAATATAATTCATAGCCCTCTGATATGTAGCTCCAGCATTCTTCAAACCAAATGTCATGACGACCCACTCATATAGGCCGATTGCTCCTGGGCATCTGAAGGCTGTCTTATGAATGTCCTCTTTAGCCATAAAGATCTGGTTGTAACCCGCGTTTCCATCCATGAAACTAATGATCTTATGCCCAGAAGCAGCATCGACTAGCAAATCGGTCGACGGCATAGGGTACTCGTCTTTGGGCGTCGCCTTATTTAGATCTCTGAAATCGACGCATACCCTTAACTTGCCGTTCTTTTTCAATACCGGAACTATGTTGGAGACCCACTCTGCGTATCGGCAGGGCCTGATAAAGTTGGCGTCGTAAAGTCTTGTGATATCTGCTTTTATGACTTCATGCATATCGGCCTTAAACCTCCGAGGAGCTTGCTTAAAAGGCCGATAGCCTTGTTTGATTGGTAGCCGATGTTCTACAATCGATCGGCTTAATCCTGGCATCTCGTGGTATTCCCATGCAAAACAATCTCTGAATTCTTTCAAAAGATCTATCAAATTATTTTTGTATCCTTTTGGCAAATTGGCGCTTACATACGTCGGCCTAGGCCTATCACCTATTCCTATATCAATTTCTTCCAATTCATCGGCCGACGTAAAACCTTGTCCCAACTTGCCGTCTAACTCATCCACCGCGTCATCCGTGTAGGGGTCATTGTCAACGGCGGATGGTGCATCTTCGCTAAAGTAACCGCTTGTCTTGGTCTTCAATTGTCTCGATGTCGCAGTCGGTTACCTTGAGGAAATCGGCGTCCCAGACTCACCCGGACAAGCAGTCGATTCCCTCCATCTCCCAAACTGCGAGATCGGCATTGGCGACATGTACTGAGCGATCGGCCTGCACGATCTCGACTTGGTCCCCTTGCCATTGCATGAGGCATTGGTGCATTGTTGAAGGGACACAGCAATTTGCATGGATCCAATCTCGTCCCAACAACAAGCTGTAGGAACCCTTTCCATCGAAGACGAAGAAGGTGGTGGGAATTGTTTTGCTGCCCACGGTGAGTTCCACGTTCAGGACCCCCTTCGCCTCGGATGCGTTGCCACCGAAGTCCTTTAATACCATATTTGTCTTGATAAGATCTTCAGGTACTTTTCCAAGCTTCCTGAAGGTTGGGTATGGCATTAAATTGACCGCTGCGCCACCATTGACCAGCATCTTCGTCATCGGCCGTCCGTTGATGAATCCTTTGATGTACAACGGCCGTAAATGTCTGTAGCTGGCGTCAACTGGCTTGTCGAAGATGGCTTGGTCTGGTGACAACCGTAGCCTGGCTGAACCTTGTTCATCGTCGGCCATCGCTTCATCGGCCGCCTGCACACTGTATTCTGCTGGCAATATAAACACCATGTTAACAGGAGCCGATGCCATTTTTTTACCTTTTGAAGCTGAGTAGCTCTGAGCTGTATTGGAGGTGCCCTCATCGGCCCTAGCCACCGTGGATTTTATCCTCCACTCTTTTTTGGTCTTGGTTGGCCGATGGGGTATTTCAGCTTGTTGCTCTTGGATTTGCTCTTTCCTCCTTAACCTCTGAACCCGCCGCTTCTGTGTCTTGGTGAATACATCGCTTGGGCACCATTGGGGGTTCTGGACTTGCTCCTCATCTTCATCGTGTTGATCTCGGTGCATCGGCCCTAGCCTTTCATGCACAGATTTCCGTTGTTTGGCCGGCCGATGCGTTTGTCTGCTTGAGTTGCCCTGATAATAATCTTCTGCACCATTGCATGCAGGGCACTCCTGGATAGATGGCAACCTCATCCCTTCATTCCAGCAGAAGCGAAAAAACTCACACTCCCAGTGTGGGTCATAGGAGTTGTCTTGATCGGCTTGGTCTTGAGCTTGTTCCTCCCGCCTTCGCTGATATTTTCTGATCAGACCCTCAGAGGTCTGATGAGGCCGCTTGCCAGTCCGATGGCCACCGCCATCGGCCCTGTCCGCCCGCACCATGTTGACTGGGAACGGGTGGCCTTCAATCTTCATCGGCCGCTTGGCATCATCGATTTTGATTCTGCCCTGCTCGATGGCCGATTGAATTTGTTGCCGGAAGATCTTGCATTCGTTTGTATGGCGGGAGTAGGAATTGTGCCATTTGCAATATCTCCTTTTCTTGATGTCTTCGGCCGATGGCAATACGTGACCTACTGGCAGTTGGATCTGCTTTTCTTGCAACAGCAGGTCAAATATCTTATCGGCCTTGTTGATGTCGAAATCATATTTATCTTCTTTATCTCCTTTCTTGGCCCACTGGCAAGTTGTTGATTTCCTCATCCGGGCCCACTCGGCTAGGTCGACATCACCATCTTCATCGCCGTCATCGTCGGAGGCGTACTGATAAACAGTGTTAATCTTTTTCGCGAACTTCTTTGCCTCCTGGAATCGCTGCTCGTGGGCCGATACTCGTTGTGCCAGCTGAGCAAGGCTGTCAAATTCCTGCGAGGAGAACCTCTCGCGTATCGGCCCTAGCAATCCCTGAAAAGCCAGATCGGCCAACTGGGAATCGGTCAGACTGAGGCTATAACATCTGTTTCGTATGTCTCTGAACCTTTGTATGTACTCAGGGACCGATTCATCCACACGTTGCCTGATGGCAGTCAGATCTGACAGTTTCATTTCTTGTACGCCATTGTAGAAGTATCTATGAAACTGTTTCTCCAGATCTATCCATCCTCTGATGGAATTGCAGGGCAAGGAAGAGAACCACGTGAATGCAGACCCTGATAAGGACAGAGGGAAAAACCTCACCCTTAACGCCTCGATAGCCGATGCCTCCCCGCACTGTGCTAGGAATCGGCTGACATGCTCATATGTCGAGACGTTGTCCTGTCCCGAAAACTTGGAGAAATCCGGGATCTTGTATCGGCCTGGCAACGGTACCCTGTCAAATTCCTCGGGATACGGGTGCCGATACACTGTAGAGTTCTCCTTGGGTTTCAAGCCGAATTGGTCCCGCATTACTTCGGCTATCATATCGGCCCAATATCCTGCGGGCCGATGTGGGAGGTCTGGCTGAAACGACTGTTGTAGACCCTCTGCTTGATATTGCCTAGGGGAGTATGGCTGGTAATGATGATCCGAGTTCGGTACGCCATACTGTCCTGCAGGGTGCTGCTGATAGCCTTGTGGCACGTTGTATGCAGCTTGAAGTGGAGGACTATTGAACACTGGGGCTTGCGGTTGTCCGGCCGATGGCTGGTGGACGGGAACTTGCTGCATCGGCTCAACCACCGGTTGCTTCCCCTTGGTCCATTGAGCGTACTGTTTCTTGGTGATGAGCTGAGGGCTGCCCCCGGTCTGCCTGGTGAGGACCAGTGGCAATGTCGTTGTCGGCTGCGCCGATGGGGGTGGCATCGGCGGTGTTGGCTGAGACATGCTCAGATCATTCCTCAGGGTCCGATATGCAGGGAACTTATTTTCTGGCAAGAAAATCGGCCCCTGAGGCTTGAACTGGTGAATTGACCCGTCTAAGATAGATTTGACCGTATTGGTCAAGGTGTTCACCAAAATCCTTGATTGGTTGACTAGCGCAGAGTGGACTGCGGAGTCAATCCTGTCTTGCAACGTCGGCGCTGTAGTGTCTTCAGTTTTGACGGCGTGATCGTGCGCCGCCGCCGACGTTCCAGCTCCATCTCCGGAACTCGGCATGACCACCTTTGACTTTTGAATCAAGGTGCCCTGCCGAGTCCTAGAATATGTTTGCAGGTACATATTCTGGAACTGCTCGACCAGCCTATCCATCTTAGCTTTTTGTTCTGCGCTGAGCTGGTCGGCGGTCACGGGAATGACGTTCTCCTCGACGATCTCGGCCTGCTTCGACATCTCGAGGTGTTCTTGTTGCTGGTGAGAAGCTTGTGTTCTTGTTGTCCCACTGGGCGTGCCAAAAGCGTGTTGGCGCAGAATTTCGACCCGTCCAGCAACCAAACGGGTTCCGTGTTACCACGGCGGCCTGGGAGATCTGCTTAACTCCAGTGCAGGTCCAAATGGCTTGCCTAGTCTTAAGTAGAGCGTGCCAGTTGATTTGATCTGCAATCAACAAGAAACAAGTGAACCAAGTCAGAGAACAACGGCCGATCGGTCAACAGACCGATGACACATTGTCATAGCCCAGCCGATAGGGCAAAGCTATATCGGCTCACTTAGAAAATAAGTAAAACATGAATCTAATCTTATCGGCCTTCATTGATATGTAAACTTCAACTAATAATATCGGCCGATAAGGATGACAAAGGTAACTACACCAGCTAGTACTCTAGTGCAACCTTATACGAGCCAATCGGCCAGTATAAACACATCAACCATAAAGAAATCTTGAGATTACCTCATGATCGACATATCTATACTTATCGATCTGCACATATAAGTGGCAAACATATGCAAGAAACATAAAGCAATCACATATGTTAGATAAGACCGGCTAAAACCCCGGCACTATCCTTAATTACAACCGAAAACAGGCTTCGTGTTAGATCTCAGAACAGGACTAAGGTCGATGGCAACTCGAAGTGTGAATTGAGACTTAACACAAAGAAAATCAAGTCATCGATTGCTTTTGGGGATGGCAGATGCATTGAACAATCTAGCCAAGCATAAGAATTAAACCATCGTCGGCAATAAACCCTAAAGCGAGTAAACCGCTGGCAAGGCTTAATTAAGATACCTGTCAAAACTATTCAAGACATGATAATCGACGATCACATCATCGAGGCTTAACGTGTCTAAAGCGACACGTTAGCCCCGACGATGCAGATCGTCGGGGACGAGTTCTTACCTCTGCTCCAAGGAAGCAAGAACTCGTCAAAGAAGACCTCTTGCGAGGGTTGGCGATGCGCCGAAAGTAGATTGATCTGATTGTGTGATTGGTTGAGAGAGAATACATGTACAAACTATCGGGATATTTATACCCGAGGTTACAACAGAACCCTTGTAGGGCACGATCTTATCTACAACTAACAAACAAATCCTTGCGGCAGACTTAAGCCACAGATTAGATCTACACTACTTAATTTACAAGATACAATTGCCTAAAACCGAGCTTTATCTCTATTTGGCAACTTCCTTGAAGCTTACTTCGAGCCCAGACCAAGCCCACGTTGACACTGTCAACTCACAACCCGCATCGGCCCATGACCAAACCAAATCCGTATCGGCCGATACGCTCTTTATAGCAACACCTCCCCAGTCCGATACGGTTACCGGGTCCGATACGAAGCCTGGTCCGACTCCAACTCAATCCTTCCTCTCTGCTTCGGTTTCCTCTTTTCTTTCCGAGCCGATTACCAAAATCCGTCGTTAACAGAGATTAAGGTATTTTTAGTAAATACTTTACCAATAGATATTATTTTGCAATTAGTTTTCCGAAGGCAGACTCTGCAAGCTTCATAGAAAATAATCAAGCCATATTTCTTTAGTAAGATAGCATTTGTTTTAATAAGCTATCCCCTATAGGGTTTTATCAAAACGGTGTTACATATATATATATATATAGCTTTATTCATAAAGTAAATATGCCCGAGGGTTTTTAATATATAGAGAAGGGTTTTTCGAAAATAGTTGGCATATGCAAAGATTAGGATATCTCATAATCATAGTTCCTTGAATAAATAATATTTGAAATCAAATACCGACATATTCTCAGACGTTCGTCTATTAGCCCACGCATAAAAGAAAAACGACAGATCGAAATAAATTAATCCCGGCATGAATGTATTTTGAAAAAGATTTTTGATTATTCCGAATTTTTAATTTCATATTTCAAAGTCGAAATTATCAGGGTGTTACAAACCTACCCCCCTTAAAATAATCTCGTCCCCGAGATTACTTAGGGGTTAGGGAATGAGAGGGATGGTTTTTTTTATTATTATTATTTTTTTTAAAAAAATTTTAGAGGACTTCTGAAGAAACACAGATGCTGAGACACCATGAATTTCCAAATTACACAGGTTCAGTGCTGGGCTGGTGAAGATCATTTTAGTACCCTGTCCTGACCATATTAAATTTCTTTTTCGCGTGAACGGGCTCGCACTTTTTCTGGGGACAGGCGTCGGTACCCTTATGCTTTTTGGGATTCTCGCGCATGCGCATGTGGTAGTGGTTGCAGTGCGCAATGACTGGTTGTCGCAATGGTACCTTGTGTATGCTGCGAGGTTTATAGCTGTTAACCGAAGCATTCAAATATTTAACGGTTCGTTTCGAAATCCATTGGTCTATCAAAATTTCAAATTGCCTTGTACACTTGGGTAGTTGCTTTGCCAGGCGTGCAACTTTCGATAAAAAGGAAGGAGGGAGGGGCCGCTTTGCGCCTTCTTCGTGCGGTTGCCACGAGCGGAGTGTGAGTGGAGGGTGGTGTAGCTCGAGTGCGGGGAAGAGATGGAGCGGCGGCTCGACGGTGGAGGTGACCGGAATGGCGGCGAACGCAGTGCTGGCGACCATGGCGCCGGTGGTGGCGCGGAGCGAGGCACTGCGGTGCGAAGTGCTGCGGGCGAGGGTGTGCTCCTTCGGCGGCCGGGGTCGGCGGCGGCTGCAACCGAGGCACAGCGGTGTGTTCCTTCGTTGGCGCCGGTGGCAAGCGGTGCCATTGGGGGCGGGGCTACCGTGATGGTGGCACGGGGACGTCCCAACCGTAGGGGGATCTTCTTATCGTGGGTGTCTGCTGCCTTGTATTGGATGTGGGTATGGTCCGGCCTGCAGTTGGTTAGTGCGTCTGTTTGCACCATTTTGTCCTGGTTGGTGCGTCCAGTGGTAATCCTTTGGGGGTGGTGGCGCGTGCTTGTTGTGGATGAATATGCCGACCACCTATGTGAGGCAGTGTTCCTCCTCATAGTGTTGGCGCCCATCGTCTTCATTTCTGTTCTGAAGGCGATGTTAGAGTAGGCATGTGAGGTTAGCCTTACCTGCCCTTGACAGGGATTTCCCATGTATCGGTCCTTAGAGTGTCCAATGTAATTTTCTTGTTCTTCCTGTCATGAGCATGGTTACTTTGGGTCCTTATTGAGTCTGTCTGGGGCCGCTTGTTGATGAGGGCTTGAATACTGATTTTATTATTAGTTCCTCGCCGTGCTTACATTGCTTCTTGCTTGGGTAACGGGGGTCGCTCCTTTCTGTTAGGTGTGCTTATTAACCAAAACTTGAAATAACCCATATTGACAACAACGGGCTTCTCAGGGGAAGGCGTGATGATCTAGCTGCGAACAAAATGTTCAGCTGCAAACCATGAACTTATGACAGACCAACGGCTTCATTCCATTCATAACTGGATACAGGGGGTACAACTCCAGGGGGTGGAGTACAATTCAAGGGAAAGGGAAAAGGAACTACTACACTTAACAGTGCAAAACCTAATAGGGGTTTACACACCTAACGGTACTCATGGCGATGGCGCAGGGGAGAGTGGATCCATCCCCAGGGGGGACTTTCCGTGTTTCCTGCTCATCTCACGGGCTTTCATCATATTGGCCGCCACGTTCGCCTGTGCGAGCAGTGCAGAGGTGTTCCTGTGGGTCAGCCGCTGGTAGCGGGCTTCCAGGTCTGTGTACTGGTCTCGAAGCTCGTCCAGCTCCTCGAGTGCTTGCTCATAGGCATTCTTGATAGTGCAGGCTAGCTCGGAGAGGAGAACGCACCGGGTTCCTTGGTCCTATACAGTCACGTGGAGGTGGTACCGGTTGTCGTCTTCGGCGTGGAATGGGTGCAAGCCATAGTCATTGACTATACCCAGAGGGGCGGAGATCTTGCAAAACCGGTAAAGGGTTTCACGAAGCACATCCTGGAAGGCAGCTTCAGGGGTGATCCGAGGATGACGTGTCTGGAAGGAGAGCGCCGTTCCTTCTCCTTCTCTCTGAAAGGGGAGAAAGATCTTCATCTTCTAGTACTTCCGGGATCCTTGGACGATCTGCTCACTATGGTAGATGGGTTCAGTGAAACCACCTAGCTGCCAGATTAGGCACTCCAGCTGTTTGGCATATGCATTGGGGTTGTCCTGAGGGGGACAATCTGTGGTTACCGTGGGGTCACTTTGAGGGGGGTTCTCTATGGTTGCCATGGGGTTGTTCTGAGGGAGACTCCATGTGGTTACCATGGGGTCTGCCATGGGGCTAGGGTTTTCCTGGCTCAAAAAGAAGGGAGAGGGGTGGTGCATTTCCTTGGGGTAGCCTGGGGCTAGGGTTTTTCTGGCTAGCTTGGCTCAAAAGAAGGGAGAGGAGTGGTGCATTTTCTTGGGGTAGCTTGGGGATCCTTTTATAGGCACCGACCACTGGGGCTACTGTGATGGGGTCAGCAACTCCAGTGCTCGTGCGTCCCGGGGGTGGCCTGTTCCAATTACTGGTGACGAGCAGTGTTCTACTGTGGGTCCTGTCAATCGAGGCTCCTGTTGTGTTCCTATGGGTACTGTTGGAATACGGCGGTTCCCGGGTCTTTCGGAGTCTTTGGACGGTCGGTACTATTTGGGTCACCGTCCTTGTACGGTCGGTACTATTTGGGTCGCCGTCCTTGTGGTTGAAGCTTTCGGCTGAGGTCGCATTCCTGTCTTCGTAGGTTGCCGAATTCCCAAGGTGGTTTTGTTGTGGTCTGCTTACTGTGGCTAGACCGGGTGGGGTCTTAACTTAACACTTGTCGATCCTAATTGTACTCATGTTGGTGATTATCCTTCATCCTGACAACACCGGTATTTGGAAGATTAGGGAGGAATGAGAAAGTCCATTGGAAAGAAAGAAATAGAGTTTTCTAAGAAAGGGCTGCTTAATGGGAAGTTTTAATTGTTCGGGTGATGTGTATCATACACTTGGTGAGCACACAAGGGAGGGGGGTGAGTAGTTAACTGCCTAAGAGCTACTACACAACAAGGAAATCAATGCACAAAACGATGGGTTGTTACCCCATACTGCGATAACTCACAATAGGAGGCGGCTTATGCACAATACAACATCTACGACACAAATCTAAGGGTATTTAGTCAGATCGGTTAGTGGTTCATGTGGTCCTAATAAATCAGCTATCTCTTCATCCTTAATCCTTATAATTTGTATAGGAGTATTTGAAATTAAAGCGGTGAGTAGAGGTTGGATAAAATGCATTTTCAAAATTACTCGAGACAGAGGAGTAGTAAGAACCCATGGCTTTATCAAAATAGTTTTTGCAAATATATAGCTTGAGGGTAATAGGCTGCACTAAACCAGCCCTAGGTTTTAAGGGTGGTTACAAGGGTCCTTAGGTCCTGCAATCATCTTGCTCTGATACCAACCCTGTGAGCCCCCGGTTTTTTTTATACCGGAAACTCCATGTGTATTACAATACCATTCCCTGGATCAGTAGATGGTACACACATGGCACAGTTGTATATCACAAGCTGACATCGTCATACAGGTCTTACAATCTATTAATAATACAAGGATAGCCCAAATGGGATCCGAATAGACCAAGCATGGTTGACAACAACACAAAATACCAACACAAATAAATGAGGTAGCGAAAGCGAAGCAGCAGTGGTCCATTTTATCCCACACGCATCGACTGGTGAACCTAGGTCTCTATTCCGCCGTCCTTGGTAACTCCTTGCTAGGATAGCACATGCACAGATCGACACCAACACCTTTTTCTAAAAGAAAATTTAAATAAGCAAAAGTGAGTACAAACTGTACTCAGCAAGCCACCACTACAGAATGCATATAATGTTCATAGGGGTTCAAGGATGGCTTGGTTTATTTGCATAAAGCTAGTTTTCACAAATTATTTCACAAACCTATGCCATAACAGTTTTAACTAAAAACCACGTTAAGTTGAAGTTGTCATTAACCTGTGAGGGTTCATCCACCTTCCCTAAGCCTCGCTTGGTCCTGTTTACCCTCACATCCAATTTCCACAATTTTAACCACTACGACCTTTTTGCACATCAGGCAAGGTCACACCTTCCATACCCATCATATTTTAAGCAATATTACAAATTGACGAGGCTAGTCAAGAGTAATACAAGTCCCGGCGCTCATTAACCGCGAGCACGGCTATTCGAATAGTTTGATTTACTCACACTGCAGTGGATGTACGCTTTTAATCCCACACTCCGTGACGCACCCAACACATGAGACTTGTCACGGCCCGGTTTTTCAGCTACCCTCGCATGGCGGCACCCGCTCCAAGGACTATGAATCCCCATTGCACCCCCGGCGCCACATTCCTACCTCGAGCCGGTTGTGAGGGGAGTCCTGGCGCTCCCGAGATTGAAGGTTACATTATACATATTTGTTGGCGTAGAATTTCGACCCGCCCAACAAGAAAGCGGGTTCCACGTTTCCACGGCGGCCTGGGAGGTTTGCTTTACTCCAGTGCAGGTCCAAAGGCTTGCCTAGTCGTGTGTAGAGCGTGCCAGTTGATTTGATCTACAATCAACAAGATAAACAAGCAAACCGCGTTAGAAAACAATGGCCGATCGGCCGATAGGCCGATGTCGCATTGTCGTGGCCCAGCCGATAGGGCAAAGCTATATCGGCTTACTTGTGATAAAATAAGATTAAAGCATGGATCTGATCTCATCGGCCTTCATCAACATATTAACATCGATTAATGGCATCGACCGATAAGGGATAACAAAGATAACTACACTAGCTAATACTCTAGTGCAAATCTATATGAACCAATCAACCAATATAAATATGTCGACCACAGATAAACCCTAAAGAGTAATCTATAACAGATGCATCTATATTCATCGATCCGTTCATGTAGATGGCAGATACACATAAAAACCTTACAAAAATCATGCATATCAGGCAAGACCGGCTGAAACTCCAGTGCTATCCTTAATTACAACCGAAAGCAGGTTTTGTGTTAGATCTCAAAACAGGACTAAGGTTGATAGCAACTCAAAGTGTGAATTGAAACTTAACACAAAGAAAATCAAGCCACCGATTACTTTTGGGGATGATAGATGCATTGAATGATCTAGCCAAGCGTAATAATTAAACTACCATCGGCAACAAACCCTAAAACGAGTAGATCGCTGGCGAGGCGTAATTAAGACACTTGCCAAAATCATCCAAAACATGATAAACGACGATCACATCATCGAGGCTTAACGTGTCTAAAGCGACACGCTAGCCCCAACGATGTAGATCGTCAGACACGAGTTCTTACCTCTGCTCCGGGGAAGCAAGAACTCGTCGGAGTTGACCTCTTGCGAAGGTTGGCGATGCGCCGAAAGTAGATTGAAACAAACTGGTTGTTGTATTTGGTTGTGAGAGAGAGTCTCTATGTACAAACTATCGGGATATTTATACCCGAGATTACAACAGGGTCCTTGTAGGACACGATCTTATCTCTAACTAACAAACAAGTCTTTGCGGCAGATTCTTGCCATAGATCAGATCTAAACCTACTTGATTTACAAGATACAACTGCCTAAAACCAAGCTTTATCTCTATTTGACAACTTCTTTGAAGCTTATCTCGAGCCCAAACCAAACCCACGCTGACTCTGTCAACTTCCAGCCTCTATCGGCCAATCGACCATATTGAATTCGTATCGGCCGATACACTCTTCCTACTAGCGCTTCTCCCAGTCCAATACGTTCACCGAGTCCGATACGATGCTTGGTCCGACTCCAACTTAATCCTTCCTCTCTGCTTCAGTTTCCTCTTTCCTCTCCGGGTCGATTACGAAAATCTGCTGTTAACACATGCCCCCCAATTCCGCTTCATTATATAATGTGGCGGAATTAGCTCCGAGGATCTCATCGACCTCCTTGCTAGGGTTTGTCTGAAAACCGCGCAGATCCAGATTCGCAACCCTCTGCCGCCGATTTAATAACCACTCACGTTCTTCAACTCCGGCGACCCCTCGGCGTCCCATCGGCATCAACCCCCTCAACGGCGACCTCTTCGACAACAACAATGGCTTCCGCTCCGTTTTATGCCTCCGAGATCCCTGCGGTAAGTCAGCCCCTTCGCATTTTCATTTTCTCGCCGAGTTCTTCAAATTAGGGTTCCTGCTCTTGCCTCCGCGGGTCTTATTCTTCATCGTTGTTCTTATGAAATAGGTCTTCAAAAACCAAATCTTGATCCCCACAAATGACAAATCATATCGATTCCTGCTAGGCCCCATGGGCAATTGCGACCCAACCTGGCTGATAAATGCCGAGACAAACAAAGTCCCCTTCAAACAAACCAAGCCCAATACTTCTTCGTGGAAGCACACTTTCAGATCCTAGCCGTCGAAGCTCAATGGGTACAGAACCTGGCACAAAAGGATTGCAACAACCAAACAAGTTCACTGGGACGAAATAGGATTCGGCCAATGCATTACCTTGTCCCTGGCCGATACCAAGAAAAACAAGCCACTTATTTCTGCGGCCACCTACTTCTGGTCCAGCACCTTGAACGCTTTCCTGTTCAAGCAAGGTCCGATGACCCCAACATTGATTGATGTCAAGCTGCTAATCGGACTAGATATCCAATCCGAGATCAATCCCTTCAGCCTCCTGGCAAACAGCAGCCATAAATTGAAAACCAAGAAGATTGGAGGCTGGTCTAGATATATCTCTGAGCATATGGAACAAGGATCAGTCTCAGAGAGAGAACACGTGGCCTTCCTGACGCTATGGTTGGAAAGATTTGTCTTCTGTGGATCAACCTGCGGCCCCACTCTAAATTGCCAACACTTGGCTCAAGCCTTGGTTGATAAGAAACAAATCCCCCATGGCCGATATCTCCTGGGAGCTGTCTATCGGCTGCTTCACTCCGCCACCCAAGATCTGATGCTGAAGCAAATGGTGGCGCATGGAGGACCATGGTGGTTTGTCCAACTCTGGCTAACTATTCATACCAACACCATAGTCGATCGGCCTCCATTATCGGACTCCTGCTTCCCATCAAAGTATGCCGATCATGAAGATCCCAGAACCAGAAGGTGAATGTCTTTTGGAGAAGCGGCCTCTGTTTATCCTGGAGCGGATCAATCGGCCGAAGACATGTCCACATTGTTCATCCGGTTCTACACCGGTCCCCCATCAGTTAAGATGGACATGTTCGTCTACACGTCAGACCAGGATTTTGAACTCCCCGACGATCTCCACTTGGACCTGGTGAATGACGATATGGAGTCACGGGAATCGTTTATGATCGGCATCACTCCATGCCTGCTCCCAGTAGGCATATTCCAAGGAAGAAGCACCAGCCTGTCCTATGAATTCTACAATCCCATGGTGGCTACTAGACAGTGCGGGCTTGGACAACTTCCCATCAATTTATATTTCCACAAACTCCTAGAGAACAGAGGCACGGTTTCATCAGCGCTGGTCATGAGCAAAGCACTGGAGATCGAAGTCCCAAACCTGGGTGACTGTGACCGATTGCATCTGAGCGCCTTCATCCACATCAGTTTCCAAGCATGGTGGCAAGAATGGGCTGCTCATATCTTCCATCAATCGGCCCGATTTCATCTGACAGAGCTTATCCAAGATATCAGCCCTCAAGTCCCCGATGGTCCGATTCCATCTGTAAGCAACAGTGGACAAAAATATCATACGCAATGGTCTTGGCTCCATCAGGCAACTCTGTCATGGAATCAACTATCGGCCTTACTGCTCCAAAGATCTCATCACTGCTCCAAGGGCCGATAACCAAAGAAACTACCAAAAGGAAAGTGCCAGCAAAGGACAAGCCCCAAAAACCTATGAAAAAGTCCAAAGTTGCCGACCAGGCCGATCCTGTAGAACTGGACCCCTCCATAGAAGAATTCCTCGATGAACAAGTAATAGAGGAGGAGGTCGATGCAGCTGCTGCCGATCTAGCTGAAGAAGAAAATCCATCGGCTGAAACCGCTAAAGAAACATCGGCCAAGACCACTACAATCCCATCGGCCGATGACCAAGTCGTTACTGCCCAACCAAGGAAGACCAGACATGCAGTCCACAAGGTTAGCGTATTTCCTTTACTGAATCTACGCAATCCCCTTCTGTTGGTATGCTATAATTTGATATCCTTTTCAAGCTGCCACATCATCTGTGCTTAAGGAGAGAACTCAATCGGCCCCTTTAAGAACTAAGAAAGCAACCTTGCAAAGGCGTGAACAAACCAAGGCCCGATTAAAAACTCCTTCTCCTTCTCCACCACCCTCTCCGATTGTTTCGGTAAGAGTTGATCTTTTTTGTCTTATTCTTTTAATGATAGAAATCTGATCGTCCTTGCTCATCCCTCTTCAGCCGCGTGCTCCATCGCCCGCACCACATCGGCCCTCGCCTTCGCCCACCGTTTCAAGACAGCAAAAGGAGGCCGATGCGGGCACAACCGATGTCCCATCACAGGTAAACCAGATCACTTCAAATCCCTTGCCGATTTTTATTTGACCGAGCTAACCCTGCCCCATCTTGTTGCTCGCAGAACTTAGCTGATATGTTCTCTTTTGACATCGGTCAATTTCTTGATGACGAGGACCAAGAACCACCTGTCACGGCCAAGGCGTCAGTCTCTGACGATCTGAAGAACCGGCTGTCCGATATCGTCAAGCGGCTGGAGTCGTCATTGGAGTACTTGGTGGAGGACTACAATCTCATCAGGAGCAGAGTACAAGAAATTGAAGATCAATTGCCTGAAAACCTGATGGAAATCCTGACACCAGCCATCTTCTTGGAACAATACCACTTCAAGCTTCAAAAGGCTAAAGAAAGAATCACGGAGAGGCGGGAATGGGAGAGCTTGGAATCGACCTTAACTGCCAGCAAAGCTCAAGTCAATTCTGATAAGACCAAGCTAGACGAGCTGGCCGTTGAGCCGATTGTCCTGAACAACAGACTCGAAGAACTTCACCGCCTCGAAGCAGATCTCGTGTCCAAGCTGGAAGCAACTCGCAATGAAATCCAAGAAGTCAAGGCTGGGATAGCTGCATCGCCAAAGGCCATAGAGGACCAGACAGCGAAGCTGAAGGCATCGGCCAAATACTTGGCAACCCTGAGCAAATCCTTAAAACCGATTCCAGGGTCGATGGCCGATGACGCCCAAGCCATAGAAGACATTGATCAAATCCGTCGTAGGGCCATTGCAGCTATTGAAAACTTCATAGGGTAATGTAATATATTTTGTGTCCTTCTTATAGATAGATATCCTCCTAATTTAGTTAATCTCATCGGCCCATTAGCCGAATTTGATCTCAACCTGAACAAGTCCAAGTCTGAAAAAGTTTTGATAATTAATCTCATCGGCCCATCAGCCGAATTTGATCTCAACCTGAATAAGTCCAAATCTGAAAAAGTTTTGAAACCCCAAACTTGAATTATTCTCATAAACTTGAAAAACTTGAAGAATTTTAAGTCCATAAACTTGGATCAATCCGATAAGACCGATAAACTTGAAGAGTTTTGGGCCTGTATATATAGATGCCCCCCAAATTTTGGAAGATGAGGGCTCATGTTATAAAATATGAACTAAGAGCAATAATGCATATCGGCCATCTAAAGACGATGTATACCACTGTTGGCGCAGAATTTCGACCCGCCTTGCAACCAAACGGGTTCCGCGTTACCACGGCGGCCTGGGAGATCTGCTTAACTCCAGTGCAGGTCCAAATGGCTTGCCTAGTCATGTGCAGAGCGTGCCAGTTGATTTGATTTACAATCAACAAGAAACAAGTAAACCATGTCAGAAAACAACGGCCGATAGGCCGATGACACATTGTCATAACCCTGCCGATAGGGCAAAGCTATATCGGCTTACTCATGATAAAGCAGAATGAAAGCATGGATCTTATCGGCCTTCCTCAACATGTTGCTGCTGATTAATGGCATCGGCCAATAAGAACAATAAAGATACCTACACTAGCTAATACTCTGGTGCAAATCTACATGAACCAATCAACCAATATAAACATATCAATCACGGATAAACCCTAGAGAATTATCCATAACAGATGCATTCCTATTAATCAATCCGTTTATGTAGATGACAGATACACATGAAAACATTATAATAAACACGTGTATCAGATAAAACTGGCTGAAACCCCAGTTATATCCTTAATTACAACCGAAAGCAGGCTTTGTGTTAGATCTCAAAACAGGACTAAGGTCGATAGCAACTCAAAGTGTGAATCGAAACCTAACACAAAGAAAATCAAGCCGTCGATTGCTTTTGGGGATGGTAGATGCATTGAACAATCTAACCAAGCATAATAATTAAACCGTCGTCGGCAATAAACCCTAAAACGAATAGATCGCCGACGGAGCATAATTAAGACGCCTGTCAAGATTACCCAAAACATGATAGACGACGATCACATCATCGAGGCTTAACGTGCCTAAAGCGACACGCTAGCCCCGACGATGCCGATCGTCGGGAACGAGTTCTTAATTTTGCTCCGGGAAGGCAAGAACTCGTGAAGGTCAACCTCTTGCGAGGGTTGGCGATACGCCGAAGTAGATTGAATTGGTTTTTTTGTATTGAATTGTGTGAGAGAGAGAGAGTCTCTATGTACAGACTATCGGGATATTTATACCCGAGATTACAACAGGGTCCATGTAGGACACGATCTTATCTCTAACAAACAACAAGTCTTTGCGGCAGACTTTTGCCACAGATTAGATCTAAACCTACTTGATTTACAAGATACAATTGCCTAAAATCGAGCCTTATCTCTATTTGGCAACTTCCTTGAAGCTTATCCTGAGCCCAAACCAAGCCCACGCTAGCTTTGTCAACTTCCAACCTCTATCGGCCAATAACCATACAAATCCAAATCGGCCGATACAGCCTTCCTGCCAGCGCCTCATTGAGTCCGATACACTGACCATGTCCGATACGAGACCTGGTTCGACTTCAACTTAGCCCTTTGTCTCTGCTTCGGTTTCCTGCTCCTTCTCCGGGTCGATTACAAAAATCCGTTGTTAACACATGCCCCCCAATTCCGCTTCATTATATAATGTGGCGGAATTAGCCCCGAAGAACTCATCGACTCCCTTGCTAGGGTTTGCCTGAAAACCGCGCAGATCCAAATTCACAGCTTTTCGTCGTCGATTTAGCAACCACCCACGCTCTTCAACTCCGGCGACCCCTCGGCATCCCATCGGCATCAACCCTTTCCACGGCTATTTCGTCGACAACAACAATGGCTTCCGCTCCGTTCTACGCCTCCGAAATCCCCGTGGTGAGTTAATCTCCTCGGTATTCACATTCCCACTTTCCTGCCGATTTCTTCGAACTAGGGATTCAACTTTTTTGCCCCCCCGAGTCTTATGTTTTTCGTCGTTCTTATGATATAGGTCTTCAAAAACCAAATCTTGATCCCCACCAACGACAAATCACACAGATTCCTGCTAGGCCCCATGGGCAATTGCGACCCGACCTGGCTGATTAATGCTGAGACAGACAGAATCCCCTTCAAACAAGCCAAACCCAACGTCTCCTCATGAAAACACACTTTCAGATCCTGGCCATCAAAACTCAACGGATACAGAACCTGGCATAAGAGGATCGCTGCAGCCAAACAGGTCCATTGGGACGAAATAGGAATCGGCCAATGTATTACTTTGTCCCTGGCCGATACCAAGAAAAACGAGCCACTCATGTCGGCGGCCACCTATTTCTGGTCTAGCACCTTGAACGTGTTCTTGTTCAAGCAAGGTCCGATGACCCCAACTTTAATCGACGTCAAGATGCTAACAGGACTAGATATCCAATCTGAGATCAATCCCTTCAGCCTCCTGACTAATAATAGCCACAAACTGAAAACCAAGAAGATTGGAGGCTGGTCTGGGTATGTTTCTAAACACATGGAACAAAGATCAGCCTCGGAAAGGGAACATGTGGCCTTCCTGACGCTGTGGTTGGAACGATTTGTCTTCTGCGGATCGACCTGTGGCCCAACTACCAATTGCCAGCATCTGGCCCAAGCTCTGGTTGACAAGAAACAAATCCTTCTCGGCCAATATCTTCTGGGAGCTGTTTATCGACTGCTTCATGTCTCTACTCAAGATTTAATGTTGAAACAAACTGTAGCTCACGGAGGACCATGGTGGTTTATTCAGTTCTGGCTAACCGTTCATACCAACACTATGGCTGATCGGCCTCCACTATCAGACTCCCGTTTCTCATCAAAGTATGCCAATCATGAAGACCATAGAACCAGAAGATGCATGTCTTTTGGAGAGGCGGCCTCTGTCTATCCTGGAGTGGATCAATCGGCTGAAGACCTGTCTACTTGGTTCATCCGATTCTACACCAGACCCCCATCAATTAAGATGGATATGTGCCTCTACCTCTCGGATCAGGATTTTGAACTCCCTGACAATCTGCAGTTGAACCTGATAAATGATGACATGGAATCCCGAGAGTCATTTATGATCGGCATTACCCCATGCCTGCTCCCAGTAGGCATATTTCAAGGAAGAAGCACCAGCCTGTCCTATGAATTCTATAACCCCATGGTAGCTGCTAGACAGTGCGGGCTTGGACAACTCCCCATTAATCTATACTTCCAAAGACTCCTAGAGAGCAGGGGCATAGTGTCGTCAGGATTGATCATGAGCAAGGCACTGGAAATTGAAACCCCGAACCTGGGTGACTGCGACCGATTGCATCTGAGCCCCTTTGTACATATCAGTTTCCAAGCATGGTGGCAAGAATGGGCTGCTCACATTTTCCATCAATCGGCCAGATTCTACGTGACAGAGCTCATCCAGGGTATCAGCCCTCAAGTCCCAAACGAGCCGATCCCATCCATGAGCAACAGCGGACAAAGAATTTGTTATGCTCAAGCTGTGGCCCCATCAGGATCAACCATCCTGGAATCAATCATCGGCCTTACCGCCCCAAAGATATCATCACTACTTCAAGGGCCGATGACCAAGGAAAACCCCAAGAGGAAGGCTCCAGCAAAAGGCAAATCCCAAAAATCCAGCAAGAAAGCCAAAACTGATGACCAAGCCGATCTCGAAGAGCTAGATCCCTCCATGGAAGAATTCCTTGATGAACAAGTGATGGAGGAAGAAATTGATGCAGCAACCGCCGATGCGTCTGAAAAAGAAGATTCGTCGGTTGAGACTGCCAAGAAACCATCGGCCAAAAACACTACAATCCCATCGGCCGATGACCAAGCCGGCGCTGCCCAACCAAGGAAGACTAGACATGCAGTCCGCAAGGTTAACATATTTCTTTTACTGGACTTCATGCGATCCCCTTCTTATTGGTATGCTATAATTTGATATCCTTTTTAGGCTGCTGCGTCGTCTATACTCAAGGAGAGAGCTCAATCGGCCCCTCTAAGAACCAAGAAGGCAACCCTACAAAGGCGTCAACAGGCCAAAGCCCGATTGAGGACTCCTTCTCCTTCTCCACCACCCTCTCCGATTGCTTCGGTAAGAGTTGATTTTATATTTTCTTTCTATCATAGATATGTTCATCAATTTCTCGCTTTTCTCCAGCCAAGGGCTCCATCACTTGCACTACATCGGCCAACTCCCTCGCCTACTGCTTCCACACAGCAAAAGGAAGCCGATACAAGCACCACCGATGCTCCAACACAGGTAACCACGATTACCTTGATCCTCTTTGCCGATTCTTGCTTGACTAGGTTAACCTTGATCTGTACTGATATTTGCAGAACCTAGCCGATATGTTCTCTTTTGACATCAGCCAGTTCCTGGATGACGAGGACAAGGAGCCTCCTGCCATAGCCAAGACATCAATCTCCGACGAGCTAAAGAACCAGCTAACCGACATTGCCAATCGGCTAGAATCCTCGCTAGAGTTTTTGGTGGAGGATTGTACTTCCATCAGAGTCAGGGTACAAGAAATTCAAGACCAACTACCCGAAGATCTGATGGAGACCCTAACACCGGCCATCTTCTTGGAACAATACCGTTTCAAGCTTCAGAAAGCTAAAGAAAGGATTGTGGAGAGGCGGGAACGCGAAAGCCTGGAATCGGCCCTATCCGCCAGCAAGGCTCAAGTCAATTCTGACAAGACCAGATTGGATGAGCTAGCTGTGGAGCCGATTGTCTTGAAGAACAGACTTGAAGAACTCCAACGCCTCGAAGTAGACCTCATCTCCAAGCTAGAAGCAACTCGCAAGGAAATCCAAGAAGTCCAGGCCGGGATAGCTGCATCACCCAAGGCTATAGAAGACCAAACGGCAAAGTTAAAGGCATCGACCAAGTACCTTGCGACCCTGAGCAAATCATTGAAGCCAATCCCAGGGTCGACGGCCGATGACACCCAAGTCATAGAAGATATCGAGCAGATTCGCCGTAGAGCCATCACAGCTATTGCAGATTTCATCGGGTGATGTAACATAAATTTTTTGTGAAGTCCATCTTACAAACAGATATCCCCTTATTATAATCAATCTCATCGGCCAAGCAGCCGAAGTTGATCTCAATCTGAAAAAGGCCATGTCTGAAAAATTCCTTGAAATTCTGCAAAAATTCTGCAAAAATTCATATATATATATGCCCCCCAAATTTTAGAAGATGAGGGCTCATATTGTAAAATTTGAACTAAGGACGATAGTATATATCGGCCATCTAGAGACGATGCATAGCACATCGGCTGTTATCATAAATCGGCTGAGGGGCCGATCATGAATCAATCCAGACGCTAGGATAATATTTCTTTAAGTACTTGCCATTGAGAGCTCGTCCATAAATCTCACTATCTAGCCCCTTAAGCAAATAAGCATTGTGAGGGACACATCGATGAATCTGAAAAGGACCTTCCCAATTAGGTGACCACTTGCCGAATTTATTATCTCTGGAACCAATCGACATTATTAGCTTCCATACAAGATCCCCTTCCTCAAATGACTTGGCAACAACCTTTTTGTTATAATGACGAGCCACTCTGTCTTTATCACGTTTAATCTTTTCTAATGCCCGTAATCGGACATGCGCCAAGTCATCTAACTCATCGACCATAAGATTATGGTACTCATCGGCTGTCAAGTCGTCTTGCAAAGCAATCCTTCTTGAGCCGATGTTGGTTTCCCACGGCAGCACAGCTTCATGTCCATAAACCAACTGATACGGAGACACTTGAATCGCACCATGGCAAGCCATCCGGTACGCCCAAAGGGAATCGGCCAGCGTCGCGTGCCATTGCCTCGGCTGTTCGTCGATTTTCCTCTTGATTAGCTTGATTAAAGTCTTATTAGAAGCCTCTGCCTGCCCATTAGCTTGCGCGTAGTAAGGAGAAGAATTTAATAATTTAATGCCCACGCTGTCGGCGAACTGGACGAACTCGTCGGACACGAAGATTGATCCCTGATCGGTGGTTATTGTCTGAGGTAACCCAAACCGATATATGATATATTCCTTGACAAACTGAATCGCATCTTTGGAATCAACCTTCTTAAGGGGAACGGCCTCAACCCATTTTGTGAAGTAATCTGTAGCCACCAAGATATAGTTGTGTCCCTTACTTGATGGCGGGTTAATCTGGCCGATCATATCTATTCCCCATCCACGAAACGGCCACGGCTTTATGATTGGATGCATAGCTGATGCCGGTGCTCGCAGAATTGCTCCAAATTTCTGGCAATCTTGACATCCTTTATAATACTTGAAACAATCCTCTAGCATTGTCGGCCAAAAATATCCAATGCGTTTCAACAGCCATCTCATTTTATGGGCCGATTGATGTGTTCCACAAATCCCTTCGTGGACCTCGCTCATAACAATTTTGGCCTCCTCAGGACCTAGACACTTGAGCAAGACACCATCAACCATCCGATGGTATAAGTCATTATCTAACAGAACATACTGCAACACTTTGTATTTCATCCGTGTATCGGCAAGCCACTCCGATATGTTGGAGACCCACTCCGCGTATCGGCAAGGTCTGATAAAGTTGGCGTCGTAAAACCTTGTGATCTCTGCTTTGATAGCTTCATACATATCGGCCTTAAATCTCCTAGGAGATTGTTTAAATGGCCGATAGCCTGGTTTGATAGGTAGCCGATGTTCTACGATCGATCGGCTTAATCCTGGCATCTCATGGTATTCCCATGCAAAACAATCCATGAACTCTTTCAGAAGATTTATCAGATTATTCTTATATTCCTTTGGCAGGCTAGCACTTACATACGTCGTCCTAGACCTATCACCTATTCCTATATCAACCTCTTCAAGTTCGTCGGCCGACGTGAAGCCTTGTCCTAATTTTCCATCTAACTCATCCACTGCATCGTCTGTGTAGGGACCAGCTTGTTCGTCTTGGACAGTGGATGGTACATCTTTGTTAAAGCAACTGCTTGTCTTGATCTTCAATCGTCTCGATATCGCAATCAGTTACTTTGAGGAAATCGGCGTCCCAGACTCGCTCGGACAAGCAATCGATTCCCTCCATCTCCCAAACCACGAGATCGGCATTGGCCACGTGTACTGACCGATCGACCTGCACGATCTCGACCTGGTCCCCTTGCCATTGTATAAGGCATTGGTGCATTGTTGAAGGGACGCAACAGTTTGCGTGGATCCAATCCCGTCCCAACAACAGGCTGTAGGAACCCTTTCCATCGAAGACGAAGAAGGTGGTGGGTATTGTCTTGTTTCCCACGGTGAGCTCCACGTTTAGCACCCCTTTCGCCTCAGATGCGTTGCCACCAAAATCTTTCAGTACCATGTTGGTCTTGATGAGGTCTTCCGGTACTTTTCCCAGCTTCTAGAAGGTTGTATACGGCATTAAGTTCACTGCCGCGCTGCCATCGACCAGCATCTTCGTCATCGGCCACCCATTGACGAATCCCTTGATGTATAACGGCCTGAGGTGCCTGTAGCTGGCGTCGGTTGGCTTGTCGAATATGGCCTGGTCTGGTGACAGAAGCCGATGCTACACCTTTACCTTTGGCGGACGCAGGAGCTCGAGCTGTCTTAGAGGTGCCCTCATCGGCCTTGATCACTGCGGATTTTATTCTCCATTCCTTCCTGGTCTTGGCCGGCCGATGGGCTATTGTCGCTTGCTACTCTTGGATTTGCTCCTTCCTCCTTAGTCTCTGAACCCGCCGTTTTTGTGTCTTGCTAAACACGTCGCTTGGGCACCATTGGGGGTTCTGGACTTGCTCGTCTGCCTCGTCCTGACGATCGTGGTGCATCGGCCCCAGCCTCTCGTGCGCAGATTTTCTCTACTTGCTTGGCCGATGCACTTGCCTGCTCGAGCCGCCTTGATGGGGGTCTTCTACATCATTGCACGCAGGGCACTCTTGGATGGATGGCAACCTCATCCCTTCGTTCCAGCAGAACCGGAAGAACTCGCACTCCCAATACGGGTTATAGGAGTTATCTTGATCAGCGTAGTCTTGTGCTTGTTCTTCCTGCCGCCGCTGGTATTTTCTGATCAGGCCCTCCGAGGTCTGATATGGTCGCTTGCCGGTCCGATGGCCACCGTCGTCGGCCCTGTCTGCCCGCACCATGTTGACTAGGAACGGGTGCCCTTCTATTTTCATCGGCCACTTGGCATCGTCGATCTTAATCCTGCCTTGCTCGATGGCCGATTGGATCTGTTGTCGGAAGATCTTGCATTCATTAGTATGATGGGAATAGGTGTTGTGCCACTTGCAATATCTCCTCTTCTTGATTTCTTCGGCCGATGGAAGTATATGACCTACTGGCAGCTGGATCTGCTTTTCTTGCAGGAGTAAGTCAAATATTTTGTCGGCCTTATTGATGTCGAAGTCGTATTTTTCCTCCTTATCGCCCTTTTTGGCCCATTGGCATGTTGTCGGCTTCTTCATTCGGGCCCACTCGGCCAGATCGACATCGACGTCTTCTTCGTCATCTTTGTCGGAGGCGTACTGATAAATTGTATTAATTTTCTTCGCGAACTTCTTCGCCTCCTGGAATCGTTGCTCGTGGGCCGATACTCGTTGTGCTAGCTGAGCTAGGCTATTAAATTCCTGAGAGGAGAATCTCTCTCGTATCGGCCCTAATAATCCTTGGAACGCCAGATCGGCCAGTTGAGAATCGGTCAAGCTGAGGCTGTAACACCTGTTCCTTACGTCCCTGAATCTTTGAATGTACTCTGGGACCGATTCATCAACACATTGCCTGATGGCGGTGAGATCAGACAGCTTCATCTCTTGTACACCACTGTAGAAATATCTGTGAAACTGCTTCTCTAGATCTATCCATCCTCTGATGGAATTGTAGGGTAAAGAAGAGAACCATGTAAATGCTGACCCTGAAAAAGACAGAGGGAAAAACCTCACCCTCAATGCCTCTATGGCCGATGCCTCCCCACACTGTGCTAGGAATCGGCTCACGTGCTCGTATGTCGAGACGTTGTCCTGCCCTGAAAACTTGGAGAAGTCCGGGATCTTGTATCGGCTTGGCAGTGGCACTCTGTCAAACTCCTCGGGGTATGGATGCCGATACACTGTAGAGTTCTCCTTGGGCTTTAAGCCGAATTGATCTCGCATCACTTCGGCTATCATATCGGCCTAGTATCCTGCGGGCTGATGTGGGAAGTCCTGGTGGTAGGATTGCTGCAGGCCCTCTGCCTGATATTTCTTGGGGGAGTACGGTTGAAAGTGATGATTTAGGTTCTGTGCATCATACTGCCCCGCGGTATACTACTGATAGCCTTGCGGCATGTTGTAAGCAGTCTGTGGTGGAGGGTTATTGAACACGGGGGCTTGAGGTTGTCCGGTTGATGGCGGGTTTACTGAAATCTGCTGCATCGGCTCGACCACTGATTGTTTCCCCTTCGTCCACTGTGCAAATTGCTCCTCAGTGATGTGCTGGGGACTTCCTCCCGCTTGCTTGGCCAGAACCAGTGGCATGGTTGGCACCGGCTGAGCCGATGGAGGCGGGATCGGCGCCGTCGGCTGAGGGGTTGAACTCAAATCGGTCCTCAAGGTCTGATAAGTTGGGAATTTGTTTTGGGCAAGAAAATCGGCCCTTGAGGTTTATACTGGTGAATCAAACCATCCAGAATTGATTTGACCGTATTGGTCAATGTATTCACCAGAATCCCCGACTGGTTGACTAGCGCAGAGTGGACTGCGGAGTCAATGCGATCTTGCAACGTCGGCGTGGCGTTCTCTTCAGTTTTGACGGCGTGGGCTGCCACCGACGTGCTTGCTCCGTCTCCGGGATTCGGCATCACCATCTTGGTCTTCTGAATGAGAGTGCCTTGCCGAGTCCTGGAGTACGTCTGTAAGTACATATTCCGAAACTGCTCGACCAGCTTGTCCATTTCAGATGTTTGCTCCTCGTTGAGCTGGTCGGTGGTCACAGCGACGACATTCTCCTCAGAGATCTCACCCTACTTAGACATGGTGCAGTGATCTTGTTGTCATTGAAAAGCATGTGTTCTTGATGGTCCCACCGGGCGTGCCAAAAGCGTGTTGGCGTAGAATTTCGACCCGCCCAACAAGAAAGCGGGTTCCACGTTTCCACGGTGGCCTGGGAGGTTTGCTTTACTCCAGTGCAGGTCCAAAGGCTTGCCTAGTCGTGTGTAGAGCGTGCCAGTTGATTTGATCTGCAATCAACAAGATAAACAAGCAAACCGCGTTAGAAAACAATGGCCGATCGGCCGATAGGCCGATGTCGCATTGTCGTGGCCCAGCCGATAGGGCAAAGCTATATCGGCTTACTTGTGATAAAATAAGATTAAAGCATGGATCTGATCTCATCGGCCTTCATCAACATATTAACATCGATTAATGGCATCGGCCGATAAGGGATAACAAAGATAACTACACTAGCTAATACTCTAGTGCAAATCTATATGAACCAATCAACCAATATAAATATGTCGACCACAGATAAACCCTAAAGAGTAATCTATAACAGATGCATCTATATTCATCGATCCGTTCATGTAGATGGCAGATACACATAAAAACCTTACGAAAATCATGCATATTAGGCAAGACTGGTTGAAACTCCAGTGCTATCCTTAATTACAACCGAAAGCAGGCTTTGTGTTAGATCTCAAAACAGGACTAAGGTCGATAGCAACTCAAAGTGTGAATTGAAACTTAACACAAAGAAAATCAAGCCGCCGATTGCTTTTGGGGATGATAGATGCATTGAATGATCTAGCCAAGCGTAATAATTAAACTGCCGTCGGCAACAAACCCTAAAACGAGTAGATCGCTGGCGAGGCATAATTAAGACACTTGCCAAAATCATCCAAAACATGATAAACGACGATCACATCATCGAGGCTTAACGTGTCTAAAGCGACATGCTAGCCCCAACGATGTAGATCGTCAGGCACGAGTTCTTACCTCTGCTCCGGGGAAGCAAGAACTCGTCGGAGTTGACCTCTTGCGAGGGTTGGCGATGCGCCGAAAGTAGATTGAAACAAACTGGTTGTTGTATTTGGTTGTGAGAGAGAGTCTCTATGTACAAACTATCGGGATATTTATACCTAAGATTACAATAGGGTCCTTGTAGGACACGATCTTATCTCTAACTAACAAACAAGTCTTTGCGGCAGATTCTTGCCACAGATCAGATCTAAACCTATTTGATTTACAATATCAAAGGTAAGGTTTAAGCAAATGTAGGTACACATTTTATAATTAGTATGCAATTTTATTTGTAATCAACACATTTATAAAAATAGGATCAACATGTTCGAGGAAGGGGGCGTAGTGACTTACCTCGCTCAATTGGGGGTTTGTTCTCAATTAGCTCAGTTTCCTCCTCGCAGATGTACCCTGTCCGGTTGAATACTAACGTCATAAACTACTCGCTAACACAAAAAAAGGCCAAAAATTCTGGAAAGAATCAAAAAAAAAAATCAAACCAGTGCCATTGCGTAGATCTTGATTTTAGAAAGATTTTGACGAAAGTTTCGTTCAAATCCGACTTAAAACGAGGGAGATACGGAATTCGAAAGATTGGAAAAGTTTTAAATCAAAGAAAAGAAAAAAGGTCTGACGGGTGGGACCGTCCTTAACTCCTCACGTACAGGTTTTGTTTTTAAATGGGTGTGCGCATGGTGAGGTGAAAGACTTGGGCGAGCTGCAAGCATGCATGCATATGCATACACACGGCTAGCTAGCTGCATGCATGTGAGCTGCTTGCATGCATGCATGCATATGCATACACACGGCTAGCTAGGTGCATGCATATGAGTTGCTTGCATGCATGCATGCATGCACACATACAGTCAACTGCTTGCATGCATGCACACGTACAGCCAGCTAGCTGCATGGCGCATGCATGGTCGGCTACGAAGCGGCGATTGCTGCGAAAGGCATCCGCGCAAGGAATGGGTATGATGTTGCGCCTCACGACGTCACCGCGCCGCGGCAACAACGGTAGACGAGAAATGCGGTAAGGAAACAAAAGCAAGAGGGAGAGCAGGAGAGGAGCTCACCTTGCGGCAACCGGGTAGTGGCACACCGAGTGACGGTCCTCGCATGAAACTACAGTCGTCGATGTACAGCCTGGGGACGGTTGACCCGCGGATCGTCCTCACACACCACGTGTTCGATCAGTGGTAACAAACGAACACACAGCGTTAAGGAGTAAATGTTAGCGGGTTAGTGCAAGTTAGGGGTTAGGGGTTAGCGAGTTAGAGGTCAGTGAGTCAGTAAGTTAGAGTGTCAGCGGGTTAGTGAGTCAATGGGTCAAATGTTAGATGTTAGAGGTTAGCCGTTCAATAAGTTAGTCGTTCTCGGGGTTCAGATGACGGCGCGGCGGCCTATCCGTCCTCTTGCTCAACTGAGGCACAGCCGGAGCCGGCCGCGGTGGAGCAAGCGGAGAGACGGCAGCGTGTGCGCGGGAGGAAGTGACTGAGGGGGAGCAAAACGAGGAGGAGGAGAAGAGAGAATGGAGAGGGACAGGTTGCGTGCTCACCCACGACGACGCTTAAATAGAGTCTGGGGAAGGGACGTTTGCTGCTGCTCGCATTTATTCCATCCCAAAAAACGCGCGTGTGTAGGTGGGAGCGGTGACGGCTGCGTATTGGCGGCGGAAACGTCGTCGACCTGTTCGAGGCACGCGGCGGCGATGAAGTGGTAGTGCGGCCGTGGTGGCTGTCAAAACACGGCGCCGTCTAACGTGATTGCTGAGCGGCCGTCGCCACCTACCCGACCCGAGGAGGAGCGGCTTGAATTCGAGATCGCACGGCGTCGGCTCGAACGGCGCTTGCCGGGTTGGTGTAGTGGCTCTGGCTGCTGCTTGCATACATGCGCATGCTTGGTTAGCTTGCCGCATGCAGCATACGCTCGGCCAGCCGTATGCAAGCATGAGCTAAACTAGCTTCATGCAAGCACGAGCTAGCTGGATGCATGCATGCTTTTGCTTGGCTTGCTGCATGCATGCATATGCATTGCACTCACGTAAAGCTAGTTAGCGACATGCATGCTTGCTACGCCGGTGAGGTCAGGCAAGGGCGCGGAAGCGAACGGCGAGGTCGCCGGCGGGATGGGAAGGAAGGGCAACAACTGGTGATGTCGCAGCGGCTTTGTCGTAGCGGCGCGGCTCGCGGCGCGCGGCGACGTCGTCACCGAAAACAGTACTGGGGAGGAGGATTAGACTTTATATTTTTATTGCCAACCCAACAGGAATGAATGGCTTGGGAGGCAACCTGGACTTTTCTAGGAAAAAGGCTTGCAACAAGAAGGCCAACGTAGAGGGAGTTTAAGCGGACTTTTTGTAGCAAAACTAATTTTGGTCAGAGTGAAAATCTTGGGACATAAACCAAAAGATTAGAGGAGTAGAAAAATTGAAAATTTTCAATAAAAGTTTGACACTGGCATAAAACAAATAAAGAAATTGTCGGCATGATGCAAAAATTTAAAAATAAATCAGAAATGATTTTTGATCGGTGTATTTTTATTTAGGAATTTTCTCAGGGTGTTACAAATTTTTAGTTTGAATCCAGGTGAAATAATTCGGTCGCTCAGTCGCTTGAGTATTAAATTTAGGATTTTATTGTGAGCGCTCTGACTGTATCGAAAAAGGAATTTCTAGGATGACGTATGGCATTCAAATCCAACCGCCGCGATAGAAATAAAATCGGGAATAGTCATATCCAAGCGCAATAGGTAAATTCGTCGATCGATTGTAAATATTCGAGGGAAATATCGAGGTCGACTCAATAGATCGGTTAAAATTTAACCGTAGAATAAGAGTTTGCGAGAGGGATAATACTGTGGTAGAAGAAAAGAACTTCGGGACTTTAATTAATTAGCACCGAGACGCTAAAAGAAACAGACGGATAGGATAAAGAAAGGAAAGGATGTCGGACATAGGACAACCTTTTAGGAAAAGAATTTAATCGAGATCTTTTGGCACCGATCCTAGACACACACAATTAAACAATAAATATTAACAAGCAAGCTAAAATTATGCCTGAGGACTAGACTTTGTCTGAGGAGGAATTTATATTAGGAAGTACCCTATTAGGAATTTATATTTCGAGATTAATGTTTTTTTAGTAAATACTTTACCAATAGATATTATTTTGCAATTAGTTTTCCGAAGGCAAACTCTGCAAGGTTCATAGAAAATAATCAAGCTATATTTCTTTAGTAAGATAGCATTTGTTTTAATAAGCTATCCCCTATAGGGTTTTATCAAAACGGTGTTACATATATATATATAGCTTTATTCATAAAGTAAATATGCCCAAGGGTTTTTAATATATAGAGAAGGGTTTTTCGAAAATAGTTGGCATATGCAAAGATTAGGATATCTCATAATCATAGTTCCTTGAATAAATAATATTTGAAATCAAATACCGACATATTCTCATACGTTCGTCTATTAGCCCACGCATAAAAGAAAAACGACAGATCGAAATAAATTAATCCCGGCATGAATGTATTTTGAAAAAGATTTTTGATTATTCCAAATTTTTAATTTCGTATTTCAAAGTCGAAATTTTCAGGGTGTTACAAGGAGGTCGCGGCTTAGGGGCCGGCGCGGGGCGGCACGGAGGTGGAGTGGCCTGTGGAGGCGCGGCCAGGGCGGCGGGCGACGCGTGGGAGGTCACGAGCCTCGCCGGTGCGGCGGGCGGCATGGGAGGTTGGCGGCCTGGGGGGTCACGCGGCCGATGGTGTGCAAGGCGGTGGCTGGCGACGCATGAGACTCTGGCCAGAGCGACGCATGGCCACAACCGACGGCACGGTTGGCGTGGTGTGCGGCTGTGGTCGGCGGTGGCCTGTGCAAGGAGGAAGCAGGCGTGGGTCGCGCATGGTCACCCGGATGCCAGCAGTAGTGACCGGGTGGCCAGAGGTGGTGGCCGGCCACCGATGGTGACCTCAACGGCTTATGAAAGCAAGCAGTGAAGCGGTTAGGCGGTGGAGAGTTCGTCTTCTCTATTGCCAGGCAAGCATCCTCCTCTCCACAGGGCTCCTCCCCTTCTATGGGCCGACTACTTCAGTTTTGGTCGTGGGGAGCTTTGGGAAAACAGGGAGACGCTGGCTTGTGCAACATGGGTTCACGACGACACTGGCTAATTCGGCAGCCCTGCGAGCTAGCTTGAGGTGCGGGGTGGTGGACTGGGCTTGGCGCTGAGGGGATGGCGTGGTGATCCGACGACGGTCGTTGTGCATGATGGTTGTGTGGGGCTTTGATTGGGAATTGCTGGCGAAAGCCTTGCTAGGCCATGGGTCGGCATGACGACGACGACGCCATTTGGCGTCGTTCTCCTCCTTGGAAGCGTCATTCTGGCGTTGACCCCTCCTAGAACCAAGAACCTTTCGCGTGCAATGGTAGCCATTGGTGGACTCCTGCAATGCCCCCAAAACTCTGCAGGCCTAGGGTGTTTGACGAGGCCTTCGCCACCTTGGTTTCGTTTCTTGCTCTACGGCGGGTGACCATCATTCTTATTTGGTTATTGCTGGGTAGAGTCGAAGCCGCTTCGCTGTAGGGGTGTGACAAAGCTTGGCAACGATGACACATTGCAAACTCTATAGGGTTGTTGTTGCTAGCTGTGTAGGAAGTGGTCCGATGTCGATTCTGTTTGTTCTTTTTGGTGTTGGGGTAGCATAGTAGTGAAGTCGAAGCTGCTACGTCGCTTGGGTGACAAGCTCGGCAATGATAACATGTGTGTGCTGCTGTGTCGTCTCTATGATAAGCTTGATGTCGATGCCTTGTGTTGGGTTCCGTCGTGGTAGCTTTGGTTAGGTTAGCTTTTAGTGTGGTGCTGTAGTTGTGGTTTTCGCCTAATTTTTTCTAATTAACTAAGCATTGTAAGGTTTAGTCCCGTTTACTTCTTAAAATGAGACACCTTTTTTATATAAAAGGTCGGTAACGATCTAACCATTCAAAAAAAAGATTATAGTTTATTTGATGATAAAACAAATCACAACAAAATAAATGATATTTATATAATTTTTTTTAATAAGATGAATGATTAAATGTTATGCGAAAAATCAACCGCGTCATGTATTTTGAAATGAATGTCCAAGATCGGTATTGGAAATAATCGGAAACAGGATCGGTAGGAAGAATCGGAAACGGTTTTACTCGCTTTTTGCTAGTAGTAGTAGTATAGTAGTACGAGCAGTACTAGTAGTATATTGCAGCGACACAGCACCGCACAGTATGATTATGATGTGATTCAAGTGCGTCATGATCATGTGGAAGCTCATCAACACATGCACTTCTGCCTTCAGCGTATTCATAAATACATTGTTTTCCACTGGTATTACAGGCAGCGTGGTTCTTCATCTGTCTGTCTATCACACACTACTAACAGGAAAATTATGCAAAAGAGGCCTTTGGTTCCACAGTTGCCAAAATGGAGAGCACCAGCAAAAATAAAATGAAATAAAATGCAGCTTCATCATCAGTCAAAATTCGTGACGTTTTTGCCTTGCAGTATCTGAAGCCACTCACATTGGCTAGAGAACATGAAAATTTTGAAATTACAAAAAGTCTATTTGCTGTGGAGAGCTGGGTCGTCTCGCCTGTCGTCCTGGTGTCTAGCTCTTCTAACTAGGCATCGCGTTCCTGGATACTAATACACAAAGCACAATCTACCCTATGCCCCCTTGACCTTGCGTGACGGAGGTCGCCGGAATATGTTAATGAGATCATCAAGACCCTGTTCAAAAAAGGGATGTTCTCAACTGCAGGATAAACAAAGCTTCCTTTCTATATTTGAAGACTTGAAATGATACATACCCGTGTAGTGATTACTAGGAAACTGAAGAGAATAATTAGATAGGAGCCAATCACCAGAAGGAACAGCAGATCAAAAGTAACACTTGCAACCTGTGAATTGATAAATCAAAGAATGAGGTGAGGTAATTTCAATGTGGTGATATCTTACAAAAGTCCCTTTGAAATGAACTCTTTGTTACTGGTAAGAAATTCATAAAGGAATACATTAGCAGAATAATATAATATAGAACAAGTAATCACAAAGCAGGGCACATGCTCTCCACAATAAGCTTATCAGACCAGTCTGTTGTGAGATTTAATTGTTCTACCAAACGTGAACAAATGACAAAGCTCACACGCTTACCTGATATACATTTAGAGTTGCCTTTGTTGCATCATAGAAAGTGAACATGCCATCGAGAACATCACTTTGAACGTGCACATCAGCAGTGTGTTCAGATAGTTCCTGCAACAGGGCATGAGATGTCATGGCTTGCAAGAAAACTATGAACTAGGTGAACTAGATGAATATTTGATAGAATGCAAACAAACCTTCTTTAGTGCTGCTATAAAGGGATCGTTCTTCTGAAGAAACGGTGCAACTCGTGGTGTCCGTGATAAAAGATCCAACCAGGACTGGATGTAGTGAGGACTGATGGCTAAACTGCTGTTCTCCGCGAAAACATCAATATTCTTTCCTTTTAATCCATAGATGTGTCTCTGTAAATGGCAATAGTATATAAGAACTGGTCAACTTCAGTTCAGAAAGGGCAAGAGGCAACCTGTCAACTTTAATATCACTCATTAATCATAGTAGGTATTTTGATGCCATGATGCCCTGTGCTTATCACATTTAAAAATGCAACCTAAATAGCGTGTGCTTATCACATTTAAAAATGCAACCTAAATAGCGTGAACTGAGAAGCATTGTTAATATATATATGCATGTAAAACTGATGCACCATCATAACCACGTGAGATTCTCCATTGACATATTTCACAAAGCTACACAAAGGAGTAGTTTTATGCAAAGTGGGAAATCAGTTGAACATTTGTACCCTACATGACACAGGAACAGTCAAAACTGTTCTTTAATCAGAATAAAAGCACTTATCAGGTTCAAGCAATAACTAGAATCTAAAACAAGTAGCCATTGACCAGCTTTGCAAGTTCTTACACAGCAGAAACCAGCAATAAAGAACAGTACAAATCATCTAGAAAACAATGATAAATGTAAATATACAATACTGAAATAACCTATATTCTCTAAAACTATTTCATCTGCATATGACTGACCCAGAGGGGGCTATGTTAGGACAAATAATAAAACAAACATCATCAATGAACTAGTGTACAAAGCCAAAGGAAGAACTTATCCAAGCAATTATTTAGCTTACCGCAAGACTTTCAGAAACTAATCTGACAGTTCTAATTACTGACTCAGCATCTGCTGATTCTCTGCAGTAAAATACAAATACAAGCAAAATGTTAAAAAAATGGGCAGATAGATTAATGATGTAAAAGGAAAACATTATAAGTGCTTTACCTAGTGTCATAAAGGCCACCAGTGCTTTCCAAAAATTCAGGAGGGAAGGACAGTTCTGAAAGAGTAAGTGCAGTCACCCTAAATCTTGAGAATTGCTCATGTTCCCACGCAACCTGGAAGTTTTGAAAGCATGTCACTTGGCAAGCTACAAACATAAGACTAAATACAATAGGAACCTTGAACAGCGCAAATAATACAGTTCCAAAATTACAACTTCCAAAGTGGTAGGTAGTAAACAAGGATAACATCTAGTAATATTATCTTGTTTGGAACTAATGTATAAAATGGCCCTGATGCCAATTACCAGATAATTCTTGATCATACATTTTTATTCCATGCATGCTACTATGCTAAAAGGAGCAATTCATCAGTCAGTATAACAAATCCCATTATGTAAGTGCTGTAAGTAGAAGATATGCAAAGCTGCAAACTACATTAGTATGTTCATACATACTATGTGCTGAAGATTGTACAGTAATAGCATAAATGTAATAGAGGTTGTGAGGACTGTGATGGTCATGAAACAGGCAAGATGGTAAAGTTCTACTGTTACAAAGAAATGGGATGCAAAAAAAATGGACATAAATATTTAATTACACATACTTAGGACATACTCCCTCCGTCCCAAAATAAACCAACTTCTATACACTAATCTGGACATAGCCTATGTATAGATTCGTGTATAGAAGTTGGTTTATTTTGGGATGGAGGAAGTATGTCCTAAGCATGTGTAATTAAATAGGGAAAGCATTAATGAGGGCCAAACAAATAAAAGCATGTACTGGCACTGCAGGAACAAATAAAAGTTTCACCAAGGTCTAATACTAGCCTACATGACTATTAAAAGCAATATGTACAGTATTTAACATCATCAAGAAGATTTGTGGAAAGGTTGATAATACTTCTGGTACATATTAGAGTGTCATGTTGACAACAGAGTCCAAGAGATAAATGTGATGCAATACATTGCATTAAATGCAGTAAAATCTCTAAGGATCATGTATTTTGTGGGTACCATGTCCATTCCTAATGAGAACTAATGGTGATATATACCCTTTAAAAAAGTGACAAAGTGCATACCCTAGGATTTGAGACATTAATCTTCTTGTGCTTGATTCCAACTGAAACACCCATCTCTTTAGAGACATCAGTAAAATCCTGAAAGCAAAAGAATTCACAGGTGTAAAAATGGCTGCCCTTTAAAACTAATAAATGTTATGCACCAACATGCTTGAAATGGTCAACATACTTCAAAGATTTGTTTAATGTAGGGGTTTTCTGGTGGCTTTGACACATGCAACCAGAGTTCATTGTCCCAGGAACCAATACTGTTCAAGCAAATTGCATAGTCAATGCTCTCACGCACACGCTGATCGAAACTTCTAAGCCACTGTACCAAAATTCAAGAAGATACCGCCATGAGTTAATAAACAGATGCCACAAAGCAGATTTTTTTTTAAAAAAAATCTGAAGATAGTAACTAACCTTGTTAGTTCCGTTGTAATTGTAGGGTCCACCAGATGTTAAGCCAAACAGAAGGTTGTACTTGCCTCTGGTCTTAGGATTTGAATAGAGGCGTGAAAATAGTCTTGCAATCTCTAGAAGAGCCACAGCTCCACTCCCATTGCTGTCGCTTCCCACAGAAAGTGCCTGAGAAAATATGCATTATGCAAAATATCTAGAAGAATATTAAAGGCTCTAGAAACATTTTTCTCGATGACATACTGGTGCAGCACCAAAAGTATCATAGTTTGCAACAATGGCGATAGTTGGAAGCTGTTCCGTTTCACCCTCTCCTTTCAATCCAGGTAACCATCCCTGCAACTCAGAGTATTCATCTCAGGTATGTTGATTGACTTGATTCTCACACAAAAATAGTATTGCTTTAGTAAGACAAATATCAGCTGGAACAATCACTTCAAACAAATAGCCACAGGGCCATGGTTTATCTAGTCATTTCCAGAAGAGAAAAGGAGTGATAAATTAAATTATAACACAGATAAAAATCAAACAATAAACACTGAAGCGAACTGTAAATTAATTTTACGAGAGGCTACCTGGATATTTGAAATGGTCGGAGATGACACTTTTCTAGGTTCCGGTGTAGACACAACAAGCTTGTAACTACAAGTGCAGATAAAGACGATCAAAAGAAGGCAACATGCACTGTAGTATCATGTTATACTGTTGAAAGTGCAACATGCCAGAAGCACTAAAGTAGGCTGATTTCTTATTTGTGCATTACCCTCCGGTTGTTGCCGAAGCTGGCTGACCTGAAGAAGCAATGTTACGTATATCCGCCAGCAGGCTATCAAAGTGGTCATCCTGGAAAGCAAAGTAGACCGGATACTGCACAGAGTAATGGGAATAATAATTTAGCAAGTGTATTAAATCATATAGTATAGAATAGTTGTTAACAAAGAGGGGACAGGACATATATGGAGCAGAAAATAATAGATAGCATGCGCATAGTTGTATTGTTGTTACATGGAGTAGGTATTATCTCCAGTCTAAGGTAATTGTGGTTCTAGCTCTTCACACACAGTGGTTAAGCATTTAATCCTTTAGTAATTTTCATGCAATTTGTGCCTCTCCTGTTGGTACGTTATTTACAAACCAACTTGTAACAGTCGCCAAGTAAGTGAAACAGAATAACTAGGGAGCATTAAATTGGTTGGATGAATGAGAGAGAAACATATGACTTACTGGCACTTGTTGATGCAAGAGCAGCTTTTCCAGCTCAGCGAGAGAACCCTTTGCTTGTCCATTGCCCTCATTGCTGGCCAGGGCATCCTCATCGTTGAGCTTCTTGGGGAGCAGAATGAGTAACCCTCCCAGGTGTTTTTTCTCCGCCAAGTACTCTGAGTATGTAATGTAATTGAGAAACAGTTCATCAGTGACAAAGACTAGAAGTAGTTGTAATTAAAGCAAACATTGCATGTCAAAAATAACTAATTTTAGCTAATGAATTAGGGTGGGAGAGAAAAAAAAAACTAAAAGAAGATGAGTCTTCCCCCATGCCCATAGAGATGGCTAATGCAAAATAAGAAATCAATATCGAGATGAAACAAGTCCATCTCTTGGCTTGTAAAGTGTAGATGCGTGAGGATAAGCATCATCAGACCTATATAGGCTTGATTGAAGCTATCCTACCTCCAGTAGTAAAAGGAGGAGTCGTAGGAGGTGAGAATTGAGATGGGAATGTCGATCCAAGCAACTAGAGTAGAGTCACTAGTGCCCAATGCGAAGAGAAGACACAGATCTCCGACGCGATCTATCTAGTTAGTTGTACCAATATACAATAGTAACATACAGGAAGGAGGAGGAGGAGAGCGTACCGCGGAGGAACGCGAGTGGGAGATCGAGGAGCGGCGCGACGAGGACGGAGCGGGAGAGGTCGGCGCCCGCGGGGAGAGGGAGCGCGGCGGCGTGGTGGTTGAGGGCCGCGGCGCGGGACCCGAGCGGGGCGCCGGCGAGGTCGTACTGGATGAGGCGGTAGACTCCAACGGCGGCGGCGGCGTCCCCGAGCTCGACGCAGGCGAGGAGCACGAGGAGGACGGCAAGGGCAGAGGAGACGGAGGCGAGCACCTCGCCGGAGGGAGACGACATCCCCATCCGCCTCATCGATCTGATCTCGGAGGCGGAGATGCTGCTGCTGCTGCTGCTTCCGATCTCACCCCTAGTCTACTCCACTACATAGGGCCCTCTCCCTCTCCCTCTCCCTCTCCCCGTTGATTTTTTTTTTTTTTAAGAAACACGATAACGCAAACGCTCAGAACACACGCATATCCTATCCGCAAGTTTTTAGGTTTCTTTTTCACAAGTCTTTATTATTATTATTATTATTATTTCGCTGATTTTTAATAACAAACGTGTTTTAGTTTTGCTCTTACAAAAATAATTAACGTCTATAATATCAAATTAATTTAATTACAACAATTAATTTGGTTTTGTATATGTTAATATTATTTTGAAAAAATGTCTACTTTACCCTTAAGTTTGAGGTCAGATAACCTCGTGAAGTATAAAACTAGATTTTTACATCTTAAAATATAGAGACAATTTTAAATATACAATATTAGAATAGCTTGAGAATAATATACATTATTGGAACTAAAATAAAATTTTTACACTTGACGATCAGTAGGTGAATAGAAGTTGTTGGATGAACTTAAATTTAATGGACTAATATTTGTATCATGCAAGTGTTAACACCAGAATTTGGTAAGCCCCGAAGTCCTCATCGGCTCAGGATCCATATCGGCTTAAGGTTGGTATCGGCCTAGAATCTTATATCAGCCGATGGGGGTTTTCTTAAAACCAACCACCAACAGCAGTCGGATTCTTGTTAGATTCGGGAAGATCTTATCCAGAGAAGACCGAGTTTGATGAGGATGTGGCTTGTATCTATTAATTAGGAAGGATTTGTTAGTTTCCTTTTTATCTTTAGGAGAGTGTGTTTAGTGTCCAATAAGGACTTTATCTGTTTCCTTTTATCTTTAGGAAAGTTTGAGTCGTATTCTGTTAGGATCTTTGTTAGTCTATGGGTATAAATATGTAAGCCCAAGGTTCATGTAAAATCATCTCACGATCAATACAACTTCGGCGCATCGCCAACCTTTACTTTTCGTCTTCTTTGGCAAGTTCATGCCCTTCCCGCGAGGGGTAAGTCTCGTTATGGTTGCCTGCGCTGTCGGGGCTAGAGCTTCGATGTTCTAATCTCATCAACGTAAGCACCTACTATCATATATCTTAGTCAATCTGGTTTGGCGTCTTGATTTAGTCATATCGGCCGAGATTCGTTTTAGGGTTTATGCCGGTATCGATTAAATCGCCTCGCTAGATTAGATTGGTTAAGGTATCCACCACCCCGAAAATTAGTCGAGGGCTTAATTGTCTAGATCTTGCGTTTCTTTTCATACTTAGTGCCGCTAAGTCGTGATTAGAACCGTAATCTCTAGCCTGCCTGTCGATTGCCAATAAGGGTTTCACCGGGGTTTCAGCCGGTGAGTTATCTGGACGTTGCATCGGCCCAAGAGTTTTACATATAGATTGGATCTGGCCGATGACAACAGAGTATTTATTGTTTATCTGCTTATTGAGAGTTTATGCCATTGGACCTCTGGCCGATGTATGCTTTAATCCTCAAATCAATGTTTATTTTATATTTGGATTATGCTATATCACATTGCTATATCATCATGTTATCATCGGCCGACTGGTTGTTTTGGCTATCGGCCTGCCCTATCAGCCTATCGGCTGATAGACCTTCTGTCCTGCTATTTTGCATATCTTATCAGTGGCAGGATCAAACTGACTGGCACGCCCGCGCTTCATCAATTTTAGGACCTGCACTGGAGCTAAGCAGATCTCCCAGGTCTTCGTGTGTCCGCACGCCGGATCCTCATCGGCGATACGGATTCGGCGTCAACAGCAAGCAATATCGATGTCACGTCACTATCTACATGACAAAACCACCTATAAAATCATTCTAGAGGTTATTTGAGCCAATTTTTATATTTCATGGTGTAAAATATTTGGTTTTATATTTTATGGGGTTAAATGGATCAACCTTAATACTTCAAGGGTTATGTAGACTTTTTCCTAATTATTTTTTCTATGAACAATGCTTATTGGGTTGTGTCAGTGAGCAAGTGACGATGTGGACGATGTGGAGAGGCGGAGAGACAGAGAGTGGCTACAAGGCGAGGCAATGGTGCCACAATCAATCCTTTCTTCCAATATAGTTGGTACTCACTACAATCATAATTGCTATAAAGCTTGCTCCACAGGCTGCTACATCATCTTTGTATATCAGCCATCCGATCGTCGCACATTTCTGTCCATCAAGCGAAGAATCGTTTTTCTACACCTGCATGTACTGCGAGGCCTAGCTATTGGTTCACGAAAAGAAAGGAGCCACATCTTTGTTAGCAGCCCAATAAGAAAATCACAAATCAGCCCACTTACAAAATAGTAGACGGATGGCTAGTGCGACAACGACAGCGGCTCCCACGGCCGAAGAAAGAGCGTCCCACGGCTCACACGCATGAGCTAGCGTACATGAGCTACATGCTACACCACAATTACGACTCGCAATTAAGGTTCACACTTTTTCGTAATGCATGTATACCCTCCGTCCTGAAAAAAAAACTCAATCCTAACTTACGAACCTGTATAAGTGCGTGTTCAGGTTCGTAGCTACGACGAAGGCCGGGGGTACGCATCAAGCTTCAGTGTTTTTATTCTCATCTAGCAGGTTGCAGTCGATGGCCAGGTGGTCAGACCGACGTTCCTATGTTGTACTGTCATTGGCATCCATGGCTACAAGGCCAGCTTTGAGGGCACCTGCAAATTCTAAATGAACTGCTGGCTTCCGTCCACATGATGGTATGAGCACAAGCCGATTCAAGTCAGATTGTATTTTGTTCCAGCTAGGCATCATCCCTAACACCCACGGGTTTGCCTGTTCGATGCCCTTTCCCTATTGTTTCATTAGCTGGGATATTCCTGTCACAGTGAATCTCCCCCACAGGCCACAACATGCATACATCAGGCTGTAGATCTCTCTCCTACACCCATACGTACAGATGCAATTTGTTTTTATATTACTTTCTTTGGTTTTTTTTAGGACCGAGGAACTCTGGTAATATGACCTTCCTATGATTCAGTTTTCCTTCCAACAGATGCAATTAGGTGTTTGCCTTCAAATTTTGTATTATGGTGTTTTAATAACTGCCCATGGAAACTCTGTGATACCCTTCACAAGAGATTGATGTTATCGACAAGGTAACTTTTGTTGACTCGACAATAAATACTACTGATAAGATGTTGTCTCTAATTTTGTAAATTTGCTCCATGATTTTACCATATATATTTTGGTTTTATAGAACAGAAGTGACCCTAAATATTCAATTCAGGTGGAATATGAGCTAAGACCCGTAGGTTAGTATGATTGATTTATTTGTTCGATATTTTATAAATTTGATTCCTTTCAAACAAAAAGAAA
Organism: Oryza officinalis; assembly: GCA_008326285.1. NCBI lineage: Eukaryota > Viridiplantae > Streptophyta > Magnoliopsida > Poales > Poaceae > Oryza > Oryza officinalis. The sequence goes on along the minus strand of BDMV01000008.1, from coordinate 391,884 downwards.
AGAAAAAAAAGGCTATCAGAGGTGAATCTTGAGCTAACTGAAAAACACACCTTAGCAAAGTGCATTATAACTATCAGATAAATCTGAAGACATCTTTTAGAGGAAGGCATAATTGTTACGCTTCATAATCATGACTTAAGGTAGCTTTTGGCAACTTGTGTTTCCAGTGCGCATAATACGCACGGAAAACGGAACGATTCATTAGCGCATGATTAATTAAGTATTAGTTAATTTTTTTTTCAAAAATAGATTAATTTGATTTTTTAAAGCAACTTTTGTATAGAAACTTTTTGTAAAAAAACACACCGTTTAGTAGTTTGAAAAGCGTGCGTATGAAAAAAAAGAGTGATGAGTTGAGAAGATGAGGTGAAAAAAGCCTTATTAGCTTACGAACAAGAATCAGATGTGATAAGAGTTTGTTTCGCGAATGTCAGAAGGACATAACTGCTGAGGGCATCAAATACTTGGTCCATGAAGCTCATTTGCAGTAAGAATCCACGTCAAAGGATAGTTAAATCTTTAGGTACAACTAAACTGTACATTTTGTCATATTGCTTTAAGATTACCGTCTAACTCATCCAAGCAGACCGTTTACATTCTGTGCTACTTAACACACACACAAGTAAAAAATGTGTTTGGTGTTTGAGACATACATTTATCTGCATTTTTTCTTTCACTCAGTCCTACATTTATATCCACTTTTTTTTTCATTCAGTCCACCAATTTTCACATGTAACATTTTATTTTTTATAAAGTACCACAATAACGTGCGGGATATCAACTAGTTTATAATCTATAGCTTGTGTCATCTCAAGTGAGAAGCATGCTAATGAATAGAGTTGCCCTAGCACCTGTCCCTTACTTTTTGAACGGTTTTTAGGGGTCTATAAGAACCGGCCAAAATCTGACTAGTTCCGAGTTATCACCATTGCGCCCGTAATTTGTGGTTGCTAACAATGCTATTTAGAACCATAAATACCGTGCCAAGCTCTTCTTAAAAATAATAGTATTTGCACCATTTGTCTGGGATAGTTTCTTTTACTATAGATAATAAAGTCAAAGTGAAAATTTCACCAAACAGACCAAAAAAGTACTAAGAGGGTGACAGAGATTATTAACACAATAGACGAAGTGAGCATAGCTCAACTGGTTACCACCGGCATTTCGGCCTTTCCCCCTTCTGGGCCAGTTGGGCCTGTGGGGCCCAACAAACCGCCTGGGGTGACGCTCCTGGTCAAGGCTGCCTTCGTGTCATCCGCCACCTGTGCCAGTGCCGCCAGCTCGTCAACTGTCCACGTTTGCTCGTCGGCTACCGTCGTTGGCTCGCCGGTCGGCTTGTCGGCCGCCGCCCACGCCAGTGCTACCGGCTCGTTGGACTCCGCCGCTGGCTTTGCTAGCCGGCTCACCAGCCATTCGGTGCGGGCCGCTCGACGTGTCCTCTTCTCCGCATGACGTCCTTTCTGCCGCAGTGCTCTCTTCGCTGCCGCCGCGGGGTCGCGCTCTGCCACCAGACGAGCTTTGCCGAGTGCCACTGCCTGAGCCGCCAGTGGTGGCGGACGGTGCGGTCTGCACGCCCTGTGTATCGCCGCCACTGCCGCGCTCTCCTCCTTCGCCAAGACCAGTAGAGGCGATCGACGAGGCATTGTTTGACGTGCCAGTGGTCCTTCTCGACTTTGATGGCCATTCGATGGCCCACTCGTTACCATCTTTGGTCGCGAAGAACACTGTGTTGCACTCCTTCCTCGCCAATTGCTCCAAGCCACTGCCCCCAGCGCTGCTCCCGTCGCCCCCTCCTCTGGCCCCGCCGGTCGTGGCTGTGGGAGTGGTTCTGAAGCACAGTATGAAGATTGCTGCCAAGCTTGCGCTCCATGGGCTGAGCCACACGATCTCGCGAGCGCAGTGCAAGTTGATGCGCAAGCTCGGTTTGGCGCCTGCTGAGGGCCTAGTCTCAGCTTAGACCTTCGTGGCCTACGATGCCCTCTTCACCCAGCCCCTCTCGTAGGACCACGTCATAGCGCTTTCTTCGCTCTTCTCTAGCTCCTTGCCCCCCGCCCCTTGCACAAGCTGCTGAGGCATTATTTGCATGTGGCTGATCGCTCTCACCTCCCTTCTCCTTTGTGTGGTTCTCTCCCTATGGGATCATGCAATGACAATGTTTTGGTGTGAAATGTGCGGGGGCTGAACTCGCGCACCCACCGAGATGTTGTACGTGATGTAGTTCGTGATGAACGTGTCTCTCTACTCTGCCTAGAGGAGACCAAAATGAATGTAATCTCGTCTCGAATAATTTTGAAAATGCTAGGCGGACTTTGATTACTCATTTTTGCCTGCATTTGGTCGGAGTGGGGGTGTGCTACTGGCTTGGCGGTCAGCTGTTTGGCCTGTCTCGGATTGTCGGTGACATGGGACCGGGGGTGTCGAGACCAAAGAGAAGGGCGGCCACAGGGATCCACGTGGCCTGTTCCCCCGGAGGGGTCGGGCCCGAGGGTGACGTGGCGGTTGCCCTCCCGGTTTCCCCCCGGGGTCGGGCCGCTCCCGTTTCTACCCCGAGGGTTGGGGCGCCCCGACCCACTGTGGTTTTGGTGCCACGTGCGTAGGTTAGGTGAGCACGGCAGAGCTCACCTAACCGCATTTATGGCGGTTCAGACGAGCGCACTACGCCGCATTTAATGCGGCGTGGCGCGTGCATATCCGGTCCATGACCGGTCACAGCGGGTGACCGATCGCAGACCGGTCAGATCGCAGGTTAGGTGGCGCCAGGCGGCCTACAGCACGCCTCGCCCCGTCCCGTCGGAATGATGAGAGCCCTCTGTCTCTCGTCTCTCAGCCGGAGTTGGCGTGCCAACTCCTGGAGTTGGTATGTCAGCCCCGGTCAGATGCTTTCCCGATTTCGGCGCAGGTGAGATGAGAAAGTCGCCCGCCATTTAATGAAAGTTGAAACGGGCGTCCCCCGGATGGGTCGACTGGCCGAGCAGAGGCGTGCTGCGGCGTCCATCAGAGGCTGCTTCCAGCAATAGGATAGCCCTAAATGTAAAAGAATGCTTTCTTTCTTAGGCAGCTCGTGGCCCATGTGGTAGCCCCTTGCCATATAAAAGGAGGCCCAGGCCTAAGAAAGGAGGGAGGACTCTGGCTGACTTGGTCTAGGGGCTGGCTGGACTCTCTCTGGATTCCATCATACTCTCAGATCTACCAGAACATAGGAGTAGGGTATTACGCTTCTTAGCGGCCCGAACCTGTCTAAATCGTCTGCGTCCACGCGTTTTTCTTGCTAAGATCCCACAGATCAGGGGCTAAGAATTTCACCTTGCGCCCCCGGCCGAACCTGCAAAGGGGGACCTGCACGGTCTCCCGGTGCGGAGTTTCACGCTCCGTCATCTGGCGTGCCAAGTAGGGGGCGCGCGCGTGTTTTTCTGAGCCCCCATTTCCTTTCGTGTGCGCCAAGCTTCGCCAGGTCAGCCCTATGGCCGAAGAGGCAGTGGCGTACGATCCTTCCTTGAGCGCCAACGGTGATGGCGGGGAGCAGAACCCGCGTCGTCGGGCTCGCACCCCGTCGTCCCCCTCCCGCCGGAATCTTGGGCGGGGGAAGGCACCTGAGGAAGTCGAGGGATCCGCGACCTCGTCACCCGCAGGCGACGGAGGGGGACGGCAAGGCGGGGTGCATCGCCGCCTCACCTATGGTGATGGCGGCATGCCCCAGGGAGCGCTCCAGGTTGCGGGCGCGCTCTTGCGTCACCCGCCCGTCGTCCCCGATCCAGAGACCCCAGCCTAGCGTTGGCTGGATGACGTGGCCAACCTGGTCATGACGGCGCAGCAGCGCCTAGGCACCGGCAGGCGGTCTTCCGCCACCGGGACCTGTGGCGCTGCCACCGCCGGCTCTACATCGTCGAGGCGGAGGGGACGACGGGCGATGGCCGGCACTCGCTGTTCATCCGCGGTTCCCTCGCCAATGCCTCCGACTCATGAGAATATGCATGGGGGGCCAGACGCCCGGCTCGATATCGAGCGCCGGCGCGACGCTCGTCGCGCCACCCATGCAATGGAAGGCGCCTCCTCCTCTAGGGCGCCGCCCCGTTCTGGTCACGGGGGCCGGCCCTCCGTGTCCCCGGTTGGTGGTGCCGGCTGTCGAGCCTTCGTGGCGAGCCTTTGGAATGTCCGTTGGCCCCCGAGGTTCCGGCCCACCATCACCGAAAAATACGATGGAAGCGTCAACCCCGCCGAGTTTCTCCAGATCTACATGACTGGAATAGAAGCCGCGGGGGGTGACCGACAGGGTCATGGCGAACTTCTTTCCCATGGCCCTGAAGGGCCAGGCGCGGGGTTGGCTAATGAACCTGCCACTCGCGTCGGTCCACTCCTGGGAGGATTTGTGCCAGCAGTTCACCACGAACTTCCAAGGCACATATCCGCGCCCAGGCAAAGAGGCAGACTTGCACGCGGTACAGCGGAGGGACGATGAGTCTCTCCACTCGTACATCCAGCGGTTCTGTCAAGTCCGCAACACCATACCTTGCATCCCTGCACATGTGGTTATCTACGCATTCAGGGGGGGCGTGCAGCACAACCGCATGCTCGAAAAGATCGCCTCCAAGGAGCCCAAGACCACCATGCAGCTCTTCGAGCTCGCGGACCGTGTGGCTCGCAAGGAGGAGGCCTGGACCTGGAACTCCTCCGGCTCTGGAGCGGCGGCTCCGGCTGCCCCCGAGTCCGCCGCTCGTTCAGGGCGGTGGGATAGGAGGAAGAAAAGGTCGGCCCGTTCCGACGACGAGGGTCATGTCCTCGCCGCCGAGGGCGCTTCGCGGGCCCCCCAAAAGGGGAGGCCCGTGGGCGACAAAAAGAAGGAGGCCGGCGCTCTCGGCATAGAGCGCCCGGGCGGCAAGTGGTGCACCGTGCACAACACCTCCCTCCACGACCTCGCCGACTGCCGCGTGTTCAAAAGCTTGGCCGAGCGGACGAGGAAGTGGGAGGAGGAGAGGAGGCAGGAACGCCATGAGGGCAAGGCCCCGGCGATTCCCACCGGCAACCAGCGAAGTGAGGCCAAATAGAAGGCCCCCGCTGAGGACGTCGACGATGGCGATGATGACCTGGGCTTTCAGGAGCCCGAGGCCACCGTCGCCACCGTTGATGAGGAAGCGTGCGCTCACGCTTCTCGCCGGAGTCTCAAGGCCATGAAGTGAGAGCTTTTGGCCGCGGTCCCTACCCATGAGGTGGCGCGGCGGGCGCGTTGGTCAGAGGTCACCCTTACCTTTGACCGGACCGACCACCCGCCATGCGTTGCCCAGGGAGGACAAATCGCGATGGTGGTCTCCCCCACCGTCTGCAATGTGAAGTTGGGGAGTGTCCTGATAGACGGTGGTGCAGCTCTCAACATCCTCTCCCCCGCGGCCTTTGATGCCATCAAGGCCCCGGGGATGGAGCTCCGGCCGTCCCAGCCAATCATTGGCGTGACTCCGGGGAACACCTGGCTGCTAGGTCACATCGACCTCCCGATCACCTTCGGTGGCCCCGCCAACTTTCGCACTGAGCGGGTGGATTTCGATGTGGCGGACCTCAATCTACCCTACAACGCGGTCCTGGGAAGGCCCGCGTTGGTGAAGTTCATGGCGGCCACCCACTACGCCTACCTCCAGATGAAGATGCCGGGCCCAAGTGGCCCCATCACCGTCCACGGTGACCTCAAAGTCGCGCTTGCTTGTATGGAGCAGCGCGCGGACCGCCTCGCCGCGATGTCCAAGCCCGCGGGCGATGGCGAGAGGCTCGGCGCCTCCACCTCGCCCGCCCCGAGGCAACGGATGGCCTCAGGCGACGAGGTCCCGGTGAAGGAGGTCGCCTTGGGCGACGGCCCGTCCAAGACCACCCGGATTGGTGGTCTCTTGGATGACAAATAGGAAGACACGCTCGTCTCCTTCCTGCAGGCAAACGCCGATGTCTTCGCGTGGAGACCGGTGGACATGCCCGGGGTCCCTAGGGAGGTGAACGAGCACCGTCTCGCCATGCGGCCGAACGCAAGGCCCGTCCGGTAGAAGGTACGGCGGCAGGCCTCGGAACGCCAAGCCTTCATTCGCGAGGAGGTGGCGCGGCTTCTGGAGGCCGGATTCATCCGTGAGGTCATCCATCCGGAGTGGCTCGCGAACCCGGTCGTCATCCCCAAGGCAAACGGCAAGCTCCGGATGTGCATCGACTACATCGACCTCAACAAGGCATGTCCTAAGGACCCTTATCCCCTGCCACGCATAGATCAAATTGTCGACTCCACCGCGGGGTGCGACCTTTTGTGTTTTCTAGATGCATACTCAGGATATCATCAGATTCGCATGGCTAGGGAGGATGAGGAAAAAACTGCATTCATTACCCCTGTAGGAACTTACTGTTATACAACCATGCCCTTCGGGTTAAAGAATGCAGGTCCTACTTTTCAGCGTACTACTCGTATTTCCTTGAGTAGTCAGATAGGACGCAATGTTGAGGCCTACGTCGATGACTTGGTTGTGAAAACACGCGACCAAGAGACCTTGCTCTCGGATTTAGCGGAGACTTTCGAAAGTCTCCGCTCCGCCCGCATAAAACTGAACCCCGAAAAGTGTGTGTTCGGTGTGCCTGTGGGCAAGCTTCTCGGGTTCTTGATCTCTGCCCGAGGCATCGAGGCCAACCCCGAGAAGATACGAGCTATAGAGCGGATGCGCCCCTCCAGCAAGCTTAAGGACGTGCAATGAGTCACCGGATGCATGGCTGCCTTAAGCCGATTCATATCGAGGCTAGGAGAGAAGGCGCTGCCCCTATTTAAGCTCCTTAAGTGCTCCGGGCCGTTTACCTGGACGGAGGAGGCTGAGCGGGCCCTCACCCAGTTGAAGGCATACCTCAGTTCCCCCCCGATCCTGGTCGCCCCGGAGCCAGATGAGCCGTTGCTACTCTACTTGGCGGCAACCCCGCAGGTAGTCAGCGCGGCGTTGGTTGTGGAGTGCGACGAGGACAGCCCTCGGCCCGCGCGCCCCCACCCTGTGCCGACCCGACCCGGGACAGAGAAGGGAGGAGAGGCCCCTGAGCCGGACGGTGGCCTAAGGCCCCTGACGACCGGATGTGGCCCTCTGCCCGCTCGTCCGACTGCGCCGGACGCCCCCGACCCCCAGGAAGGCCCCAGGGCCACTGCGGGAAGGCCGCGCCCGACGCCCTCCGACCCGGAGATCGTTGGCACAGAAGCCGAGTAGGCCCGGCAAGGCCCCTCGGATGACGAGCGCCCTGGGAACGGTGCCCTCAACGAAGAGGACAGGCCCCGTCGAAAGGTGCAGCGGCCCGTCTACTTCATTAGTAAGGCGCTGTGGGATGCCAAGTCCCGATACCCTCAGGCCCAGAAGATGCTCTACGCGATTCTGATGGCCTCGAGGAAGCTGCGCCATTATTTCCAGGCGCATCGGGTCACGGTGGTCACGTCCTACCCTCTCGGCCAAATCTTACGCAACCGAGAGGGTACTGGACGGGTGGTAATATGGGCAATCGAACTCTCCGAATTTGACTTGCGCTTTGAACCACGCCACGCGATCAAGAGCCAGGCCCTCGCCGACTTCGTGGCGGAGTGGACCCCGGCTCCCGAGACCGATCTCGGACTCTCTGCCCCTGAGGCCAACATGAGCCCCTCGCAGCTGCCTCACGCCACCTACTGGGTGATGCAGTTCGACGGCTCCCTGGCCCTTTAGGGCGCCGGCGCGAGGGTCACCTTGACCTCGCCGAGCGAAGACGTCCTCAGATACTTGGTTTGCCTAGATTCCGGGCAACCAACAATATGGCGGAGTACGAGGGACTCCTTGCGGGACTCAGAGTGGCGGCCGGAATGGGGATCCGCCGCCTCCTGGTTCTAGGCGACTCCTAGTTGGTCGTTAACCAGGTCTCCAAGGAGTACCGGTGCTTCTACCCACAGATGGACACCTACGTCTGCGAGGTGCGGCGTATGGAGCGCCATTTCGATGGGTTAGAACTTCGGCACGTGCCCAGACGGGATAACGCGGTCGCCGACGAGCTCTCGAGGCTCACTTCATCGCGAGCCCCGACCCCACCGGACGCCTTTGAAGAAAGGCTGGCCCAGCCGTCGGCACGACCCGACCCCCAAGGGGAGACAGACGCGCCTGCACGGCCCCCGAGGCCCTTCGGAGTCCAGGCCTCGGGACCCGGGGGGTCGAGCCCGGCCCCCCAAGATTGATCGCCTGGATGACTAAGATCCAGGCGTTCCTCAAAGATCAGACTCTACCCGAGGACCGCGAAGGGAGTGAACGCGTCAGTCGCATCTCCAAGCGCTACGTGCTGGTGGAATGGGCCCTCTACCGGCGCGGGGCCAACGGAGTCCTCCTGAAGTGCATTCCTCGGGAACAAGGCGTCGAGCTTCTTGTCGATGTCCATGAAGGCGAGTGCGGAGCCCACTCCGCCTCGCGCACCTTGGTTGGCAAGGCCTTTCGCTAGGGTTACTATTGGCCGACGGCGCTCCACGACGCAGCGGACCTGGTCCGACGATGCAGGGCGTGCCAGTTTCACGCCAAGCAAACGCATCAGCCGGCTTAGGCCCTGCAGGCAATACCTCTTTCATGGTCGTTTGCTGTCTGGGGGCTGGACATCCTGGGTCCCTTCAGGAAGGCCCCGGGCGGGTTCGAGTATCTGTATGTCGCAATCGACAAGTTCACTAAGTGGCCCGAGGCTTATCCGGTCATCAAGATCGACAAGCACTCGGCGCTAAAATTCATCAGGGGCATCACTGCTCGGTTCGGGGTGCCTAACCGTATCATTACGGACAATGGCACCCAGTTCACTAGTGGGCTCTTCGGCGACTACTGCGAAGACATGGGCATCAAGCTCTGTTTCGCCTCACCCGCCCACCCCAGAAGCAACGGCCAGGTGGAGCGCGCCAACGCAGAAATCCTCAAGGGCCTCAAGACCAAGACCTTCAACATCCTCAAGAAGCATGGTGACTCGTGGATCGAGGAGCTGCCAGCGGTGCTCTGGCCGAACCGAACCACCCCAAGCCGAGCGACAGGGGAAACGCCTTTCTTCCTCGTCTATGGCGCGGAGGCGGTCCTCCTATCCAAGCTCACCCTGAGGTCCCCTCGGGCCACCATGTATTGCGAGGCTGATCAAGATCAGCTTCGCCGAGACGACCTCGACTACCTGGAAGAGCGAGGCCGGCGCGCGGCCCTCTGAGCCGCGCGCTACCAGCAAAGCCTGCGGCGCTACCATCAGCGCCATGTCCGGGCCCGATCACTCTACGTCAACGATCTCGTCCTACGCCGCGTCCAAACGCGTGCTGGACTGAGCAAACTCTCACCAATGTGGGACGGTCCGTATCGAGTGATCGGCATCCCCCGGCCGGGCTCGGTTCGATTGGCCACGGGCGACGGCACAGAGCTGCCTAACCCGTGGAACATCGAGCATCTTCACCGCTTCTACCCATAAGAGGGTCGGGTGTCGTACCTCGGGCTCAGGCCAACCCCACGCCCCCCTCGGGCACGCAGGGTTGGCCGGGGGCTCTCACATGCATATACTTGTTTATTTCTTTCCTAGCATTTCAATAACAAGCATTTTCAATTTCCTAAGGACAACGCCTGTGTTATTGTTTCCTTTTGAAAAGTCTTGACTTGAGTCAGTCTGCTCGTGCTCGACCTTGCCCTCGGCAGCCCGGGTCGTCTAAAACCGCCAAACGGGGCCCAGAACCGAGCCATGCCCCGGGGCGCGGTGAACTCCGGGGGGGAATCGACAATGGCCCACAATCGGGTCCCCATAACCCTCTGTCACCGCTCTCCCGGTCTGGCCAGTCTCGACATGCGGATCTCCCCAGGCACTAGCTCTGACCCCCGCCGCTTGAGCCTAGGGCCCGAGCACGAGCCCTCGCTCAAGCCAAGATACAAAAGGATCGTGACACAGACCATCCTTATCGCGCGCATATAGCAAGCATAGCTAACATAGAAATTAAAATCTTGTTTGATTGCAGATAAAATGAAGCCAGTTTGTACAAGTGTTGGCTCAAAGGCCTCAGAAGATGAAGGAATAAAAAAATTAAGATACGCGGGGGCCCGAGGGCTCACTCCGATGCACCCGGGTCGCCGGCCTCGCCGTCGCTGTCGTCATCGTCGCCGTCCTCCTCCTCATCGGAGTCGCGGGCGAAGACGAGCCGAGGGGCCGTCCCCTCGAAGCCGTGGACGATTTGATCGGCGACATCCCGGACTTGGGCACGCGCGTTAGCCTCGGTTCCTGGGGGGAATTCTTCCAGCGCCGTCCACGGGGAGAAGTCGGTGTCCCGGGCTTGGTAGCTCGCCAGCACGAGCTCCACCGCCCCCCGGGTGAGGTCCCTTGAGGAAGACTTAACCGTCTCCTCGATCTCCTCGGGGAGCCTTTCAAGGTCCCCGGCCATCCCCGAGAGGCGCTGGACGAGGCCCCCTTGGTTGGCGGCATACTTTGCGTACCGCCCGCTCCAGATGCCCGCCTAACGCCCGGCGCGATCGAGGCGGGAGACGGCGTCCCGAAGCATGCTAGGCCCCATCTCGTTCGACAGCCGGAGGGCCTCAATCTCCCCGGCGGACGAGTCCAGGGCGCCCTGCCGCTCGGCGATGGTGTCCTCAGCGGCTGCGAGGCGGGCGGCCAGATCGCCGTGGCCTACGGCTGCCCCGCCGCTGCGGGCCTGCGCATCCAGCTCCCTCGCCCGCGCCTCGAGTTCAGAGGCCCGCTGGTTCAGCGCGTCCCTCTCGGCGCGGGCGCTCTCCAGATTGCGGCGCGCCTGCTCTTCCCGCGTCGCCTCGCGGAGGAGCAGGCTGTCCGCCAGCCGCGGCGCCGCGGCCTCGGCCTCCTCGTGGGCTCGCCCCCGCTCGGCTAGCGCATCTTCACAGAGGCGGAGTGCGGACTCCTGCTCGGCGGAGGCAGCCTCGTGCGCCGCCAGCGTCGCCTCCCGTGTAGCGGCGGCGGTCTCGTGTGCCGCTAGCGCCGCCTCGTTCGCGTCCAGGGCGCGGGCACGCTCCTCCAGCACCTCCAGCTCCCGGGTGCGGAGGTCAAGGGCCTCGGCCCGCCGGCGCACGGCGGCCTCTTGCGCGAGCAAGGGCGAGGCCCGCCCCCGAGCGTAGCGAGGCTCTCCTCCAGCGCCATAGTTTGGGCCTCTAGGGCCTCCTCACGCTGGCGGGTCGCTGCCTCGATCTCCGCCGCCCGCCCCTCCCGGGCGGCGGCGGCGTCGAGAACTCCGCGGACGGCATCGAGCTTCTCCTCTAGCTCCGCCATCCGGCTCCCGTATTGGTGACAGAGGTCGTCCCGCGCCCCGTCGAACACAGCGGTGGCGATGTGGGCGGTCTCCCGCTCCTCCTCCACTTCCCGGGCGATTTCCGCCAGGGTGCTGCGACGAGCCTCGAGCTATGAGGTGTGCAGGCTGTGCACCTTATGGCCGGCCTCCACCATGGCCTCCACGGAGCGCCGTCCCTTCTCGACGCGCGCCCACGCCGCGTCGATTTCTGCCCGCTCCGCCTGCACGGCCTGCATTTGGGCGCTTAGCCCGTCCAGCACCGTGCTGTTGCCCGTGGTCAAGGCCTGCAGGAGAGGCTCCGCGCTTAGCGGGGCGGCGAAAGAAAGGGGGGAAGGCCACCTCTGTGGTGGTGAAGTCCGGCTCGGCTCGCCGGTCGATTTGTTGGCCTCGGGGGTCTTTCCCGAGGCCGGCTCATCCTCAGCACCGCCTGGGGCGTCGGTCCCCAGGTGCGCCCCCTCGCGTCGTCACGGGCGGCCTCGGTGGCGGCCTCCGCCTCGGGCGCAGTCGGGTCAGGGACCTGGGTGGCCGCCTCGGCCTCCCGGGCAGCCTCCTCGGCCCGGCGGACTCTGGCCGCCTCCCGAGCAGCCTCCTCGGCCTGGCAGACTTGGGCCGCCTCCCGAGCGGCCTCTTGAGCTTCCCGTAGGCGGACCGCGGCTTCCTGCAGGTCGGCCTCTCGCCTCTGAGCCTCCGTGGCCACCGCCTCCTCGGTCTCGTTGCCCGCGGGCCGGCCGGCCTTGGAGTGACGCGTGGGGCGGGACGGGATCTCGCTGAGGCAGAAGAAAAACACGAAACAGAAAGAGATAAGTAAAGATGAGCCCTGGGGGTTTGGGAATAAGAGTGTGGTCACTGTGGGTGAGAGGTCGAACCTGCAGGGTGGCCGGCTGAACGACCACTTCGGGGGCGTGATGAGGCTCCCCCTGCACGGCTCGGTCTCCCTCATCTTGCGGAGCCGCTTCTTCTTCCGCTCCCCCTCGGGCTGGGGCGTCGGTGCGGCGTCCTCCGGGCGCCTGCCGCTAACACGCACCGCCCCGCCCCCTCGGGGAGGAAATGGAGGAGGTGTCGCCTCCTGCTTCCTCTTCCCCTTGGCGTCGGCAGGGCGGCTGCCCCCTGAACCCCCGCCGTGGGGCCCAGAAGCATGGCCCCCTCCGGGGGTAGATTGATCCCCTCTGCGGCTGCCGCCCGCGCCATCATGGCCTTGGGGGGCCCGATCCCCCGACGCCCCGACCACCTGCATGATGGCTAGGATATTGGCGCGCTCTGGGTCGCTGCAGAGGGGAAGGATCCCCCGAGGGATGAGGGACGACTCCACGGAGCTAAGGTTTAGCACCCGTTGGTCCACCATCCTGAAGTCCTCGAGGTCCCAATCCCACTTGCGCCCCTGGTGGGTCCTCAGGAGGTCCTCGGTCCCGGTGTACTCCCAGGCGCCCCGGGCGCGTCGCCGGGCGGCGCGATCCGGCGTTGGAGGTAGTCGCCGAACACCATGGCCCCCGTGAGCCCCTGGGTTCGCAGGCCCGCCAGGCGGTCTAGGACGGCGTCGTAGCCGTCCCCCAGATCCACCGTCGCCCGCCAGCTTGGCGCCTGCACTGGGGGATGGCTCGGGAGTCAGAGGCGCGCTTCGTCGGGGAGGGGGGTGTAGAACCAATTGCTCTTCCAGTCGTCCCACTTCTTGCGAAGGATGCACGGGATGTAGCGATTCAACACCTGCCCCCGCGGCTGGAAATAGCAGCCACCGACCACCGTCGGCGGCAATACCGGCTGCACGGTGAAGAACCACCGAAACAGCCGAAGGGATGGGCGCACCCCGATGAACATCTCGCATAGGTGTGCGAAGATGGCCTGCGTCATCACCACGTTGGGGGTGAGGTGTGCCATCTAGAGACCGTAGAACTCCAGAACGTCCATAAAGAAGGTGGAGAACGGCGGGATCAAGCCTGCCATGGTGAAGGAGAGGAAGAAAACGGACCGCTCCGGGTAGTGCGGCGCCGGGCATCCCTCGCCCAGCGCGACCACCTCCTGGGTGGCAGATTCCGGCATGAACCGGCGCGGCAGCCCGGCCTGCCTCTCACTGGTGATGCGAGAAGGTGGCAGCACGCTGCCGTCAAGCGGCGCGGAGCTCCGCGTCAAGGAGCCGGCGGAGGGGGAGCTTGAGGACGAGAGCGTGTGGCGAGAGTAAGGCGAGAGAAACGAGAGAGCTAGAGCACGGATGGCAAATGCAAGGAAAAGGTGGCGAGAGGAAGGAAACAAATCCCTTCCTCAGCACCTTTTATGCCCTTGCCTCCACTGTGCTCGACTCCTCGTTTCCCGCGCCCACTTCCTTGGCCCCTCGTTTCTCGCTGTTAACAACGGATTTTCGTAATAGACCCGGAGAAGGAGGAGGAAACCGAAGCAGAGACAAAGGGCTAAGTTGAAGTCGAACCAGGTCTCGTATCGGACATGGTCAGTGTATCGGACTCAATGAGGCGCTGGCAGGAAGGCTGTATCGGCCGATTCGGATTTGTATGGTTATTGGCCGATAGAGGTTGGAAGTTGACAAAGCTAGCGTGGGCTTGGTTTGGGCTCAGGATAAGCTTCAAGGAAGTTGCCAAATAGAGATAAGGCTCGATTTTAGGCAATTGTATGTTGTAAATCAAGTAGGTTTAGATCTAATCTGTGGCAAAAGTCTGCCGCAAAGACTTGTTGTTTGTTAGAGATAAGATCGTGTCCTACATGGACCCTGTTGTAATCTCGGGTATAAATATCCCGATAGTCTATACATAGAGAAGGTCTCTCTCTCACAATTCAGTACAAAAAAACCAGTTCAATCTACTTCGGCGCATCGCCAACCCTCGCAAGAGGTTGACCTTCACGAGTTCTTGCCTTCCCGGAGCAAAGGTAAGAACTCGTTCCCGACGATCGGCATCGTTGGGGCTAGCGTGTCGCTTTAGGCACGTTAAGCCTCGATGATGTGATCGTCGTCTATCATGTTTTGGGTAATCTTGACAGGCGTCTTAATTATGCTTCGTCGGCGATCTATTCGTTTTAGGGTTTATTGCCGACGACGGTTTAATTATTATGCTTGGTTAGATTGTTCAATGCATCTACCATCCCCAAAAGCAATCGACGGCTTGATTTTCTTTGTGTTAGGTTTCGATTCACACTTTGAGTTGCTATCGACCTTAGTCCTGTTTTGAGATCTAACACAAAGCCTGCTTTCGGTTGTAATTAAGGATATAACTGGGGTTTCAGCCAGTTTTATCTGACACACGTGTTTATTATAATGTTTTCATGTGTATCTGTCATCTACATAAACGGATTGATTAATAGGAATGCCTCTGTTATGGATAATTCTCTAGGGTTTATCCGTGATTGATATGTTTATATTGGTTGGTTGGTTCATGTAGATTTGCACTAGAGTATTAGCTAGTGTAGTTATCTTTATTGTTCTTATTGGCCGATGCCATTAATCAACAGCAACATGCTGATGAAGGCCGATAAGATCCATGCTTTAATTCTGCTTTATCATGAGTAAGCCGATACAGCTTTGCCCTATCGGCTGGGTTATGACAATGTGTCATCGGCCTATCGGCCGATTGGCCGTTGTTTTCTGACATGGTTTACTTGTTTCTTGTTGATTGTAGATCAAATTAACTGGCACGCTCTGCACACGACTAGGCAAGCCATTTGGACCTGCACTGGAGTTAAGCAGATCTCCCAGGCCGCCGTGGTAACACGGAACCCGTTTGGTTGCATGGCGTGTCGAAATTCTGCGCCAACACGCTTTTAGCACGCCCAGTGGGACGTCAAGAACGTAAGCTTTGCAACAGCAACAAGAACATTCAAAATGTCGAAGCAGGCCGTGATCTCCGAGGATAACGTCGTCTCCGTAACCGTCGACCAGCTGGACAAGCTGGTTGAGCAGTTCCAGAATATGTACCTGTAGACATATTCTAGGACTCGGCAAGGCACCTTGATTCAAAAGTCTAAGGTGATAATGCCGAGTCCTGGAGATGAAGCTGGCACGTCGGCGGCGGCACACGATCACACCGTCAAGACCGAGGATACCGCGGCGCCGACATTGCAAGACAGGATTGACTCCGCAGTTCACTCTGCACTAGTCAACCAATCAGGGATCCTGGTGAACACATTGACCAATACGGTCAAATCGATCCTAGATGGGTCGATCCACCAGTACAAGCCTCAAGGTCCAATTTATCTACCGGAGAATAAGTTTCCTGCCTATCGGACCTTGAGGAACGACCTGAGCACGACTCAGCAGACGGCGCCGATGCCACCCCCATCGGCGCAGCCAACAACAACACTGCCACTGGTCCTCACCAGGCAAACAGGAGGGAGCCCTTAGCATGTCACGGAAGAACATTATGCACAATAGACCAAGGGGAAGCAACCAGTGATCGAACCGATGTAGCAAGTTCCTGTTAACCAGCCATCGGTCGGACAGCCACAAGCCCCTGTGTTCAACAACCCTCCACCACAAGCTGCATACAACGCGCCACAAGGCTACCAGCAGTATACCACAGGGCAATACGGCGCGCAGAACCTTGATCACCATTACCAGCCGTACTCTCCCAGGCAGTATCAGGCAGAGGGCTTGCAACAATCATATCAGCAAGACCTCCTGCATCGGCCCGCAGGATACTGGGCTGATATGATAGCCGAAGTGATGCGAGATCAGTTCGGCTTGAAGCCCAAGGAGAATTCTACAGTGTATCGGCACCCGTACCCCGAGGAATTTGACAGAGTGCCATTGCCAAGCCGATACAAGATCCCGGACTTCTCCAAGTTCTCCGGGCAAGACAATGTCTCGACGTATGAGCATGTGAGCCGATCCCTAGCACAGTGCGGAGAAGCATCGGCTATCGAGGCGTTGAGGGTGAGTTTTTTCCCTCTGTCCTTATCAGGGTCTGCGTTTACATGGTTTTCATCCTTACCCTGCAATTCCATCAGAGGATGGATAGATCTTGAGAAACAGTTTCACAGATATTTCTACAATGGTGTACAAGAGATGAAAC
Organism: Oryza officinalis; assembly: GCA_008326285.1. Taxonomy (NCBI): domain Eukaryota; kingdom Viridiplantae; phylum Streptophyta; class Magnoliopsida; order Poales; family Poaceae; genus Oryza; species Oryza officinalis. Next base: position 375,618 of record BDMV01000008.1, on the reverse strand, counting down.
TGTCCGATCTCACCGCCATTAGGCAACGAGTTGATGAATCGGTCCCAGAGTATATCCAAAGGTTTAGGGACATAAGGAACAGATGTTACAGCCTCAGCTTGACCGATTCTCAATTGGCCGATCTGGCGTTTCAAGGATTACTCGGGCCGATACGAGAGAGGTTCTCGTCACAGGAATTTGACAGTCTAGCTCAGCTAGCATAGAGGGTATCGGCCCACGAGCAACGATTCCAGGAGGCAAAGAAGTTTGCAAAGAAGATCAATACGATCTATCAGTATGCCTCCGACGATGACGATTCGGAAGATGTCGATGTCGAACTGGCCGAGTGGGCCCGGATGAGGAAGCCAACAACATGCCAGTGGGCAAAAAAGGGTGACAAAGAAGACAAGTTTGACTTCGATATCAACAAGGCCGATAAGATATTCGATCTACTGTTGCAAGAAAAACAAATTCAACTGCCAGTGGGTCACGTATTGCCATCGGCCGAAGAAATCAAGAAGAGAAGATATTGCAAGTGGCATAACTCTTATTCACACCATACCAATGAATGCAAGATCTTCAGACAACAGATCCAATCGGCTATCGAACAAGGCAGAATTAAGATCAATGACGCCAAGAAGCCGATGAAGATAGAAGGACACCCGTTCCCAATCAACATGGTGCGGGCAGATAGGGCCGACGGCGGTGGCAATCGGACCGGCAAGCGACCTTATCAGACCTCTGAGGGCCTGATCAGAAAGTACCAGCGGAGGCAGGAAGAACAAGCTCAAGACTACGCCAATCAAGACAACTCTTACGACCCACATTGGGAGTGCGAGTTTTTCCGGTTCTGCTGGAATGAGTGGATGAGGTTGCCATCCATCCAGGAGTGCCCTGCGTGCAATGAGGCAAAAGATTCCTATCAGGGCAGCTCAAGCAGGCAAGCGCATCGGCCGGCCAAGCAAAGAAAATCTGCGCATGAAAGGCTAGGGCCGATGCGCTAAGAGCAACAGATCGAAGCCGAGGAGCAGATCCAGAACCCCCAATGGTGCCCAAGCGATGTGTTCAGCAAGACACAAAAACGACGAGTTCAGAGACTAAGGAGGAAGGAGCAAATCCAAGAGCAACAGGCAACAATAGCCCATCGGCTGGCCAAGACCAAGAAAGAGTGGAGGATAAAATCCACGGTAGTCACGGCCGATGAAGGCACCTCCGATACAGCTCGGGCTTCTGCGGCTTCAAAAGGTAAAGGAGTGGCATCGGCGTCTGTTAACATGGTTTTTATTCTGCCAACAGAATACAGCGTGCAGGCGGCCGATGAAGCAATGGCCGGCGACGAACAATCTTCGGCTAGACTACAGTTGTCACCAGACCAAGCCATATTCGACAAGCCAGCTGACGACAACCACAGGCACCTGCGGCCGTTATACATCAAGGGATTTATCAATGGGCGGCCGATGACGAAGATGCTGGTCAATGGCGGCGCGACGGTCAATTTGATGCCATACATAACCTTCAAGAAGCTTGGAAAAGTACCTGAAGACCTTATCAAGACCAATATGGTGTTAAAAGACTTTGGTGGCAACGCTTCTGAGGCGAAGGGGTGCTCAACGTGGAACTCACCATGGGCAGCAAGACGATACCCACAACCTTCTTCGTCTTCGATGGAAAGGGTTCCTACAGCTTGTTGTTGGGACGAGACTGGATCCATGCAAACTGTTGCGTCCCTTCAACAATGCATCAATGTTTGATACAATGGCAAGGGGACCAGGTCGAGATCGTGCAGGCCGATTGGTCAGTATACGTGGCCAATGCCGATCTCGCGGTTTGGGAGATGGAGGGAATCGATTGCTTGTCCGGGCGAGTCTGGGACGCCGATTTCCTCAAAGTAACTGATTGCGATATCGAGACGATTGAAGATCAAGACAAGCAGTTGCTTTAACAAAGATGTGCCATCCACTGTCCAAGATGAACAAGCTGGTCCCTACACAGACGATGCAGTGGATGAGTTAGATGGAAAATTGGGACAAGGCTTCACGTCGGACATGGTCAGTGTATCGGACTCAATGAGGCGCTGGCAGGAAGGCTGTATCGGCCGATTCGGATTTGTATGGTTATTGGCCGATAGAGGTTGGAAGTTGACAAAGCTAGCGTGGGCTTGGTTTGGGCTCAGGATAAGCTTCAAGGAAGTTGCCAAATAGAGATAAGGCTCGATTTTAGGCAATTGTATCTTGTAAATCAAGTAGGTTTAGATCTAATCTGTGGCAAAAGTCTGCCGCAAAGACTTGTTGTTTGTTAGAGATAAGATCGTGTCCTACATGGACCCTGTTGTAATCTCGGGTATAAATATCCCGGTAGTTTGTACATAGAAACTCTCTCAATCAATCACACAATCAACCAAGTTTAATCTACCTTCGGCGCATCGCCAACCCTCGCAAGAGGTTAACTTCCGACAAGTTCTTGCTTTCCCAGAGCAGAGGTAAGAACTCGTACCCGACGATCTACATCGTTGGGGCTAGCGTGTCGCTTTAGGCACGTTAAGCCCTGGCGATGTGATCGTCGTTTATCGTGTGTTAGCTAATCTTGATGCAGTTTCCTAATTCTATCTCGCCAGCGGCTAACTCATTTTAGGGTTTATTGCCGATGATGATCGAATTAGCTTGCTCGTCTAGATTATCCAAGGCATCTACCATCCCCAAAAGCGATCGACGACTTGATTTTCTTTGTGTTAACTCTCGACCTACACTCTGAGTTGCTATCGACCTTAGTCGTGTTTCGAGGTTTAACCCAAAGCCTGTTTTCTGATCGTAATTAAGGATAGCACTGGGGTTTCAGTCGGTCTTATCTAATGCATGTGATCGGCTATGTTCTTGCATGTGTTTGCCACTTATATAGACGGATTGGTGAATATAAGCATATCAGTTACAGGGTATTCTTAGGATCTCTCTGTGATTGGTATATTTATATTGGGCGACTGGCTTGTATAAGTTCGCACTAGAGTATTAGCTAGTGTATTTATCTTTATGCAACCCTCATCGGCCGATTCCAATAATTTACTATAAACATATTAACATGGGCCGATGGGATTAGATCTGTTTCATCAGTTACATCATATTATTACTTCAAGTAAGCCGATATAGCTTTGCCCTATCGGCCAGGCTTCCATGATGCAGCATCGGCCTATCGGCCGATAGACCATCGTTTCTCACATGGTTTACTTGTTTATTCTTGTTGATTGTAGATCAAATCAACTGGCACGCCCTACACGCACCTAGGCAAGCCATTGGACCTACACTGGAGCTAAGCAGACCTCCCAGGCCGCCGTGGAAACGTGGAACCCGTTTTGTTGCGAGGCGGGTCTAAATTCTACGCCAACACGCTTTTGGCACGCCTGGTGGGACCAGAAGAACGCAAGCTTCGCAACAACAAGAAGACCACTGTAAGATGTCAAAGCAGGCTGAGATCTCCGAGGAGAACGTCGTCTCCGTGACCGTCGACCAGCTCAATGAAGAACAGAAAGCCGAGATGAAAAAGCTGGTCGAGCAGTTCCAAAACACGTACCTGCAGACATACTCCAGGACTCGGCAAGGCACCCTTATCCAAAAATCTAAGGTGGTAATGCTGAGCCCTGGAGATGGAGCCAGCACGTCGGCAGTGGCACATGACCACGCCGTCAAGACCGAAGAAAACGCTGCGCCGACGTTGCAAGACAGAATCGACTCCGTAGTTCATTCTGCGCTAATCAACCAGTCGGGGATCCAGGTGAATACGTTGACCAATACGGTCAAGTTGATCCTAGATGGTTCAATTCACCAGTACAAGCCTCAAGGGCCGATGTTCTTGCCAGAAAATAAGTTCCCTGCTTATCGGACCTTGAGGAACGACTTGAGCACGGCTCCATAGCCGACGACGCTGATGCCATCTCCATCGGCGCAACCGACATCAACCTTGCCGCTGGTCCTCACCAGGCAAACGGGAGGAAGCCCTCAGCACATCACGGAGGAACAGTATGCACAATGGATGAAGGGGAAACAACCAGTGATCGAGCCGATGCAGCAAGTTCCACCCAACCCGCCATCGGCCGGACAACCTCAGATCCCCATGTCTGGCAACCCTCCGCAACCAGCTGCGTACAACGTGCCGCAAGGCTACCAGCAGTACACCGCAGGGCAGTACGACGCACAGAATCTGAATCACCACTACCAACCGTACTCCCCCAGGCAATATCAAACAGAGGGCCTGCAGCAATCTTACCAGCAAGACCTCCCGCATCGGCCCGCAGGATACTGGGCTGACATGATAGCCGAGGTGATGCGAGATCAGTTCGGTTTGAAGCCCAAGGAGAGTTCTACGGTGTATCGGCACCCGTACCCCGAGGAGTTCGACAGAGTGCCATTGCCAGGCCGATACAAAATTCTAGACTTCTCCAAGTTTTCAGGGCAGGACAACGTCTCTACATACGAGCACGTGAGCCGATTCCTAGCACAGTGTGGGGAGGCATCGGCCATAGAGGCGTTGAGGGTGAGGTTTTTCCCTCTGTCTTTGTCAGGGTCAGCATTTACATGGTTTTCATCTTTACCCTACAATTCCATCAGAGGATGGATAGATCTAGAAAAGCAGTTTCACAGATACTTTTATAACGGCGTGCAAGAGATGAAACTGTCTGATCTTACTGCCATCAGGCAATGGGTTGATGAATCGGTCCCAGAGTACATTCAAAGATTTAGGGACATAAGGAATAGGTGTTACAGCCTCAGCTTGACCGATTCATAGCTCGCCGAGTTGGCGTTTCAAGGATTACTGGCGCCAATACGAGAGAGGTTCTCCTCTTAGGAATTCGACAGCCTAGCACAGCTAGCCCAACGAGTATCAGCCCACGAGCAACGATTCCAGGAGGCAAAGAAGTTCGCGAAGAAAATCAATACAGTCTATCAGTACGCCTCCGACGAAGATGATGAAGAAGACGCCGATATCGACCTGGCCGAGTGGGCCCGGATGAAGAAGTCGACAGCATGCCAGTGGGCCAAGAAGGGCGACAAAGAGGATAAATACGACTTCGACATCAACAAGGCCGACAAAATATTTGACCTACTCCTGCAAGAGAAGCAGATCCAGCTGCCAGTGGGTCATGTACTGTCATCGGCCGAAGAAATCAAGAAGAGAAGGTATTGCAAATGGCACAACACATATTCCCATCATACCAACGAATGCAAAATCTTCCGACAACAGATACAATCGGCCATCGAGCAAGGTAGGATTAAGATCGATGATGCCAAGCGGCCGATGAAGATAGAAGGACACCCGTTCCCAGTCAACATGGTGCGGGCGGACAGGGCCGACGGCGATGGCCATCGGACTGGCAAGTGACCTCATCAGACCTCCGAGGGCCTGATTAGAAAATATCAGCGAAGGCGGGAGGAACAAGCACAAGATTACACCGATCAAGACAACTCCTATGACCCTCATTGGGAGTGCGAATTTTTCCGTTTTTGTTGGAATGAAGGAATGAGGTTGCCATCCATCCAAGAGTGCCTTGCATGTAATGATGTAGAAAACTCCTATCAGGGCAGCTCGAGCAAGCAAGTGCATCGGCCAAGCAAGCAGAGAATGTTTGTACACGAGAGGCTAGGGCCGATGCACCATGATCATCAGACCGAGGACGAGGAACAAGTCCAGAACCCCCAGTGGTGCCCAAGCGATGTGTTTAGCAAGACACAAAAACGGCGGGTTCAGAGGCTAAGGAGGAAGGAGCAGATCCAAGAGCAACAGGCGACAATAGCCTATCGGCCGGCCAAGACCAAGAAGGAGTGGAGAATAAAATCAGCGGTGGCCAAGGCCGACGAGGGCACCTCCAAATCAGCTCAAGCTCCTGCGTCCACAAAAGGTAAAGGCGTAGCATCGGCCTCTGTTAATATGGTTTTCATATTGCCAGCGGAGTACAGCGTGCAGACGGCCGATGAAGCGGTAGCCGACGACGAGCAGTCCTCGGCTAAACTACAGTTGTCACCTGATCAAGCCGTATTCGACAAGCCTGTCGACGCCAGCTACAGGCACCTCCGGCCGTTGTACATCAAAGGGTTCGTTAATGGGCGGCCGATGACGAAGATGCTGGTCGATGGCGGCGCGGCGGTAAACTTAATGCCGTACACAACCTTCAGGAAGCTTGGAAAAGTCCCTGAAGACCTCATCAAGACCAACATGGTGCTGAAAGACTTTGGTGGCAACGCGTCTGAGGCAAAGGGGTTACTAAACGTGGAACTCACCGTGGGCAACAAGACGATACCCACCACATTCTTCGTCTTCGATGGAAAGGGTTCCTACAGCTTGTTGTTGGGACGGGATTGGATCCACGCAAACTGTTGCGTCCCTTCAACAATGCACCAATGCCTTATACAATGGCAAGGGGACCAGGTCGAGATCGTGCAGGCCGATCGGTCAGTACACGTGGCCAATGCCGATCTCGCAGTTTGGGAGATGGAGGGAGTCGACTGCTTGTCCGGGCGAGTTTGGGACGCCGATTTCCTCAAAGTAACTGATTGTGATATCGAGACGATTGAAGATCAAGACAAGCAGTTGCTTTAACAAAGATGCGCCATCCACTGTTCAAGATGAGCAACCTAGTCCCTACACAGACGACGCGGTGGATGAGCTAGACGGGAAGTTGGGACAAGGCTTTACGTCGGCCGATGAACTTGAAGAGGTTGACATAGGAATATCGACGCTATAAAGAATATCAAGCCTCCGATGAACAAGACCAAGTTACAATCTCTGCTCCGCAAGATCAATTTTGTCCGGCGCTTTATATCAAACCTGTCAGGAAGAATAGAGCCGTTCACTCCGTTATTGAAGATAAAAGACGATCAAGAGTTTACATGGGGTGACAAGCAGCAAAAGGCGCTGGACGACATCAAAGAATATTTGAGCTCCCCACCAGTTCTAATTCCTCCACAGAAGGGAGTTTTGTTCAGGCTGTACCTGTCGGCCGATGAGATGTCTATCGGCTCAGTTTTGGTTCAGGATATTGATGACAAAGAGCGAGTTATTTTCTATCTCAGCAGGAGGTTGCTGGATGCCGAAACAAGGTACACGCCAGTGGAGAAACTATGTTTGTGCTTATATTTTTCATGTACTAAATTGAGGCATTATTTACTTTCCAATGAGTGCATTGTGGTAAGTAAGGCCGATGTGATGAAATACATGTTATTGGCCCCCGTGTTGAAAGGAAGAATTGGGAAGTGGATTTTTGCTTTAACAGAGTTCGACTTACGGTATGAATCGGCCAAAGCGATCAAGGGACAAGCCCTGGCTGATTTTATTGTTCAGCATAGAGATGATTCAATTGTATATTCAGATATTGCGCCATGGACATTGTATTTTGATGGGTCTGTTTGCAGACATGGATGTGGTATCGGCCTAGTCATCATATCCCCTCGGGGGGCAAGCTTTGAGTTTGCCTTTACTATCAAGCCTTATTATACCAATAATCAAGCAGAGTATGAGGCTGTTCTCAAGGGTTTGCAATTATTACAAGAGGTTGAGGCCGATTCCGTAGAGATCATTGGTGATTCACAGTTGGTCATTAATCAACTTTCTGGGGAGTATGAATGCAAGAATGATATTCTCAGGGTTTATAATGAGGAGTGCAAGGAGTTGTTACAAGCTTTCAAGATTGTGACGATGAGGCTTATACCCAGGAAGCAGAACTTCGAGGCCAATGACTTAGCTCAGGGGGCATCAGGATACAAGCCGATGGCTAAAGATGTTCAGATTCAAATTGCTACCGTGGATGCCGATGACTGGAGGTTTGATATCATCGAGTATTTGAGAAACCCTTTTCAATCGGCGTCACGAAGAATGAAGTATAAAGTTTTACATTATGTCTTATTGGACGATGATCTATATTATCGGACGATTGATGGTGTCTTGCTCAAATGCTTGAGTCTCGAAGAAGCCAAAGTTGTTATGAGTGAGGTCCATGAAGGGATTTGTGGGACACATCAATCGGCCCATAAAATGAGATGGCTTTTAAAGCGCGTTGGATATTTTTGGCCGACAATGCTAGAGGATTGTTTCAGGTATTATAAAGGATGTCAAGATTGTCAGAAATTTGGAGCAATTCAGAGAGCACCGGCATCGGCTATGCATCCAATCATAAAGCCGTGGCCGTTTCGTGGATGGGGAATAGATATGATCGGCCAGATAAACCCGCCGTCAAGTAAGGGACACAAATATATACTAGTGGCTACAGATTACTTCACAAAGTGTGTTGAGGCCGCTCCCCTTAAGAAGGTTGATTCCATGGATGCAATTCAATTTGTCAAAGAGCATATAATATATCGGTTTGGACTACCACAGACATTGACTACAGATCAGGGATCAATCTTCGTGTCCGATGAGTTTGTTGAATTTGCCGATAGTAGGGGCATTAAGCTATTGAATTCTTCTCCATATTATGCGTAAGCTAATGGGCAGGCAGAAGCTTCCAACAAGACTTTAATCAAGTTAATCAAGAGAAAAATTGATGAACAACCGAGACGGTGGCATACCACGCTGGCCGATTCCCTTTGGGCATATCGGATGGCTTGTCATGGTGCAACTCAAGTGCCACCTTATCAGCTAGTTTATGGGCATGAAGCTGTGCTGCCATGGGAGACCAACATCGGCTCAAGGAGGATTGCCTTGCAAGACGACTTGACAGTCGATGAGTATCATAATCTTATGGTCGATGAGCTGGATGACTTGGCACATGTCCGATTGCGGGCATTGGAGAAAATAAAGCACGATAAAGATCGAGTTGCTCGTCATTATAATAAAAAAGTTGTTGCCAAGTCGTTTGAAGAAGAGGATCTTGTTTGGAAATTAATAATGCCGATTGGTTCTAGAGATAATAAATTCGGCAAGTGGTCACCTAATTGGGAATGTCCTTTTCAGATTCATTGATGTGTTCCCCGTAATGCTTATCTGCTCAGAGGATTAGATGCAGAAGTTTATGGTAGAGCTTTTAACGGCAAATACTTAAAGAAATATTATCCAAGCGTATGGATCAACTCATGATTGGCCTTCCCACCGATTTATGATCACAGCCGATGTACGATGCATCGTCTTTAGATGGCCGATATATACTATCGTCCTTAGTTCAAATTTCACAACATGAGCCCTCATCTTCTAAAATTTGGGGGGCATAGATATAAGTGCGAGGATTCAGATATAAGTGCGAGGATTCAATTTTTCAAGATTGTTAGATTGATTCAAGATTGTTAGAATTATTCAAGATTGTTAGATTGATTCAAGGATTCAAGTTTATGGGTTTCAAAATTTTTCAGACTTGGACTTTTTCAGATTGAGATCTAATTCGGCTGATTGGCCGACGAGATTAATTACAATATAAGAATATCTATCTACAAGAAGGATACAAAATATATTACATCACCCTATAAAGTTTGCAATAGCTGCAATGGCCCTACGGCGGATTTGATCAATATCTTCTATGGCTTGGGCGTCATCGGCCACCGACCCTGGAATCGGCTTTAAGGATTTGCTCAGGGTTGCAAGGTACTTGGCCGATGCCTTCAGCTTCGCTGTTTGGTCTTCTATGGCCTTGGGTGATGCAGCTATTCCGGCTTCAACTTCTTGGATTTCTTTGCGCGTGGCTTCTAGCTTCGATTCTAGATCTGTTTCAAGGCAGCGGAGTTCTTCAAGTCTGTTCTTCAAGACAATCGGCTCAACAGCTAGCTCATCCAATCTAGTTTTGTCAGAATTGACTTGAGCGTTGCTAGCGGATAGGGTCGATTCCAGTCTCTCACGTTCCCGTCGCTCTGCGAGTCTTTCTTTCGCCTTGTGAAGTTTGAATCGGTATTGTTCCAAGAAGATGGCCGGTGTCAGGGTCTCCATCAGGTCTTCAGGCAGTTGATCTTGAATTTCTTGTACCCTGACTCTGATGGGAGTGCAATCCTCCACCAGGAACTCCAGTGATGACTCCAGCCGATTGGCAATATCGGACAACCGGTTCTTCAGTTCGTCAGAGATTGACGCCTTGGCTGTGATGGGTGGCTCCTTGTCCTCATCATCAAGAAATTGGCCGATATCAAAAGAGAACATATCGGCTAAGTTCTGTAAATATCAATATAGGGCAAGGTTAGCCTAGTTAAACGGGAATCAGCAAAGGGGATCAAAATGACCTTGGTTACCTGTGTTGGAGCATCGGTGGTGCTTGCATCGGCTTCCTTTTGTGGTCTTGAAACAGTAGGTTAGGGAGTTGGCCGATGTGGTGCGGGCGATGGAGCACGCGGCTGAAGAGGGATGAGCAAGGACGATCAGATCTCTATCATTAAAAGAATAAAACAAAAAAGATCAACTCTTACCGAAGCAATCGGAGAGGGTGGTGGAGAAGGAGGAGTTCTTAATCGGGCCTTGGTTTGTTCACGCCTTTGCAAGGTTGCTTTCTTAGTTCTTAAAGGGGCCGATTGAGTTCTCTCCTTGAGCATAGATGACGCGGCAGCCTGAAAAGGATATCAAATTATAGCATACCAACAGAAGGGGATTGCGTAGATTCAGTAAAGGAAATACGCTAACCTTGCGGACTGCATGTCTGGTTTTCCTTGGTTGGGCAGCAACGACTTGGTCATCGGCCGATGGGATTGTAGTGGTCTTGGCCGATGATTCTTTAGCGGTTTCAGCCGATGGATTTTCTTTTTCAGCTAGATCGGCAGCAGCTGCATCGACCTCCTCCTCCATTACTTGTTCATCGAGGAATTCTTCTACGGAGGGATCCAGTTCTACAGGATCGGCCTGGTCGGCAGCCTTGGACTTTTTCACAGGTTTGTGGGGCTTGTCCCTTGCTGACGCCTTCCTTTTGGTGGCTTCTTTGGCTATTGGCCCCTGGAGCAGTGATGAGACCTTGGGCAGTAAGGCCAATAGTCGATTCCACGACAGAGTTACCCGATGGAGCCAAGACCATTGTGTATGATATCTTTTGTCCACTGTTGCTTACAGATGGAATTGGACCATCGAAGACTGTTAACGACGGATTTTGGTAATCGACTTGGAAAGGAAAGAGGAAACCGAAGCAGAGAGGAAGGATTGAGTTGGAGTCGGATCAGGTTTCGTATCGGACCCGGTAACCGTATCGGACTGGGGAGGTGTTGCCATAGAAAGCGTATCGGCCGATACGGATTCGGCTTGGTCGTGGGCCGATACGGGTTGTGAGTTGACAGCGTCAATGTGGGCTTGGTCTGGGCTCGGAATAAGCTTCAAGGAAGTTGCCAAATAGAGGTAAAGCTCGGTTTTAGGCAATTGTATCTTGTAAATTAAGTAGTTTAGATCTAATCTGTGGCTTAAGTCTGCCGTAAGGACTTGTTTGTTAGTTGTAGATAAGATCGTGCCCTACAAGAGTTCTATTGTAACCTCGGGTATAAATATCCCGATAGTTTGTACATAGAAGCTCTCTCTCAATCAATTATACAATCAAACTAATCTACTTTTCGGCGCATCGCCAACCCTCGCAAGAGGTTGACTCCTGATGAGTTCTTGCTTCCCTAGAGCATGGTAAGAACTCGTACCCGACGATTCGCATCGTCGGGGCTAGCGTGTCGCTTTAGGCACGTTAAGCCCTGATGATGTGATCGTCGTTATCGTGTGTTAGCTAATCTCGATGTGGTTTTCTGATTCTGTCTCGCCGGCAGTTAACTCGCTTTAGCGTTTATTGTTGACGTCGGTCGAATCAGTTTGCTCGTTTAGATTATCTAAGGCATTTATCATCCCCAAAAGCAATCGACGGCTTGATTTTCTTGGTGTTAAGTCTCGATTCACACTTTGAGTTGCTATCAACCTTAGTCCTGTTTCGAGATCTAACACGAAGCCTGTTTTTGATTGTAATTAAGGATAGCGCCGGGGTTTCAGCCGGTCTTATCTAATGCATGTGATTATTTATGTTTTTGCATGTGTTTGCCACTTATACATGTGGATCGACGAATATAAACATATCGGTCGCAGAGTGTTTTTAAAGACTTCTTTGTGGTTGGTGTATTTATGTTAGCCGATTGACTTGTATAAGTTTACACTAGAGTAATAGCTAGTGTAGTTATCTTCATGAAACCCTCATCGGCTAATTCCATTAATCTGTTACACGCTTTTAGCATGGGCCGATGAGATTAGATCTCTTCAATTTGCTTATTATATCAAGTAAGCCGATACAGCTTTGCCCTATCGGCTGGGCTACAACAATGTGACATCGGCCTATTGGCCGATTGGCCATTGTTTTGTGATATGGTTTACTTGTTTCTTGTTGATTGCAGATCAAATCAACTGGCACGCTCTGCGCACGACTAGGCAAGCCAATTTGGACCTGCACTGGAGTTAAGCAGATCTCCCAGGCCGCCGTGGTAACGCGAAACCCATTTGGTTGCTGGACGGGTCCAAATTCTGCGCCAACAGGGACTTGAGGGCTGATATCTTGGATGAGCTCTGTTAAGTGAAATCTGGCCGATTGATGAAAGATATGAGCAGCCCATTCTTGCCACCATGCCTGGAAGCTGATATGGATGAAGGTGCTTAGATGCAATCGGTCACAGTCACCCAGATTTGGGATTTTAATCTCTAGTGCTTTGCTCATGACCAGCGCTGATGAAACCGTGCCTCTGCTCTCTAGGAGTTTGTGGAAATATAAATTGATGGGAAGTTGTCCAAGCCCGCACTGTCTAGCAGCCACCATGGGATTGTAAAATTCATAGGACAGGCTGGTGCTTCTTCCTTGGAATATGCCTACTGGGAGCAGGCATGGGGTGATGCCGATCATGAACGATTCCCGTGACTCCATATCGTCGTTCACCAGGTCCAAGTGAAGGTCATCGGGGAGTTCAAAATCCTGGTCTGAGGTGTAGATGAACATGTCCATCTTAACTGATGGGGGACCGGTGTAGAATCGGACGAACCATGTGGACATGTCTTCGGCCGATTGATCTGCTCCAGGATAAACAGAGGCCGCTTCTCCAAAAGACATGCATCTTCTGGTTCTGGGATCTTCGTGATCGGCATACTTTGAGGGGAAGCAGGAGTCCGATAGTGGAGGCCGATCGACTATGGTGTTGGTGTGAATAGTTAACCAGAGTTGGACAAACCACCATGGTCCTCCATGCGCCACCGTGTGCTTCAGCATCAGATCTTGGGTGGCAGAGTGAAGCAGCCGATAGACGGCTCCTAGGAGATACCGGCCAAGGGGGATTTGTCTCTTATCAACCAAAGCTTGCGCCAAGTGTTGGCAATTTAGAGTGGGGCCGCAGGTTGATCCACAGAAAACAAATCTTTCCAACCATAGCGTCAGGAAGGCCACGTGTTCTCTCTCTGAGACTGATCCTTGTTCCATATGCTCAGAGATATATCCAGACCAGCCTCCAATTTTCTTGGTTTTCAATTTATGGCTGCTGTTTGCCAGGAGGCTGAAGGGATTGATCTCGGACTGGATGTCTAGTCCTGTTAGCAGCTTGACATCAATCAAAGTTGGGGTCATCGGACCTTGCTTGAACAGGAAAGTGTTCAAGGTGCTGGATCAGAAGTAGGTGGCCGCTAACATAAGTGGTTCATTTTTCTTGGTATCGACCAGGGATAAGGTAATGCATTGGCCGATTCCTATTTCATCCCAGTAAACCTATTTGGATGTAGCAATCCTCTTGTGCCAATTTCTGTACCCATTGAGCTTCGACGGCCAGGATCTGAAAGTGTGTTTCCACGAAGAAACATTGGGCTTGGCTTGTTGGAAGGGGACTCTGTTTGTCTCGGCGTTTATCAGCCAGGTTGGGTCACAATTGCCCATGGGGCCTAGTAGGAATTGGTATGATTTGTCGTTGGTGGGGATCAAAATTTGATTTTTGAAGACCTATGTCATAAGAACAACGATGAAGAATGAGACCCGGGGGGTAAGAGCATGAACCCTAATTTGAAGAACTCGATGAGAAAATGAAGATGCGAAGGTGCTGACTTACCACAGGGATCTCGGAGGCATAAAACGGAGCGGAAGCCATTGTTGTTGTCGAAGAGGTCACCGTTGAGGGGGTTGATGCCGATGGGACGCCGAGGGGTCACCGGAGTTGAAGAACGCGAGTGGTTACTAAATCGGCGGTGGAGGGTTGCGAATCTGTATCTGCGCGGTTTTCAGACGAACCCTAGCAAAGAAGTCGATGGGTTCTTCGGAGCTAATTCCGCCACATTATATAATGAAGCGGAATTGGGGGGCATGTGTTAACAGCAGATTTTTGTAATCGGCCCGGAGAAGGGAGAAGAAACCGACGCAGAGAGAAGGGCTGGATTGGAGTCAGACCAGGTTTCGTATCGAACTCGGTAGGCATATCGGACTGGGAGAGGCGTTACCAGGAAGAGCGTATCGGCCGATACGGATTCAATATGGTCATCGGCCAATAGAGGCTGGAAATTGACAGAGTCAGCGTGGGCTTGGTCTGGGCTCGAGATAAACTTCAAGGTGGTTGCCAAATAGAGATAAGGCTCGGTTTTAGGCAATTGTATCTTGTAAATCAAGTAGGTTTAGATCTAATTTTTGGCAAGAGTCTGCCGCAAAGACTTGTTTGTTAATTAGAGATAAGATCGTGTCCTACACGGACCGTGTTGTAATCTCGGGTATAAATATCCCTGTAGTTTGTACATAGAAACTCTCTCAATCAATCACACAATCAACCAAGTTTAATCTACCTTCGGCGCATCGCCAACCCTCGCAAGAGGTTAACTTCCAACAAGTTCTTGCTTTCCCAGAGCAGAGGTAAGAACTCGTACCCGACGATCTACATCGTCGGGGCTAGCATGTCGCTTTAGGCACGTTAAGCCCTGGCGATGTGATCGTCGTTTATCATGTGTTAGCTAATCTTGATGCGGTTTCCTAATTCTATCTCGCCAGCGGCTAACTCGTTTTAGGGTTTATTACCGAAGATGATCGAATTAGCTTGCTCGTCTAGATTATCTAAGGCATCTACCATCCCCAAAAACGATCGATAACTTGATTTTCTTTGTGTTAACTCTCGATCTACACTCTGAGTTGCTATCGACCTTAGTCGTGTTTCGAGGTTTAACCCAAAGCCTGTTTTCCGATCGTAATTAAGGATAGCACCGTGGTTTCAGCCGGTCTTATCTAATACATGTGATCGGCTATGTTCTTGCATGTGTTTGCCACTTATACAGACAAATTGGTGAATATAAGCATATCGGTTACAAGGTATTCTTAGGATCTCTCTGTGATTGATATATTTATATTGGCCGACTGGCTTGTATAAGTTCGCACTAGAGTATTAGCTAGTGTATTTATCTTTATGCAACCCTCACCGGCCGATTCCAATAATTTACTATAAACATATTAACATGGGCCGATGGGATTAGATCTGTTTCATCAGTTACATCATATTATTACTTCAAGTAAGCCGATATAGCTTTGCCCTATCGGCCAGGCTTCCATGATGCAGCATCGGCCTATCGGCCGATCGGCCATCGTTTCTCACATGGTTTACTTGTTTATTCTTGTTGATTGCAGATCAAATCAACTGGCACGCCCTACACGCACCTAGGCAAGCCATTGGACCTGCACTGGAGCTAAGCAGACCTCCCAGGCCGCCGTGGAAACGTGGAACCCGTTTTGTTGTGAGGCGAGTCTAAATTCTACGCCAACAACTCTTAGATCTACCAGAACACAGGAGTAGGGTATTACGCTTCTTAGCAGCCCGAACCTATCTAAATCGCCTACGTCCACGCGTTTTTCTCGCTGAGATCCCACAGATCAGGGGCTAAGAATTTCACCTTGCGTCCCGGGCCGAACCGGCAAAGGGGGACCTGCATGGTCTCCCGGTGAGGAGTTTCGCGCTCCGTCATGGATGTTCGCCGCGCTGATTTCTCTCTAACAACGCTAGTTCGGCACCACTCTAATGATACCCCCTCGTGGCTCTCCATAGTCGATGGACCTTAGGAGGCAAAGAAACTTCGGTTTCTTGGCAAGCTCCTGTTGTTGCGTTTTTCTCACACGGGTCCGTAGGTCATCGTTAGTGATTTCAACTTGATTCTTGAGGCCCAAAACAAGAACAACCTGAACCTCAATCGGCATATGATGGGTCCTTTCCGTCGGTTGATCGACGAGTTGGACCTTCAGGAGTTGCCGCTCCACGGTCGTTGCTTCACTTGGAGCAATGAGCGTGATTCCCCTACGCTCGTCAAACTCGATCACTTCTTCTTTTCTGCGGATTGGGAGGAGCTTTTCCCTTCTTGTCTCCTCCAAGCAGCCTCCTCTGCTGCCTCAGACCACTGTGCTCTTCTTCTTCACTCTTGTGTCTCCGAGCCAAAAGCACATCACTTTCGGTTCGAGGCAATTTGGCCTAAGTTCGATGGTTTCACCTAGGTCATGCAAGATGCGTGGCAACCGCCGTCTAATCTACCCCCTCTAGTCACACTTGCCTGGTGTTTCTCTAACACGGCTAAGCGCTTGCAGAGTTGGAGCGATCGCCATATCTGCAGTGTCCGCCTCTAGTTGCAAATTGCGAAGGAGCTTATCTTCGAACTCGAAGTCATGCAAGAGACTCCTCCTCTTTCCTCCCTAGAGTCCTGGTTGCGGTGAGACCTTAAGCTGAAGTGCCTCTAGCTGGCATCGCTCGAGCATACCATTGCGCGCCAGCGTTCGTGTCTGGTCTGGCTGTTAACGACGGATTTTGGTAATCGACTTGGAAAGAAAAGAGGAAACCGAAGCAGAGAGGAAGGATTGAGTTGGAGTCGGACCAGGCTTCGTATCAGACCCGGTGACCGTATCGGACTGGGGAGGTGTTGCCAGAAAGAGTGTATCGGCCGATACGGATTCGATATGATTGTTGGCCGATACGGGTTGTAAGTTGACAGAGTCAGCGTGGGCTTGGTCTGGGCTCGGAATAAGCTTCAAGGAAGTTGCCAAATAGAGATAAAGCTCGGTTTTAGGCAGTTGTATCTTGTAAATTAAGTAGTTTAGATCTAATCTGTGGCTTAAGTCTGCCGCAAGGACTTGTTTGTTAGTTGTAGATAAGATCATACCCTACAAGGGTTCTGTTGTAACCTCGGGTATAAATATCCCGATAGTTTGTACATAGAAGCTCTCTCTCAATCAATCATACAATCAAACTAATCTACTTTCGGCGCATCGCCAACCCTCGCAAGAGGTTGACTTCTGACGATATGTTTTTAAAGAGTGTCGGTCACAGAGTGTTTTTAAAGACGATATGTTTATATTCGTCGATCCACATGTATAAGTGGCAAACACATGCAAAAACATAAATAATCACATGCATTAGATAAGACCGGCTGAAACCCCGGGGCTATCCTTAATTACAATCGAAAACAGGCTTCGTGTTAGATCTCGAAACAGGACTAAGGTCGATAGCAACTCAAAGTGTGGATCGAGACTTAACAAAAAGAAAATCAAGCCGTCGATTGCTTTTGGGGATGGTAAATGCCTTAGATAATCTAAGCGAGCAAACTGATTCAACCATCATCAGCAACAAACCCTAAAACGAGTTAACTGCTGACGAGACAGAATCAGAAGACCGCGTCAAGATTAGCTAACACATGATAAACGACGATCACATCATCAGGGCTTAACGTGCCTAAAGCGACACGCTAGCCCCGACGATGCAAATCGTCGGGTACGAGTTCTTACCTTGCTCTTGGGAAGCAAGAACTCGTCAGAAGTCAACCTCTTGCGAGGGTTGGCGATGCGCCGAAAGTAGATTAGTTTGATTGTATGATTGATTGAGAGAGAGCTTCTATGTACAAACTATCGGGATATTTATACCCGAGGTTACAACAGAACCCTTGTAGGGTACGATCTTATCTACAACTAACAAACAAGTCCTTGCGGCAGACTTAAGCCACAGATTAGATCTAAACTACTTAATTTACAAGATACAACTTGTCACGCCCGGAAATTCACTAGTAATTTCCGAACTAATTTGTGCATACAATCCTCGTCCAGGAATCAGCCGAGGTACACAAATCGACAATTTAATATACAGAATCATCAAAATAATAACGTTACATGCTTACAAAAGTAAAGAAAACTGCAGCGGACAAACGATCTAGCATGCACAAATTAGTTCGGAAATTACTAGTGAATTTCCGGGCGTGACAAGTTGGTATCAGAGCCATCTTGACTGTAGGATAAGCCAAATGGTCAAACCTTAAGGACAATTTTTTTTCGAAAACTTTATTAGTGAAAAAATTTTCCTTTCTTCCTTCGCCAGAATTCTTTGCAAATCATTTTATCAATCTCTCCCTTTCTCTTTCAACTTGAATAGTTGTTAAACTTGTTGGAGAAACTCGAAGATTCGATACTATTTACATACGGAAGTCAATTCAAGTGGATCGAGAAACAAGGAGACAATGGTCGGACTAAAGTGTCAAGATGGAGTAAAGTTTAGATCCTACCTTAGAACCCAAACCACCAGAGTGACTTTTGCAGGGTAGAACGTTTGTTGTTTGCTTGTGTGTAGGTATGGTTACATTCCCGTCATTGATGTAGGTCATTGATGAGCGTGTAACTGTACTAGGTTGTTTGCTTAATCAACTTGAACAATATAATAGATTACCCACACCAGATCAGTGGTAACATGGTTAAGATCTCATCTTTAGTGTAACCCCATCCCTTCTATCTTTTCCAAATCTGCAATAGAGGGTGAACACTCGCGTCAGTGAAAGTGGAAACAATAACAATGAAGAGAACTCAACACTCGCTCAAGTTCTAGCCAACCAGACTCAACTTATGACAATGATGATGCAGCAGATGCAGAATCAGCTAAACCAAGGGAACAACAATGCGCATGCCGCTCAGCCGCAGAACAACTTGACAGAGTTTCTTCGTGTGAGGCCACCTACCTTCTCTAGCACTACCAACCCTGTTGAAGCTGGTGATTGGCTGCATACTATCAAGAAGAAGTTGGAATTGCTCCAGAGCACTGATCAGGAGAAAGTCATGTTTGCTTCACATCAGTTGCAAGGACCTGCTTCAGAATGGTGGGATCATTTCCGGATAAACAGAGCAGAAGGACAACCAATCACATGGGTAGAGTTCACTGAAGAATTCAAGAAGACGCATATACCTGTAGGAGTTGTTGCTTTGAAGAAGCGTGAGTTCAGAACACTGAAGCAAAGGGATCGCACTGTGACAGAGTATCTTCATGAGTTCAATCGTTTGGCCCGTTATGCTCCAGAAGATGTACGTACTGACGAAGAAAGGCAGGAGAAATTCTTGGAAGGACTAAATGATGAGTTGTCAGTTAAGTTAATCTCTGGTGACTATGCTGATTTCCAAAAGTTAGTTGACAAAGCTATTCGCCAGGAAGATAAGCAGAACATGATGGATAACCGCAAGAGAAGAATGTTTGTTTTCAAGGAAGCACAAGGTAGCATTCAAAGGCAACGTATCAAGCCACTTCAAATTGAAGGATCGTCTTCTACATCACAAGAACAGTCACAACAGTTTAACAACGACAGTGAGATTGACTTAGCTAACAATGCAAGTAATGAAGTAAACATGGAGCAAGCTTCTCAACTGGAGCCAGTTCAGCCAAATCAGTCTCAAGAAGACAACGGTAATGGAAGAAAGCAGCTTGTGTGTTTCAACTGCTATGAGCCAGGTCACTTTGCAAGAGAGTGTCTGAAGCCGAAGCATCAGTAACCACAATGTTGTCACAGGAGCCAATGCAGTGCCAGTTGTGTCTTCAAGTGATACAGCTCAACCAAAAGTCTCAAAGCAGCAGTAGTTTTCTTTCAGCCTTAGAATAATTATGAGAGTTATGGAATAAAGTATACTGTAGTTTATCTATGCCTTCTTTCTTTCTAGCCGTTCCGAATCTCGGGACGAGATTCTTTGTAAGGGGGGTAGATCTGTCACTTGTAAATTAATGAACATTTAATATAAATTCTAGAAATAATTTATTAAATAATTTATAAATCCCTGAAACGAAAATCAGGGTATTAAATAATTTATAAATCCCTGAAACGAAAATCATGGTGTGACACAACTGCCTAAAACTGAGCTTTATCTCTATTTGGCAACTTCCTTGAAGCTTATTCCGAGCCCAGACCAAGCCCACGCTGACTCTGTCAACTTACAACCCGTATCGGCCAACAATCATATCGAATCCGTATCGGCCGATACACTCTTTCTGGCAACACCTCCCCAGTCCGATACGGTCACCGGGTCCGATACGAAGCCTGGTCCGACTCCAACTCAATCCTTCCTCTCTGCTTCGATTTCCTCTTTTCTTTCCAAGTCGATTACCAAAATCCGTCGTTAACACTGGCTTAAGGAAGGTGATGCCAATACCAAATTCTTCCATCTACACGCTAGGGCCCGACGGCGGAAGAACTATATCACACGCCTTTGTGATGGCATCCGACTAGCCGTCTCTCATGATGAGCTGCAGGAGCTCACCTCCTCTCTCTTTAGTGGCGTTATGGGGACGAGCGTCAAGCGTGGTCTTTGTCTCGATTTCCATGCTCTTGGACTTCGCTCTGCTCAGCTTGGTGGCCTGGACAGTCCCTTTTCTGAAGACGAGGTGTAGGCGGTGATCAAGCAGCTGCCATCAGACAAGGCGCCACGCCTTGATGGCTTCACGGGCCGCTTCTACAAATCTTGCTGGTCAGTGATCAAGTCACAAATCCTGGCTGCTCTCGAAGCCCTCTTTCTGACGAATGGCCAGGGTTTTGCCTCCCTCAATAATGCCCTCATCTCCCTCTTGCCGAAGAAAGATGAGACTGTTGAGGTCAAGGATTTCTGCCCGATAAGCCTCATCCACAATTTTGACAAATTGTTCTCTAAGATACTGGCCTCCCGTCTCTCGCCTTATCTTGACGGGCTGGTGGCGGTCAATCAAAGCGCTTTTGTCAAAGATCATTCTCTTCACAACAACTTTCTCTGTGTTCAGCTTGCAGCCAAGGCACTTCCTGCCAGGCGCACAACGCGTCTGCTCCTCAAAGTGGACATTGCGAAGGCCTTTGACACAGTCAGCTGGCCGTTCCTTCTCGAAGTGCTTGCCTACCTAGGATTCAGTTGTCACTGGCGTGATTGGATCTCCCTGATTCTCAGCTGTTCCTCTTCTAGGGTGCTGGTTAACGGGGTGCCGGGTACCCGCTTCCTCCATAGGGTGACCCACTCTCCCCCATGCTCTTCCTCCTTGTCATGGATGTGCTCAATGCGATGATTCGTAAGGCATTCGACTCGGGTGATTTTCTTTCCCTCAATGATCATGCGCTCTGTCATCGTGCTTCTCTCTATGCCGATGATCTGGTCCTCTTCCTCTTTCCCGTCCGGTAGGATCTGGAGTACATTCAAGGAATCCTCTCCATCTTTGGGTCGGTCTCCGGGCTACGCACCAATTTCGCCAAATGCTCGATCACTTCGATCCGCTGTTCGGCCGAGGGCCTGGAGCTAGTCCAAAGCTCCTTTTCCTGCTCTATCTCTAAATTCCCCTGCACCTACCTCGGCATCTCGCTGTCGGTTCACAAGATCCCAAAAGCGGCCCTGCAGCCTCTCGTCGACAAGGCCTCCTATCGACTTCCCCCCTGGAAGGGTCGGCTCATCACTTTGGCCGGTCACTCTGTGTTGGTCCAGTCCGTGCTCTCTTCTATCCCGGTCCATGTGTCTATGGCGATCGGGCTGTTGGGCTGGGTCATCAAGGCCATCGACAAGAAACACCACGTTTTCCTGTGGACGGGCACGGACATAGTCCAGGGAGGACGGTGCCTTGTATCTTAGACGAACGTTTATCGTCCCAAGGCTGTTGGTGGTCTGGGTATTGCTGACCTGAGGACGACGGGTTTCGCTCTTTGCCTTCGCTGGCTCTAGCTTCACCGCTCAGGTCACCCCTACTGGGCCGATCTGAAGGCTCCTATTGAGCGATGTGTCTCCGACATGTTTGTGGCATCCACCTTCTTTGTGCCAGGCGACGACACATCGACTCTTTTTTGGACGGATCAGTGGATTGAGGGTCGCTACGTGGCATCCTTGGCACCGGACCTTCTCCTTACCGTACCCCCGCGTCTCCGTGCCTTGCGTACAGTCGCTTCTGCCCTCGCCAATAACTCTTGGGTAGGGGACATCCGGGGCGCTCTCACAGTCCCGGTCCTCTCTCAATTCCTGGTGGTCTGGGATGCGGTGCTTCTTGTACAACTCTCTCTGGGCACGGAGGACCGTCTTTTTTGGCGTTGGACAAGTGACCAGCGTTACTCGGCTCACTCGGCCTACCAAGCTTTCTTCCTTGGGCAGCAATCCTTTGCAAGGCTAAATGCAAGCTCTTCCTTTGGCTTGCGTTCCAACAACGTTGTTGGACGGCCGATCTCTTGTAGAAGCGTGGCATTGACAGCCATGCTGCCTATCCGTTTTGCGCCCAAGAACTCGAGACGGCGAACCACATCCTCCTCGACTGTGTGTTCGCTCATCAGCACCAGATTCTATCTCCACCTGGCTGGCTGTCCTCACTTCGGCCCGTGGCTATTCTCTCTAGATCTGGTGGCCGTCTGCTAGGGCCTGTCTAGCAGAGCATTGTCACAAGGGCTTCAACTCCTTGGTCCTCCTCGTCTCCTGGCAGTTGTGGAAGGAGCGGAACTCCAGGGTGTTCAATTGCTCCCTCTTGTCTGTCTCGGTGGTTCTGGAGTCCATTCTTCAGGAAGGCCGTCTGTGGTCTGCTACTGGCGCTGCATCTTTTGGGGACTTGCTGGGTGTGTAGTGGGGCTCCGCCTCCTCCTCTTCTAGTATAGGAGTAGCGTCCAGTTTTAGCTCAGTTTTTTCAGTCTTTCTCTTTTTCAGTTTTTCTTCTTCTCGTCCCCTAGCATTGGCTCTCTGGCTGGTTGCGGTGTGTATTGAACTATTCTTCTTCTAATACATTGACGTGCAATCATTTTGCGCGTTCGCAAAAAACTGGTTAGGTTTTCTGTAGTGAAACCAGTCCATCCGGGTTTAAATCCTAGATTTGACACGGGTGCTCGTATTTACGGCTAATTATTCTTTCAGTGATAGACGACGGACACGTCGATAGCGAAACACCTGTGATGACTTCATTAATTTCAAGATATGCTGGTTTAGTCTTTCAGATGGTAGTGTGTTTCAAAAAAAAATGATGAGCACGATAGTAATTACCAATTCTCCTGGGGGTCTGCACGAAAAATATTCCTAATCCTCCTCCGCCGTCTCTGCCACGTACTGCACTTGTTGTGTGTTACGTTCTTTCAAGGTTGATTTGAATCATCGGATCATCTTAGGCCTAATTAAATGCCTAAACACAAAGAGACAGATCGATCGACAGGCGTT
This sequence comes from Oryza officinalis, assembly GCA_008326285.1. Lineage (NCBI taxonomy): Eukaryota > Viridiplantae > Streptophyta > Magnoliopsida > Poales > Poaceae > Oryza > Oryza officinalis. Next base: position 352,328 of record BDMV01000008.1, on the reverse strand, counting down.
CCCTCCTCTCGATTCGATCGATCGCCTGAATCCACCGCTGAAATCGATCTATATCGATCTTCTCAGAGTTTTGAGTTATCCCCTCTGGATATCTGGATTTTTACTCCTAGACGAGTACTCAGAATATTACTGCACTGTTCCCGGCTCAACCAAAATCAACTGCTGCTAGATACATACTACATATGCTGCTAGCTGCTGATTCAGTGACAATGATTACACTGAGTGATACATAATTTTTCGATTCATGTGTTTCAGGGCTTTGTATATCTGTGCCTTTCCTTTCTTGGTTGAAATGAATTGCTTTTTTAAGTGAAGCTTGATACTATATCCATCTTATGATCATCTTATCACACGCTGGATTGAAGTCTTTGCAGTGCACCACATTCAATTCTTTACACAAGGCCTTGTGCATGCGTACTCCCTAAAATGATAATTTGAAAGCTGCTTAACTACACTTCTTTTTGGCTTAGTTGATTACATAAACTTAGCTAGTTAGTTGGTTCTAGCCTTGTTGCTTAATTGTATGATATATATATGCCGAACATTGATCCTTCATTCCAACCAAAATAACAAAGCCTTGAATTGAGAACATACAATTAAGTGCAACAATATAATCCGGCCCGTTTCTTCCTAGCCGCCTGATGTGCAAAAAAAAAAACCTGTAACCTGGCCTACTAGCAGTACTAGCTATCACTTGGCGGTTGCTCACTTTAAGATCTAGTTCAATCAAGAATTAGGTGATAAACTATTATTGAAAAAATGGGTGATAACCGTATGTTTCCTCATTTAAGCGTTTGGAATATATATAGCAGTACAACAGCCTCAACCAAATATTAATATATACGTACATCTACGTAATACAGACTGATTTGCTTCAAATTGTACGCCGGCCTCTGTAGGTACGTGTATATGTCCAAGCTGAAGCTTTTCTTGGTAGACGATAATGTCCCTGCGCAATACAGCATTAATGTTAGTTGCAACCTAGATTTCTTGTAGAGCTAATGAGATGTACGTTTTGTATAAAGTTAACCTGAAAGTAACCGAGAAAAGAATCAGAACCGCTAATACGTACGTACGGTGGACAAAATGCATGTTACTAATTAAGAATACTCCTATATGTGGAATTATGCTATTCCAAATTAAGGAAATGCTGTGATCTACTCCTATCTTTTTACAGAGAGAGACTAGCTAGTCATCTAGAAAAGATATTAGTATTAATTATCAGCAAAGTCATGAAGAAATTAAATTGATTGATAGAGCTATGTGGCCAAGTGTTGGGTGTTCACTGTTGAGATAAGAAAAGTGCATTGGCCGGGGGGGGGGGGGGGGGGAATTGAAGCGCAATCTATTTCATTGATGAGGTTAATTAGTGTAGACGCTGCATGGTTGTTGTCAAACTTTACTTCGATGAATTAGCAGATTAGCAGCTAAGGTATTTTGTTGGGCTGGTCCAGTCCAGTGTTGCGTGTTAAATTATTTGGCTGCGAACCAAATAATTTGGCTCGATCGGCCCTTAATAAAGTCGCAACGCTACTGCTACATGTACGTTACCTAGCTATATATAGCTAGAGCTTGCAATCTTCTCTGCTAGATGTATATATTAAGACGTGACACAGATGGAGTAGCTAGGAAGAGGCATGAGCTAGCTGATGAGCCAGAGCTAGCAGGAGGCTTGTGGTACGTGCAGGTGGAAGCTGCAGGTGTGTCGTCCATGGAGTCGCCGGCAAGCTCGTGCGTGTCGTCGGAGGCGGAAGATGAGGCGGCGGCGGCGGCGGCGGCAATGGCGATGGTGGTAGCTGGGTGCCCACGGTGCCTCATGTACGTGATGCTGGCCGTGTCAAAGGCAAAGCAGCCGAGATGCCCCAGGTGCAACAGCCCCGTGCTGCTGCACTTCCACAATCTTCTAAACAAAACCTAGCTCTATACCTACCTACCTACTTAATTAATTCATGGCTGCTTCTTCTTCTTCTTCTTCTTCTTCTTCTTCTTCTTCTTCTTCTTCTTCTTCTTCTTCTTCTTCCCAGCTGCGAGCTTAACGATGCTTATACTCCTAAGTATATATATGCAGCCCTAGCTTGGTGAAATCATACTACTAGCTGCATGTTCCTTCATTATTAGCATCAACTAGTCTTTTTCTCCCTTATTGGGTCATTTCATCTGTGTAAGGTATACGGGATACTGCTTAATTAACCTTGAGCAAACCAACGATCGAACACGATTAGTTGGACCATGCATCTATATATGAACACGCATCTTTAGGCAGGCTTGTTGTACATATTGAGCTTAATTATATAGATGATTATCGTGTGTTACTGCACAGCACCACCACCATCACAAACACCAACCACACATGCGTGCATGATTCCTCTCAATGCAACCTGACCAGGACCAGGGGATCTGATCTTGTTAATTATTTTTACCTTGTGCTGAGCTGACTACATAGGTTATCAATTTAACTTGAAAACAGTAAATGATCTGCGACTGTAAAACAGAAACAGTCCTTGGAACAATTGCCCATCGAGCTAACTTCCGTCCGGGTCCGGCAACTAATAATAGATTAGATATGTGACTAATCAACCCCTCTCTGTCCCTTAACATAAAATGGACGGTCAGCTACCCAAGTAGCAGTAGTACTATAGTACCCAACTTGTGTCCCTCTTAAAGTCTTGAACAACATGAATGAAATGGAAGAGCACAAACAGCTCAGGCACTCCACTCCAATCCAATCCAATCCAATCATGACTTGTGTTGTTTTACTTGTTGTGAAGCCTAGTAAGCCTGACTCTGTTTTGCTGTCATGCTTCTTTTCCCCCCTCTATATTAATCTTATATTCTTAGGTTACTTCACTTAATCAATAATGTCCACTGTCTCATCTTGGCAAAACCTCTACCAGCTTATAGGACTTATTTGTGGGAGCTGGTTGATAGCTAGCCTTTGAGAATCTATAATCTCAGCTTTTAATTTCTAGTTTATTTTTTTAATTTAAAAAAACTGTTTTGGGAGCTTCTAATGCCCGTAGTGTGTGCTTTCTTTCAGCCTTACAAGAACAAAAAACCAAATCTTATTAAGCTGGCCCGGTCTGTGTACAGTCCAGCCCAACACACCAGTCAAACCTGTTTATGCACATCCGCCCACCCAAAATGGATCTTATGCTGGGCCATATCGACTGAAAATGAACGGCTTTGCAAAATATTGAACATACATCATACTTAGCTTCCAAAAGTTGTAATTAATCACCTTTCTTTGCTGTAGTAATCTGTTCAAAATAAGTGGAGCATAGCACGTGAGAGATCTGTCGTCGTCAGAGAAAAGATGCCGACTGGTTATGTACTTTGTGTTTTCAGATCGAGCCAGCAAAGGGTTTACTGCTTGGATCCACAAGTGTGTGAAACTTTTGCCCGAAAACATCCACTACTAAAAAGATTTTTCTGTACGAGGCCCCCGGTAAATTTCAGGCGGGCCTTAAGTAGCGCCGCCTGGAAAAACCGGTCCACCGGAGACCGGTCTCACCTTAAGTAGGCACTTTTTTATTTTTAGTTAACATATAATATTTGCATGGCATGTGTTAAAAAGTGTCTAATTCTTGGTTAGGTTTGCCTCCATTTATTTCAATTTTTATCGGTTAAAAGCGACAATTTTTTTCATTTTTGAAAATGGACTATTTGTTTATCGATTAGATATATTGTTTGCATGAATAAATTTAAATAGTATTTAGTAGTGCATAGTACTTTAATTTACTCTTTGTTTAGTTTCCTTCATTTATTTCAAATTTGTTCGGTGGAATGCGACGAATATACTAGTTTTGCAAATCTAGTAATTATAGTTAATGTTTTATTTTTAAATTAATGTTATTGGACTCACTAGTGCACGAAGAGTAATATAATGTTCGTTTAAGTCGTATTGTTTTCTATATGATTTAATAAAGTTCAATTCGACCCATCGGAGATGTTTTTTAGGAGATGGATCAGGCATGGATGTACGACACAAGAAGAACTTATCCGACGTTCTTGAAGGAAGCATCCAAATTTATTGATCAAGCAAAGGCACATGCTTTGAGAGAGAACTTGAGGGACATTTTTTGTCCATGCTTTGATTGCAAGAACAAAAAAATGTTGTAAGACCCAAAGATAATTTTGGGGCACATTGTAGAGCGTGGATTTAAGGATGATTACAAGATATGGACTTGTCATGTGGAAGTCGCCGTTCGTAATGAAGAGGCTGATGTTTTTTGCTTTGATGCGAGAGAAAATTTTATAATCGAGACATGTCCCAGGGAACGATCCTGGAATTTGGTGGCTCTAGGATAGATGATGCAGATATTGATTTTGATCTGGAGGATATGTTGCGGCACGTTGAACCAGAGGTCCTAACTTCGACAAAACAAGGGTTGGACAATTGGAAAGCGTTGGAAAAAGCAACGAAGGACCTTCTTTACGACGAATCGAAAGGATGTGATAGGAACTACACGGTGTTATGCTCTGTACTTGAACTGCTCAGATTGAAGGCTAGACATGGATGGTCGGATACTAGCTTCAACGATTTGTTGGATCTGTTGAGAGTTATGCTTCCGAAGCCGAACTTGTTGCCGACCAACACATATCAAGTCAAGAAACTGATATGTCCATTATCTCTAGGTGTTCAAAAGATTCATGCATGTGTAAATCATTGTATATTGTACCGCAAGGAATACGCTGATTTAGACTTGCCCAACATGTGGGACGAATCGATACACAATGGGCAACGGAGCCTCAGACGGAGAGGTGGTCAACCAACATTCATCGGTGCCAGCAAAGAAAAAGATTCCGGGTATGGTGATGTGCTACCTGCTAGTGAAAGATCGCCTGAAGCGGCTGTTTTCAAACCGTACCGATGCCGAATTGATGAGATGGCATCAAGAGGGTCGAAAAATAGATCGTATGATTCGACACCCCGCCGATGCTTGACAGTGGAAAAACTTTGATGCACTACACCCGGAATTTGCAAATGAACCGAGAAATGTAAGGTTTGCCTTGAGCACAAACGGAATGAACCCGTTCGGTGACTTAAGCAGCTCACACAGCACTTGGCTAGTACTGCTCACCATGTATAACTTGCCTACATGGATTTGTGTCACGCCTCGATTTTCGATCGGGATTAAAAATTGTCTAATAATACATTTTGCAGAAATTTAATAAAAACTAAAAGAAATTTAAACAAGTGAAATCAGCAAGGAAATCAAAATTTTCCTTTAAAAATTATGGCCGAAAATATTTTTGTAATATTCCCCGCGCCCTAAAGTACTCTCCAAAATTTTTCGTGAATTTTTGGAGCTAAAGAAATAATTTTAAAGTCACAAAGTTCATTTAAGTGATTAAATTAATGGAAAAACGAATTAAAAATGTCTCCTTTGTTTTGGGCCGTTTTCGGCCCAAAATTCTCTCTCTCCCGCGGCCCACGTGGCCTCCTTTCCACTCCTTCCTCCCCTTGGGCCAGCCCCTCCCTCCTTCCTCTCTCCCTCAGCCCAAGGCCGCCTCGGCCCGTTCGGCTCCCCTCCTCCCCTAGTCCATATCACGTCCCTCCCTCCTTCCTCTCTCCCTCGGCCCAAGGCTGCCTCGGCCCGTTTGTGCCCCTTCCCGCCGAAGTCTATGTTGCCTCCCTTCTTCAACCTCCGCCGGGTCAACCGCTGCCTTTTCCGCCACCGCCACCCTCCCACTCCGCCGGCAATTTCGGGCTGTCCCGCGCCCTCCCTCCTCTATAAAAATCATCCCCGTGCTCCCCTCCACCTTTTCCCCTCGTCGCCCGAGCTCTCCGCCCTCTCCCCCGCTCTCCACCCGCTCCGCCCGTGCGCCGCCGCCCGCCCCGCACTCCGGCCGCACGCCGGAGCCGTCCCCGTGCATCGCCGCTGCCCCCTCCGGCCTCGCCGCCGCTCCCCGCGCCTCGGCCGCGCCTCCGCGCCGCCGTCCCCGCGCCGTAGCGTCGGCGCCACCGTCGTCTTCTTCGGCTCCGGCCTACCCGGTGAGCCTCTCTCCCTCTCCCTTTCCTCTCTCCTCCCCGGTGCGTCGCCCCACCCGTGCGCCGCCGTTGCACGCCGCCGCCACCACAGCGCCACCGCCGCCGCCGCCGCTCGCCGGTCGTCCCCGCCGGTGGCTGCGCCGCCGCCTCGCCGTCGCACGGCCCGTGGCCGCCGCCACCGTGCCATGGCCGATCGGCCTAGGGTTCGGCCAAACCCTAGCCGTCCGCCCGGCCATGGAGGTCGCACCCGGGCCGGCCCACCACTCCTCCGGCCCAGCGGCCGTTAGGCCGATTGGTCCATCTCCCTCGTAAAAGTCCATTTCACGTCCCTTCTCGCCCTTTCTCCTCTATTGGGCCGTCGGCCTATTATCCTTTCTCCACACAAAAGTCTACTTTATGTCCCTCAGCCCTTTAGCCCTATTCTTCACCAAAGTTTACATTGGCTCCCTCAGCCCATTTTCCAGTAGAGCCCATTGTCTCTCATCGGCCCTTTTAACTTTTCCCGAGGAAGTCCAGTTCACCACCTCAAGTCCAAATTACCTCCCTTGGCTCATTTCCACTTCCCCTTTGCACAAGTCCAGTTTACCTCCTTTTCCTCCTCGATTCGCCGAATTTTATGTCGCCGACACGTGGGCCCCCTTTGTTTAATTCGGTCCACACCTAGACCACGTGGCCGCCCGCGGCTTCGCCACGTTGGCGTCCACGTCGGCGCTACCTTCTCCCGTCCATCCGCCGTGGCCGCCACGTCAGCGCCATGTGGTGCGTCCGCACCCGTGCGTGCGTGGACTTGGTCCACTGTGGATCAGCCGCCCCTTGACCCGTTGACACATGGGACCCGCTGTTCCGGCGCCGATTCCCTTTGATGATGTCAGCGTAGTCCTTTCCTTCGTAAAATTAATTAATAATTGCGCAATAAATTGTATTTAATTTCCAGAAATTCATTTAAATGGCTGAAAACTTCTAAAATTCATAACTAATTCATACGAACTCCAAATTGAGCCATTCAAATTGCAAAATTCATCTAAAATTGAGCTCTACATGTTTGTTTACTTTTTATGTACTATTTACTTGGTTTTTATTAGAGTATTTCCTCAGTTTGTGTGCCAGCGTGTAGATTCCGCTGTTTCGGAAGTTCGCGCTCGCGAGGAAAGAAGGCCGGAAGATAGTTTGATGAAGCAAGGCAAGTCACACATTCTCCTTGAGCATGTTGTACCTATTTTATGAAATGTTTTACGTTTGCAAATAAAGTGCATGTTTTGCTAATTACATGGGAATAGGGTTTACATATCCGTCCGCTTGTGCCATGTTTACTTGTTAAACCGTCCTTTGTTAACTGTGGGTGATAATTTGACTAGCGTAAATCACTTATGTTGACTTTGCTTGAATTATATATGCTTAGTCATGCTTAATTACCACTAGCTCATTTAATGGGATAATTACACTGTTTACAATTAGTTTCTAACGAGCAGTTCGCTCAAGACACCCGACTAGGTTTTATTGGTCGTAATTATCCAACTAAAATATGACCTAATGGTGGGCTGTTGGTGCATGGTTTTGCTGGTCGCACCCATGGCAATTAAGGACCAGTTTATGGGAAACCCTGGAAGAATAACAGTGCTTACCACAAGCAAGAATGGGCAACTGCTGGATCCGTAACATAGCTCTTTCCTAGTCGATGCTCCCCGGCAAGGGTGGGCGTGATGGAGTTGGGTCGGCCAGGGATATACCGGTTGATCGGCTGCCGGATTCACCGTGGCACGAGGGGGGGCTTCCCGCTGCTGGTAAGGGAGCGGGGGCGAAACCTGCGGTGTGGTGCGCTTGGTTAGGAGGAGTTATGCGAAAGGTCTTGTCACGATTTCCCCCTTTGCAGTATCGTGGCGATACTTCGGGGCATGGTAACATGTGTGGAATCGTGTCTTGTGGGTACAGTTGCGCACCTCTGATCAGAGTAAAACTATTCGAATAGCCGTGCCCGCGGTTATGGGCGATCAACCAGATTCACCGTGATTAGTCCCACATGCTTAATTAATTTGACTTAATGAACTGGTGTAGTTCAGGTCGAATGTTTGGGCCTGTTCAACGTGGTTGTAGTGTTGTTCAGTGGAGGTTTAATCCTGTCATAATTAAACAACTGTTTACTGTTTTAAAATATAAAGTTTTGCAACCGCTTTTCTGCAAATAGCCACAAGCCTCCCTCTGTCTCCCCTTTGCACGTTTGCATCTTTGGTGTGGCTTGTTGAGTACGGTGGTTGTACTCAATCTTGCTATTTTCCCCCTTTTCAGAAGTTTAGTACTTCTGAGTTGAAGATGAAGTTAGAGGACCAAGGCTCAGACCCCAGTTGAGTTTGCCTGTGGAGTGGAGCTGAAGCCCCGCTAGGATTGCCTCTTTCCGTTGCTGTTTTCTTTTCGGTGTGAGGACTAAGTGCCTCTGTTGTAAGTATTTATCGCTTTATTTACGTTTGGGTCTGTTTATTGATTTGTCGTTTTGTGTACCCTGGTTGATGCCTGGACAGGGACTTAACACACAAAATGGTCTGGAAATTTGGGAAAAATTTCCGGGCGTGACAATTTGCCAGAAGTGAAAGTACATTTTGTTGACTATCCTTATACAAGGGCCAAAATAGCCTGGGATTGACATAGATGTGTTTTTTGAACCATTGATGGAGGACATGCAAGAAATGTGGAAAGAAGGGTTACGAGTGTAGGATGAGTACTACAGGGAACATTTTACTCTACGTGCCATCATATTCGTTACCATCAACGACCTACCGGCGAACTTTTCGCTCTCAGGTCAGCTTAAGGGGAAGTTTGGATGTCTTATATGTATCGACAACACGTCGTACAAGTACCTCACTGCCTCAAGCAAGGTAGTGTACATGTGTCATCGTCGGTTCTTACCACAGAGGCACAAGTGGCGTGCGATGGCCAGATTATTCAACAATACAGTAGAGAATGAACTTTCTCCTGAAACACAAACTGGTAAACAAGTCTTCAACATGACAAAGAATATTAAGATCATTTTTGAGAAGGGAAAGAAGAAGGCAGGCAAGAGGAAGAAAGCAACGGATCAAGATAAAACAGATACAACGGATCAGAAAAATACGTTACTTTTCAAGAAGTACTCAATATTTTTCAGGTACCTGGATTACTGGAAAGACCTGGAGATTCGTCATGCCATTGACGTAATGCATCTTGAGAAGAATGTGTTCGACAGCACCATTGGCACTTTACTAGTCATCCCGAGTAAGACGAAAGATGGGCTGAAGTCACGTACCGACCTGGTCAATATGGACATAAGGCATGATCTTCACCCAAAAGATCTGGCAAATGGGAAGATCAAAATTCCTCCGGCATGCTACTCACTGATACTAGAAGAGAAAAAAGCTTTCTGTAAATGCTTGCATAGTTTGAAAGCCCTTATTGGTTTCTCATCGAACATCAGAAAACTTGTATCCATGAAAGATTTGACCATCTCTGGGTATAATGCTCATGACTGTCACAAGATGTTAACTGTCTTCCTACCTATTGCTGTAAGAGCGGTCAAGCCAGTTCACACTGAGGTAGTGATAACAAAGTTGTGCTACTTTTTCAATCGAATATCACAGAAGGTTTTTGATCCTGAAGAGTTAGGCCCCCTTCAATCGTTCGCAATCAAGACAGCGTGCCAGCTTGAGATGTTTTTCCCTCCATCGTACTTCAATATGATGGAGCATCTGATTGTCCACATCGTCCCTCAGATTATCAAAATTGGTCCCCTATACCTACATCAGATGTGGGCGTACAAGAGGTACATGTCGGTTCTGAAAGGATATGTCTGTAACCGAGCTCATCCGGAGGGATCAATGATAGAGGGGTACACAACTGAGGAGGTGGTCGACTGCTGTATAGATTACATGAAGGATGCCACACCCATTGGGATACCCCTCGCTCTACATGAGGGTCGGTTAACTGGGAAGGGGACCGTAGGCAAGAAAAGGTTCCATGATAACGACTACATTGCTGTAGCGGAAGCACATAGCAGCATGTTGCAACAACTCGCCATCCTCGAGCCGTACATTGAGAAACACATGAATGAGATTAGAGCCTCGAACCCCAAAAGATCGGCTCCTTGGATCTCAAAGGAACAAAAGCGCAGATTTCCTGAATGGTTGAAGGAGCAAAATCTGCCGTTCGGTGAAACGCTCGAGGAAAAGACCTTGAAGAGGCTGGCAACTGGCCCAAGTAGTCTCGTGACCTCATGGCAAGGGTACGACATCGGCGGATATACATTTTACACGATAGGCAAGGACAAGAAAGGCGCAGCTCAGAATAGTGGAGTTCGTGTGGACGCGTTGGACGCAAAAGGCGAGAAGAAGTCATACTACGGCATCATACAAGACATTTGGGAGATTGACTACGGTCTTAACATTCAGATCCCGGTGCTTCAATGCCAGTGGGTCAAAGACACAATAGGAATATCCATCGATTACTACGGCCTTACGGTTGTCGAATGCAGTAAACTAGGCCACAAGGATGATCCGTGGGTTCTCGCTGAGCGTGTTGCACAAGTTTTCTATGTGAAGGACCCATCCGACGAGCGGATGGACGTTACTGTACCGGGAAAGCAACAAATCGTTGGTATTGATAACATCGAAGATGCGTCAGATTACAACCAATATGACGACGTACCGTTATTCACCGATCTTCCTAACCGGATCAAACACATAGAGTGAAAGATTGATGAAGACAAGTTTTGCAAGAAGCGGAAGAACGGTTTTGTAAAAAGTGTAAAACGATAGAACATTTTGTAATTGTTTATCTCTGTGGAAATATGCTAGATGTCCTTGTCACATGGCTCAGAAAATATTTCGTAATGGTTTATTTATCGGCGGAAAAATGTTACATGTGTCTTACGTCGTATGGTCTATTTATGCAAAAACATTGTGTAACACAATTTATGTGCTATTTTTTTAAAATTGTGATACTTTTTTAATGGTTCAAAGGAAGAAAGAACCATTAAAAGGAAATATAAGGAAATAGAGAAATAATTATTTCAAAAATAAATATCAGGAAAGAAAGAAAGAAATATCAGGAAATAAAGAAATAATTATTTGAAAAATAAATATCAGGAAAGAAAGAAATAATTATTTGCAAAATAAATATCAGGAAAGAAAGAAAGAAATATAAGGAAATAAAGAAATAATTATTTGAAAAATAAATATCATGAAAGAAAGAAAAAAATATCAGGAAATAAAGAAATAATTAGGTACTATAAATATTTTTGAAAAAATATTTTTGAGTGCGGTCCACGTACAGGACCCGCACGGGATAGTAATTATTGCGTGCGGACGCCTTAGTCGTCCGCACGGAATAACCATTATCCTGTGCGGGTCTCTTAATAGCCCGCACGGGATAATACTTTCACGTGCGGGTGTCTTAAGTCGCCCGTACGGAAAGATATCTTTCCGTGCGAGCGGCTTAAGACACCCGCACGCGATGATCGCTGCCTATATAAGGTGTGGGCGATCTTCGAAAATTTCTAAGTCCGGAGCCATTTTCGTCTTCCTCGTCGCTAGGCTGCCGAAATACACCGCCGCCTCATCTCCTTGTCGTCCACGGCCGCCTCCATCGCCGCCGGCCATCTTCCACGCCGCCGACACCGTCGCGCCTAGCTTCCTCCCGCCGGCCGCTCTCCCTCCACGGCCGCCTCCCTCGCTGCTGGCCCCTTCCTCGGCCTCCTCCCTCACCGCCGGCCTCTTCCACGCCGCCAACGCTGCCGCCGGCCCCTTGCACGGCCTCCTCCCTCACCGCCGGTCCCTTCCACGCCGCCGCCGCCGCCGCCAGCCCCTTCCATAGCCTAGTAGGTCACTTTTTTTATATATAATGCGAAGACCTAATGATGTATTATAGGTGAATTTAGTACATATGTGAATTTTGGATGATTATATGTGAATTTAGTATATATAGTATATATAATTTCTATATATATATAATTTCTTAGTACTATATATTGAGATGCGAATTTCTATATAGTATATAGAATTTCTATATTCAATTATAGTAGTATATTCAATTATAGTATGTTCAATGTATTTAGTATGTACGTAATTAATATAATAACAAATATCACATCAATTAGCATAAAACTACAAAAAATATTCACCTGTAGTATGTATAATTTCATCGATTCGCATGTAGTATGTATAATTTCTATATATGCATGTAGTTAGTAATATATATTGAGATGCACATTTTTCCCCTTTAAAGATCGCACGTAGCAAAAAATGTCAAAGAACGAAGTTCCCTCCGAGACACCCGTACCAACATCGGGCACAAAACCAACGGTTAATCAGCCCTCCCCGATACCCGTAGCTGCATCGGGCGTAGAGCCCACGAACAAACCGCGCTCAGAGACACATGAAGCAGCTGTCGGAAATGAAGCGGTGTCGTGTGAGGAATGTTAGCGCACACCGAGTGACCCGTTCGAAATAGAAGTAGCGCAAATGGCCACCGAGCGACCCGAGAATGACCCTGATTATATTCCTATCGAGCAAGAAGTAAGTTCAGAGTCCTAACCGTTCTACTATTGTTAACGTTCTCGATCATAGCCGTCTAATGGCTTACTCGTGCAGATGGCTATTCGGCGTCGGTCGAAATGGAAGGCTGACCAGATTACCGTCAGGGCTCAAGCAGAGGCCGACACAGCCACATCAGGGCCAGATCCAACGGACACATCAGCAAGTGGAGGAGGACGTGCAAAGAAATCGACGTGGTGAGAGGAGCAGGAACCAGCTGCCGAAGGAGACCTACTACATTGTTGCTCTGAACGAAGATGGGAAGCTCGTCGAGCCGAAACACGTGATGGCTAAGTTTAGCAGCACATGCGGGATAATGGCAAGACTTCATGGGCCACTGAGCGTGGATGAGTGGAAGGACGTTAACCAGCACATCAAAAATTTAATGTGGGAAGAGCTGCAGAAGTACCTTGTGTATCCGCCTGGATCAGAGGTCATTGGGAGCAGATTTGCATTGAGTACAATGACCCATCAGTGGCACCAGTGGAAGTCCGATATGAACACTAATTATGTTCAGAAGAACAAGTCTCCATTTGAAAAATACGGCAATATCCTGCCAGCTGAATGGGACAAGTTTGTGGCCAAGATGACAACACCCAAAGCTCTAGCAAGGAGGAAGAAGATGTTGGAGCTGGCGAAGAAAAACAAATATCCACACCGATTGGGGTCTAGTGGATATGACGGTCACGTGGACCAATGGCGAGCTACGGAGGAAAAGTTTGCAGCTCAAGGGAAGCCGTTGTTGGTCTAGCCCCTAAATCCGCGTAGTCGCAACTGGGTATGGGCACGAAGTACGGGGCAAGTGACGGATGAGGGTGAGATGCTTTCCGAGTCTCCTGACATCAAGCATGTGACCACGTCTCTCCAACAGATCGTCGAGAAGGAAAAGTCAGGGGAATTCGTCGCCAGAAGGGAGCATGAAGAACTCACCGCTGCTTTGGGGACTGCCAAACACTCCGGGAGGATAAGAGGAAAATCTGCAAGGACGAGTTGGAAGGTAGGGTTTCCAACGGAAATGAAAAGTTACAAGAAGCGGGACGCCTACAAGACGAAGTTGCGCGAAGAAGTCACCGAACAAGTAACCCAACAAGTCACCCAACAGTTCTACAGGCTTACCACACAACATCCCTAAGCCTTCCCGGGCTTAGTTCCCCAAGCCGGGCAGACGGTGCAGATCCCGAGCAGTGTCGGGTCCGTAGAAACAATACCCTACCCGGTCAATCTTATTACAGGCCCGACACCGTGCAGCCTTGTCGTTCCGATAGGCAGAGCCGGGAAAACGAAGGAGGTTGGGTCCGGACTAGCAATACTAGGGAGACAGTTCCATAATATCCCAATTCCGGAAGACTACGCAAGGGTGCAAGTGGGAAGGGTTAATGCCGATCAAATGTCGTTGGAGCTGGACATTCCAACACCAGAGGGGATAGAACTACTCGGAGATGCGGTGAACCAGTTCATCATTTGGTATCATCGAGACATCATCCTCACGGGACAGGCAACGTTGATGACCCCAGCTCCATCGGTGCCACAGACGGCTGCCCCTCTAGCACCGCCAGCCCCACCAAATTCCCCAACCCCACCAGGATCTCCTATCCCACCAAGATCTCCAACCCCAAAAAGAGTACCTTCTCTACCTGCAGAGCCTGCGGTAGCAGAATCCCAGATCCGCTACCTCGGCAGCCGTCTCCTGCACATCAGTCGCCTCCTACTCCACAATCTGCTCTCGTGCAACCTGTGCCACCTTTAAGGGAAGATGCATCTATCCAGAAGCCAATTACTTCGCAAGCCCGCAAGCTCATACCACAAATGGTTTCTACGTACAAACCGAAGGAAATGGCAGAGTATGAGGCGAAGATAGTTTTCAAGTCATTCAGGGGACAGGGTCTGCCAAAGCCAAGCTCACCTGAACAGCAAACGGAAGCACAGAAAAGCATACTAGGTCATGCAGACAAAATGAAATCTTGGGATTCTACAGAAGTGCCAAAGGTGTACGAATATGGCAAGCTGTTCTTGCCGTACCACGTCATGCTCGAACTCCCATGGCCAATGAGGTTGCTGCATGACTGGTATCTAAGAGCAAGTGAGAAGGGTCTCGGGATGATTAGTGTCAAGGTCCCGGATAACGCTTTCGTCGAGGGACCCAACGGAAACTTCATCATCACTTTCAATGACCTACACGCCTTCTTTAAGATGGAAAAAATAGATATCAATCTCATCGGTACGTGGTGCCTGTAAGTTTTTGCTCTTGTTTGTTGTTAGCGAATGTGTCCCAACAAAATATAAGTCATTTAACTTGCATAATTCCTTAGGTCACAATGGGTAGACGCCCAAAGAACAAGGGACTCAGTAGGCTACGCCAACCCGACAAGGGTTTGCATGACGGCCCACACTATGAGGCTAAATCTGGATGGTCCGTAACTAAAAGACAAGACGCCGGAGGAAAGACAAGCATATGTCGACAGGTTGCACAAGAATAAGAGAGTCGAGGTGGCAACTTACTTGGGACAAGCTATGCTCACGCACGCGGACAAAAGAGTCTTGATGGTCCCATACCACCTAACGTAAGCAACATTCTCTTTGTTCCGTTCATATAATGTCATAGCACATCAAAATATCTACCAGATGCCTTATGTAATTCAAAAACCGTGTTTGCACCGATCACTACATACTATTCCTCGTATATCCAAGGGACCACTTGGTCGTAGTTCTTGATCCTGCCCACTACGAAGAGCAGAAGTTCATGAAGTTCCTTGTCTTGCTAAATTTGTAAGTTTCAATCAAACCTCCTGCATACCATACTGCTTAGATGTAATTGTAAAGTTGGCTCAAACAAATATTTTATCTTTGTAGAGGACATGACTATTACAAAAGACATGGCGGGTTTGTAAAGCATCAAAAGAGAACAAAGCTTCTCGTAAAGGCACGCTGGCCGGTATGTGATCATATATTCGCTAACTTAATGATGCGATTGTTAGTTTTTAATACTGACGTGTGTACTTTTCTTACGTAGTGTTATAAGTAACCCCCCGGCACTAGCATATGCGGATATTACGTGTGCGAGATGCTCAGAGTCTGCGGGAGATATAGAATTGAGTTTATAGATGTAAGTCATCGTGCTCCTTATATATACGAACTAGTTCGTTTAAGTAGATTTTAACACATATCATTTTTCTTCTATTTTCAATAGCTCCCGAACATTCCGTCCACCGCAAACCGGTTCGACAAAAAACGCTTCTCAACTTGTGTGCGGACTTGTGCCGGTTCATTCGTCGCGACATCTGCAACCGTCTAGGAGAGTTCTATGACCCTGAGAGCGAACTTGCTTGCGACAACAAATTCAAACGCCTAAGGGAGTGGGAGAGAGAACATGCAGTGTAAAAAATATTTATTTGTGAGGGAGACAGAACTTGTAATATTTAATTTGTTACACTACTTTCATGTATATATGCTATTTAATTATATATATCAATGTTTTATATGGTTTAACTTGTGATATTTTTATTATAAAATTCAATTGTGTTTGTAATTGATCGTGAATAACTGCGACTAGATTTGGTAGTGTACCATTCATAAACACAACGAAAACAAAATACAAGTCCGTACGAGATCTATCCAAATGGCTAGTATGTGCTAGGGCGTTTGCAATAATAATCTTTCCGTGCGGTCGGTCTAACTGGACCGCACGGGATAAACTATTATCCCGTGCGGTCGAGTTAAGTAAACCACACGGGAAGATGTATTTTTCCGTGCGGTTGGGCCACCTGCACGCAAAAATGTTTATTTTCCCATACCCCTAGGTGCAGACGGCCAATACCTCTGCACGCAAAAACATGTTTTGACCACACGGAAAAACAGAAATTGTAGTAGTGATCATTTCAGATACATGCAGCTACTTTGCTTGAAAACAAACTATAGGAAGGTGACCCAAGACAACCACAAAGCAGATTACTTTTCAGAAAATGAGATTGTTGACGTAGAATCGCGTCACCACACCTTGAGCATGTTATATGCAACCCATGGCGACACCTAGAGATGCGCCGCCGTAGGGAGTGAGTAGATACCGCCGCACGAACACTTGGGAGGGAACCCGTCAGGGTGAACGTGCGTCGGTTTGTCCTAGGCTCGGCAGGCCAGTTAGGATGTTCTCTAACGCTGTAAAGAGGAGAGACGACGAGCAATTTGGGGATTTGAGGAGAAAAGACTTTGGGATAGATAGCAAGAAGGAGGGAGATGTAGAATATAGAGGCTTTGGATAAATAAATTGATTTTGACGATTGATTGGTGGTTGTTTCAATCGGCCTTGGCCTCCTTATATTTATAGGAGGGGTGGACTTGCTTCTCAGGGTGTTTCCCACATCCAATTAGGCTTAGAAATCAAATAGGACTCGAGAAATTCCGGTCTAAAATAAGGAAACTCGAGAAATACCTAAATTGGACTCGGACTCTGTGCTGACAGTCTGACTGCCCAGACACCTACGGTCTAACCGCAGTTCATTGTCTGGTCTAACTAGCCAGACAGTGGCGGTTAGACCGGCCTTTGTGGAAAAGACTCGGTAGTTTTCAAATTTGGCAAGAACTTGATATAAATCCAAACTAGTGCCAAATTTGATTATCAACACATGCCCCAGCTAAAAAGCACTAAGCATGAGATCATCTAAGGATGTGTTGGCGTAGAATTTCGACCCGCTCACGTGTCAAAAGCAGGTTCCACGTTTCCACGGCGGCATGGGAGATCTGCTTAGCTCCAGTGCAGGTCCAATGGCTTGCCTAGGTGCGTGTAGGGCGTGCCAGTTGATTTGATCTGCAATCAACAAGAATAAACAAGTAAACCATGTTAGTAAACGATGGCCGATCAGCCGATAGGCCGATGTCACATCGTGAGAGCCTAGCCGATAGGGCAAAGCTATATCGGCTTACTTGAGGTTATAATAAAATAAGATTAACAGATTTAGTCACATCGGCTTATATTAATGTGTTTATGGCAATTTTAATGGAATCGGCCGATGAGGGATGCATGAAGGTAAATACACTAGCTAATACTCTAGTGCAAACTTATACAAGTCAACCGACCGATATAAATATATTAATTACAGAAAAGTCTTGAGAACATCTTGCAATGAATACATTTATATCTTATTGATCTACTTGTATAAGTGGCAAATACATGCAAAAACGTAAATAATTACATGCATTAGGTAAGACCGGCTGAAAACCCTGGCGCTATCCATAATTACGATCGAAAACAGTCTTTGGGTTAGATCTCAAAACAGGACTAAGGTCGATAGCAACTCAAAGTGTAAATTGAGACTTAATACAAAGAAAATCAAGCTGTCGATCGCTTTTAGGGATGGTAGATGCATTGAAAGATCTAGCTAAGCATAATAATTAGACTGCCGTCAGCAATAAACCCTAAAACAAGTTAATCGCTGGCGAAGCATAATTAAGATACTGTATCGAGATCATCCAAGACATGATAAACGACAATCACATCATCGAGGCTTAACGTGCCTAAAGCGACACGCTAGCCCCGACGATGTAGATCGTCGGGTACGAGTTCTTACCTCTGCTCTGGGGAAGCAAGAACTCGTCGAGAAGCAACCTCTTGCGAGGGTTGGCGATGCGCCAAAAATAGATTGATTTGTTGTTGAATTGATTTAGATTGAGAGCTTCTATGTACAAACTACCGGGATATTTATACCCGAGATTATAACATTGTCCAGATAGGACACGATCATATCTACAACCTAACAAACAAGTCCTTGCGACAGACTCTTACCAAAAATTAGATCTAAACCTACTTAATTTACAAGATACAATTGCCTAAAACCGAGCCTTATCTCTATTTGGCAATCTCTTTGAAGCTTATCTCGAGCCCAAACCAAGCCCACGTTATCTCCATCAGCTTCCTGCCTCTATCGGCCGATGACCGTATTGAATCCGAATCGGCCGATACAGCCTTTCTGCTAGCGCTTCTCCCAGTCCGATACGCCTACTGAATCCGATACGGAGTTGAGTCCGACTCTGGCTTGGTCCGATAAAATAACCGATTCGACTTAGAACACTCCTTCTTCTCTGCATCGGTTTTCTCTTTCCTCTCCGAGTAGATTACGAAAATCTGTTGTTAACAGGACGATATCCACCAATACCGGCCATGAATGCCTCTAAGGCTTATGTGTTTAATGGTGATGTAATAATACTACGAGAGGCCCCCTCTTGTTCAAATTGTATTTTGCTTTGCTTTGGCCTTCACGCTTGCCTCACCACTTTCTTGTGTTGATTCTTTTGTGACCGATTCTTCTTCTCAACCGGCTATGAGAAGAGCACAATTGATTACTCAAAACCGATCTTTGTGGCAATGCCCATAATGCATCATCCACGTACCATTAAAGCTCCATGGTGCAAACCAAGGGTAATACCATGAAGAAGAAGTAGGTTGCCGGTGGCCCATCTTCGTTCATCTCCCACCTTGCTTGGTAAGTGATCTTGATTTCTTTGGCCATTGCTTGACATTTGCTTGTCGCCTTCTGTAATCTTCGGCTTGTCATCTCTTAGGACATTGGGCTTGTTCTCTTGCCCCCTGAGCATTGAAGTCTTCAATGTGGTCTTCTCTTTGTAATTGGGGATCTTCTTCTCTTGCAATTTAACGATGTGTATAGGAAAAGGTAGCTCATCCACTTGCATCTTTGTAAAAGTCAATCGTCCTTCGTCAATGGCCGATTGAATTTGTCTACGGAATACATTGCAATCATTTGTTGCATGAGAATAGGAGTTGTGCCACTTACAATATGCTCGTCGTTTTAATTCTTCAAGTGGCGGTATGATATTGCCTTGTGACAATTTTATTTGCTTCTTTTCTAACAAGTAGTCAAAAATCCTATCGCATTTGGCCACATCAAATGTGAACTTTATTTCCTCTTGCCTATTCTTACGACTAACCAACTTAAGAACGGAGCAAACAAATGGTTTAGAATTGGAGTTCCAAGCCCATTCGGCTGTGTATACATCAACTGTCTCATCGTTCGAAAATTCTTGTTGATCAACTATATTAACATGAGTATGATCAAACCTAACTTTCTGTGAGATTTTGGCTTCTCTAACTCAGCTTTCTTGAGCCAGAGCCTTTTGAAGTAATTGGCTTACATCTAAGAAAGTATGACCATCTAGCTTTTCTTTTAAATATTCAACTAAACCAGAATAAGCCAAATATACTAAGTCCTTATCAGAAAGTGTTAAACTATAACATCAGTTTCTTGTATCTCTAAATCTTCTAATGTATTCAGAAACTGGCTCATTATGCTTTTGTTTAACCGATGTTAAGTATGACAAGTTAATTTGGTCTCACCACTAAAGAAGTAATCATGAAATTTTTGTTCTAATTAAAACCAATCATGAATAGAGTTAGGTGCAAGAGAAATAAACCAAGTAAGTGCAGCACCAGATAAAGACAATGGAAAAAGCCTAAGTTTCAAAATATTACTAGCACTAGCTTCTCCATATTGTAGGATAGGGTTTGTTATATGTACGCTTTTTAACCCTAGTATGTATGCCGAAAGCGTTTTTGAAAGCTTCGACAATCTCATCGCTAAGACTCTTGGGTTTTGCTCGTGTGCCATTGATTATAGGATTCGACAAGACTCTTTGTTGATTTGCCGAATTCTGAGGTGCTACAAAAGGAGAATTAGGGGCAAAAGTGGCAAAAGGTGCTAAAGCTTGTTTTGGAATGTAACCGCTAGACGTAGGATAAGTAGGAACGGTCGAAAAAGGAGCCGATCCTACAAAAGATGTTTGGAGCGGTCTGATTGGTGGTGCCCTCCGGTCGGACCAGCCGATACCGCCGATCAGACCAATGGTGTTACACCGGTCTGACCGGTCGATGTATCCGGTCTGACCGGCGACCGGTCAGACCGGTGGTAACACACCGGTCGGACCGACGTATGGTGCCACAGGGGTGAATATAGGATCTACTGTACCAAGGGAATCTAGGATCTATTGTACCAATGGAAATTTTGGTACATGAAAATTTGATGAAATACCATACATAGGTTCGCTATTATATGAAGTAGATGTATCACCTAGGAACTGGCTATTTAGCTGATTCTCTCACTCACTCATGCGAGCATCTAAGGTTTTTTCCAAAGTAGTACTAAAGGTTTTCTCAAAGGTAGTACTAAAAGAAGTAAACCGATTGTTTAAACTAGCAATAACAACACCATCTACTATTTGAGCAACTTTAGATGCATGAACAGGGGCATTGCTAAAATCGATTGTTACCTTGGATTTGTTGTCGACAGGCAACGTGAATTCCTCTTGTTTGATGATGCCTTGCCTTGTCTTTCGGTAGCATAAAGCCATCTTCCGTCGTAGATCTTCAACTTCAGCTTCGAACGCCTAGCGATCAGCTTTCGACAACTCTCCATAATCCGCGACCATGATGTTGTTTTGATCAAGATCGGTGTGAGAGCCCATGGTGGAGAACTAGGATTTCGACTATAGCAACCGAAATCTTCCCCAACGGAGTTGCCAAAAAGATGTGTTGACATAGAATCGCGCCGCCACACCTTGAGCACGTTATGTGCAACCCGTGGTGGCATCCGGAGACGCGCCGCCATAGGGAGTGGATAGATGCCACCGAACAAACACCCGGGAGGGACCCCGTCAAGGTGAACACGCGCCGGTTTGTCCTAAGCTCGGTAGGGCAGCTAGGACGTCCTCTAACGCCGTAGAGACGAGAGACGACAAGCAATTGGGGATTTGAGGAGAAAAGACTTTGAGATAGGTAGCAAAAATGAGGGAGATATAGAATATAAAGAGTTTGGATAAATAAATTGATTTTGATGATTGATTGGTGGTTGTTTCAATCGGCCTTGGCCTCCTTATATTTATAGGAGGGGTGAATTTGCTTCCTAGGGTGTTTTCCACATCCAATTAGGCTTAGAAATCAAATAAGACTCGAGAAATCCCAGTCTGAAACAAGGAAACTCAAGAAATACCTAAATTGGACTCGAACTCTATGCTGACGGTCTAACCGCCCAGACACCTGAGGTCTGACCGCAGTTCATTTTCCGGTCTGACCAGTCACACAACGGCGGTCAGACTGGCCTTCGTGAAAAAGATTCGATAGTTTTCAAATTTGGCAAGAACTTGCTATAAATCCAAACTAGTGCCAAATTTGGTTATCAACAGAGAGGTCCAAATACTGTTTGGATTTGATGATTCCTGTATGGGGATGGCAGCCTAGCTTGTGTTACTCAACTTTTGCATTTAGTTAATTTACTCACCCTGATATTCCTTATAAACTTTTTCTAGCCAATGTTACGTTAATTTGATGCAAGAATACACATAAGTGAAAGGTTAGTTTAAAAGACATCAAATTTACTGGATGATCTTTCTCTCACAAAACAGAGATCTTATCGGATGATCTAAGATGTACAGTGTACTAGTTATGCGCCTTGTGCTAATACCTGATCAGATATGTATTTTAGGATTGTATTGTCTCAAGAATCGAACAAGCCATAGCACAACAACTAACACATGTAGGATGTCTGTACTTCACATAAGAGACAAGCCTAGTCCATGATTTTAAAACTACAGGCTATAAAGTTAGTTGATGTCTAGTCTCTTTTCAGTTGTAGACATTTGTGATTTTCAGGGAAAAATGAATCACATCCAATCTTATAGGCAGATCTCAAAAGTTTAACTTAATTAGATGCAGTAAAACTTATTTTGTTTGGTGTGCAAATTAGAATATCAGCTTCGTATTTCAATATGGATACTCAATATCAATGTACCAAGTATATAATCATTAGGACCCTTCTTAATTATCTTAATATTGATATCATCTGCAACAATTTTAATTGGTCTATTTTGACTTAGATCATCACTACTAAGAAAAAATCTTCTCAAACGATTAAAACACATTTTCACAGACAGGTGTAGCAACCACATAGCACACGTGTCTACAGAAATAGGAATTTTCCCATGTTATGCCGCTCGACTGCACAAAAAAATTTTCAGCAAAAAAAATCCAAAAAAATCCTAGAAACCCTAGCTCGGGAGTGTCCATCCGCCGTCGCTGTCACGCCCCAAACTAGCCCCGAACGGAGGCCAGCATAAGGCGATCCAAATTAACCTGTATGCCTGTACCAGTCCCAGGAAATAGCGCTGGTACAACAGGAAGACTGAATATCACAACCACAGCGGTCTCTTTATTAAGAGTAGGATTACAACCAAGGTTGGAACTGCGGACAGAACCCGAGTTCACAACAGCATTACAAAAAGGCGGAAGCGGAAAGCGGAGACTAGCCCTAAGCCACAAGCAAAGCCTTGGGGAAGGCCGAAACCCTACTACTGCTCGAAGTCTGCTTGCTCCTGGAAGAACTCTTCATCAGCAGGGTCCACCTCTTCGTCTTCGTGAACTGGGGGGGTTTAATTATATAGAGCAAGGGTGAGTACAGGAGTACTCAGCAAGTCAGGGGAAATTTAGTGTTTAATGCAAGTTTCAAAGGAAGGCCAGTTATTTTTCACAATTGATTTTAGTTCAGGACTTTCAAAAATATCTAAGTGAGTGCTTCTCGACGGCACGGGCGAGAAAGTGCGTCTCTTCCGGCCGGAGCAGTGAAATTGTATCGATTGATTCTTGTCGGCACGAGAGGCTCCCTGCCAATCATTTACCGACTCGGCTGCACCAACAGCCACAACTCACACACGCCGGTACGAGAGGCTCCCTGCCAATCGTCACCGACTCCGACTGCTTCAACAGCCACAAGTCAACACATCGGTACGAGAGGCTCCTTGCCAATCGTCACCGACTCCGGCTGCTTCAACAGCCTTAAACCAAGCACAGAAGGGGAAACCTCACACCAACAGCAGTTCACAAGGTGTTCAATAAAACTACGCTAAGGAATCACATCACATCCGCCCATGACCGTGGGCACGGCTGTTGGAACAGTTGTTAACCTCTGCAGAGGGGGTACACTTTACCCACACGACGTTACTAACCCCAAATCACCCAGCCCGTGACTCTCGATCACGTCTGGCGACCTTGAGGCTTTCACGACAAGGCATTTCGCAAGCCGACTCAGGGTCATCTTATGCCAACGGGAGGGGTCCCACGGACCAACACCAGGTTAGGTCCCAGACCATACTGTGCCAGGAAGCCCAGGGGTCCTCCCCGACACCACCCCGGCGAATCCACTTGTCCCTTGGCATCAAGATTTCCCTGGCCTAGCTAATTACTCAGCCAGGGGCGTCCCATATCACCCATGTGGTCGTACTTGACATATACTCGGATGTAATTCCCAAGGAATCGATCCTTAGAGCGAGAACGGGCAGACCGTACCTCCAGTACGTCTCCCGTACCGCGAGTTTTAGAAACTCACTTTAGTTTTCAAGGCACCGACCCAAGTGTCGGGTTTTCCAAGCATTTTGTAAACTCAAGTTTTACCCAGGTGATCAATTTTAAAGTTTGAGGGGAGTCTCATTATTCGTACGCGAGGTACGGATACCGAGGCATCACCTGAGGGGTGACAAGGGTGTTAGGGTATTCAAATAATCAAGGAAGGTGAATGCAGCAAATGGGTAGGGCCTGCCGGTTGTATCGCAAACCGAGGCCGAGTGCCAAGTGTAACCTAAGTAATGCATAGTTTGCGGAATCAAAATAATTAATTTAAATTATGGGTTCAATTGATCAAAGGTGACTTGCCTTGCTCGAGATCTTGAGCTTCTTCCTCGAAATCCGCGCACTGTGGGTCTTCGGGCTCCGAGACTACACGTGAAACGAGACGACTCAACAAAGCAATAAAAGAAGCCCTATTAAAGACCACTAAGCATGCCATTGGATAGATCTCGATTTTTGAGAAATTTTGGAAGTGGAACGGAGTTAATCGGACGAACGGTTGAAAAGATATGAATTTCCGAAGATTAAAGGATTTTCTGGAAAAAGAAAAGGAATTATAAATTCCTTGGAAAAAGAAACGAAGGAGGGATGCAATTCAGACTTTATTTTGGGCGGCTAAGGGCAGCCCAAAAGAATAGAATGGGCGCGGCCGAAATAATTGGGCCGACGGCCCGAAGGGAATTGGCCCATGGCCGATCGGCGCGCGGGAGGGAATAGGCCGATGGGCCTAGCGGCCGATGGGCCGGAGGCCGATGGCCGAGTGGGCCAAGCGGGAAGGAGGTCGAGTGGCCGAGTGGGCCAAGCGGGAAGGAGGCCGAGTGGGGAGAGAGGGGCCGAGGCCGACTGGGCCGGTCGGGCAAGGAGGCCCAAATGCCCGGCCTGGCAACGCGGCCCGGCCGAGTGACGTGGCCTGGCGGCGCGGCCTGGTCCGATCTCCCTCGAGTGACTCGGGGCCGACGGGCCGGACCGAGGGACTTGGGCCAATGGCCCAAGGGGAGAGGAGGCCGGTGCGGGACCGTTGACCGGTCTCCCGTGGGGCCCCGGGACGGTGGACGTGGCGTCCACGTAGGCACGCACGGGGGAAAGAAAGGAGAGGGTGACGGCTCGCCCGGGAACGGCGGTGTTCGGCGGGACGTCGGCGAGCGGCTCCTCCCGGCAGGCGGCGGCGAGACAGAGGGGAGGCGGGCGCCGGTGGCTAGAAGGGAAAGAGGGGAGGCGAGCCAGTGGCTCGGCCTTGCCCGGGGAGACGCGACGACGGCGGATTAGGGCGGCGGCCGACGACGCGGGGCTCGGCCCGAGCGGCGGCGGCGGGCGAGGACGAGCGACGGCGGTGCGGGGGCGGCGCCTAGGGTTCGAACGCGCAGCGGTGGTGCTATCTAGCGCCTAAAGAAGGGGAGAAAAAGAGGGAGACGGCGGAACGGGAGTTACCGCAAGAAGGTTTCGCCGGGGACGGGGGCGACGACGCGGGGCGGCGGTGAGACGCGGTCCCGAGCCGGGGAAGAATAGGGCGCCGGGCTCCTCTCCTCGCGGCGGCGGCAGCAAGAGGGGCGGTGGCGCGACGGCGCGACGGCGGGAAGGGGCGAGCTCGGGGAGGCGGCAATGGCGGCCGGGCGGAGGGGAAAGAACGCGGCCGAGCGGGGGGGGATTTTTGTAGGGGCGCTAGGTCGGTTCGGCCGGGGATAGGCGGTGCGGCCGAGAGGTGGAGCGGGGGACCGGCGCAAGCGGACAAGGCGGCGCGGCAGGGTGACGCCGGCGCCGGTCGGAAAAAGGGGAAAAAGGGGCAAGGAAAAGGGGCCTTGCCCCCTTGCCGAAACGGGAAGGGGAAAAAGCGGAGAGGGAGGGGGAGGGGGCGCGCGCGCGCTCGGGCAGCGGCGCAGGGGCCCGGCTGACGACGGTGGCGGTCGTGGCNCGCGCGCGCAGCGCAGCGGCGGGGCCGAGGGGACCAGCGGCGGTGGCGGGACGGAACGGCGCCGGCGGGAGAGAGCTCCGGGAGAGAGAAGAAACGGGGAACGGGAGAGAGAGAGAGAGAGCTGGCGGACCGGCTCGGCGCGGCGCGCGGGTCGAGCGGCCTGGCGCGGCCCAGCGGGGGAAAAAGGGCGGCCGGGCAGGCGGTTGGGCCGAGGCGGCACGCGGCCCAGCAAGAGGGGGCGCAAGCCGAGGCAGGCCGCGGGAGAGAGCTGGGCCGGGAGGCGGCCCGAGAAGGAAGAAGGGGGGAGAGAAGGCCGAAGGGGAAAATCGGCCCGGGTAAAAGGGAGGTAAACCAGACTTTTCCTGAGAGTTTGAAAGGAGGAGTTTGAGGGCTCGGATTTGAAATCCGTTTTCGCGGTTTTCTCCGGGATTGAACTGAGAGGGGAGACACGAGACCTTGGCACACAACAAGACTCAACCGAAGAGCAAATTTTCGCAATTAGGGTTTTTAGCAGATTAGGTTTTCCCGCTAACGCCGCGACAAAACGGGCATTACAAACCAACCCCCCTAACAAGAATCTCGTCCCCGAGATTCAGCACCTAAGGGAGCAGCTCCGGAAACTGGGCACGGAGAAGATCTTCGCGTTCCCAAGTTGCTTCATCCTCTGAATGGTTGCTCCACTGTACCTTGTAGAACTTAACGGTCGTTCTTCGAGTCTGACGTTCAGCCTCTTCGAGAACTCTGATGGGTCTCTCTTTATAGGTCAGGTTCTTCTCCAGTTCTATGCTTCCCAAGGGGACTTGTTCCTCTGGAACACAGAGACATTTCTTTAGCTGGGACACGTGGAACACATTGTGCACATCTGTCAGTCCTTCTGGTAGCTCAAGCTGGTAGGCAACTTCACCGCGTCTGGCGGTGATGAGGTAGGGGCCGATATAGCGAGGGGCTAACTTGCCGGACATTCCAAACCTCTTTAGACCACGGAGTGGAGACACTCGCAGGTACACGTGATCTCCCACTGCAAACTCGAGATCACGTCTCCGATTATCTGCATAGCTTTTCTGCCGGTTCTGAGCTGTCTTCAGACGGTCTCGAATCAGCTTGACTTGCTATTCAGCTTCCTTCAGCACGTCAGGTCCAAACACTTGCGCTTTGCCTACCTCGTTCCAACACAACGGGGTGCGACACTTTCGTCCAAACAGGGCTTCATTTGGGGACATCTGGATACTAGATTGGTAACTGTTGTTGTAGGAGAACTCAGCGTAGGGGAGACAACGATCCCATGTGCCTTCGAAGTCCAGGGCACATGCCCGAAGCATGTCCTCCAGGATCTGGTTAACTCGTTCTGTCTGCCCATCTGTCTGTGGGTGGTAGGCAGTACTAAAATTTAAGTTGGTACCCATTGCCTCGTGCAACTGTTGCCAGAATCTTGAGGTAAACTGAGTGCCTCGATCCGACACAATCTTCTTTGGGCAACCGTATCGGCAAACCACGTGGGTCATGTACAAGTCTGCCAGTTTTTTCCCATCGTAGGTGGTTTTCACTGGTACAAAGTGAGCTGCCTTGGTTAGGCGGTCCACGATTACCCAGATGGAGTCATACCCGCTAGGGGTCCTTGGTAAACCGGTAATGAAATCCATACCGATCTCCTCCCATTTCCACTCGGGAATTCGGAGGGGTTGTAACAAACCGGCGGGTTTCTGATGTTCGGCCTTTACTCTTTGGCAGATGTCACATAAGGCTACATACTCTGCAACATCTCGCTTCATTCCAGCCCACCAGAAGTATTCCTTGATATCTTGGTACATCTTGGTACTCCCTGGATAGATGGAGTACGCTGACTCATGAGCTTCTCTCAGAATGAGGTCCTTTAATTCCTTTGTGGCTGGCACGCAGATGCGGGATCCGAACCAAACAGTATCTTGGTCGTCGATGGTGAAACCTTTGAGTCTTTTCTTACGGATCTTATCCTTCATTTCTTTCATACCCTCGTCTTCTTGTTGCGCTTCTCGAATTTGAGTTTCTAGGGTAGGTTGGACTGTAAGACTGGCAAGGTTTCCGGTGGGAACCATGGTCAATTTCAACTTCTCGATTTCTCGACACAGGTCATCCTGGGTCGGCCAAACTAGGGCGGTAGCACAGTAGGTCTTGCAACTTAACGCGTCGGCGACCACATTTGCTTTTCCAGGGTGGTAGTGTATACCGAGATTATAATCCTTGATTAATTCCACCCATCTTCTCTGTCTCATGTTCAATTCACTCTGGGTAAAGATGTACTTGAGGCTTTTGTGATCGGTGTAAATCTCACATCTGTTTCCAATCAGGTAGTGACGCCAAATTTTCAGGGCATGAACCACAGCTGCCAATTCTAGGTCGTGCGTAGGGTAGTTGACCTCATGGGGCCTGAGTTGTCTTGAAGCGTAGGCCACCACCTTTTGGTCTTGCATTAAGACACATCCTAGACCTTGTCTCGAGGCATCACAGAATACCTCGAAATCCTTTCGGATGTCAGGCAGGGTGAGGACGGGAGCAGTCGTCAATCTTTTCTTGAGTTCTTGAAAACTGCGTTCACATGCTTCCGACCATTCAAACTTCTTTTCCTTCTTTAGGAGTTCCGTCATTGGTCGGGCCAGTTTGGAAAATCCTTCGATGAACCTCCGGTAGTAACCCGCTAAACCGAGGAAACTATGGATCTCAGACACCGTCTTGGGTGCGTTCCAGGCGAGGATGGTCTCAACCTTACTGGGGTCTACTTCAACACCTTTGGTGGAGATGACATGGCCAAGGAAGGCTACTTTATCCAACCAAAACTCACACTTCGAGTACTTGGCAAAGAGTTGGTGTTCACGCAACCTTTCCATTACTTTCCGTAGATGATTTGCATGATCTTGTTCATTCCTGGAGTAAATCAGAATGTCGTCGATGAAGACCACAACGAACTTATCCAAGTAGTCCATGAAAACTTTATTCATCAGGTTCATGAAGAATGCCGGAGCATTGGTGAGTCCGAAGGACATCACGGTGAACTCATACAGGCCATACCGCATTGAGAAAGCGGTCTTGGGGATATCTTCTGATCTGATTTTAAGCTAGTGATACCCAGATCGTAGGTCGATCTTGGAGAATACTCTGGCTCCTTCCAATTGGTCGAACAAATCGTCAATCCGTGGTAGGGGATACTTATTCTTGATGGTTACTTCATTCAAGGCTCTATAGTCTATCACCATTCTCTCAGAGCCATCTTTCTTCTTTACTAAGAGCACAGGGGCTCCCCAAGGGGACGAGCTGGGTCGCACGTAACCCTTGTTCTGAAGTTCTTCGATCTGCTTCTTAATTTCTGCCAGTTCGTTGGCTGCCATTCTGTAGGGTCTCTTGGCAATGGGAGCGGTGCCTGGGGCAAGCTCTATGGAGAACTCAATTTCTCGATCTGGTGGCATTCCGGGTAGTTCTTCTGGGAACACATCGGGGTACTCGTTGACTATGGGTACCATTTCCAAGGGAGTGGCTTGCAAACTGTTCAGGGTTGACCGATTTCCGGGAAGGAGGGGAGTGAAACGCACTTGTTTTCCTCCGGGTCCTTGCAGAGTGATGGTCCTATCGGCACAATCAATTTGCCCTTTGTGCTTAGCCAACCAATCCATCCCTAGGATGACATCCAGGCCTTGGGAGTCTAGGACTATGAGTTTGGCTGCGAAGCTAACCCCTTCTATCACTAGATCAACCTTGGGGCATAGTTTATCTGCCCTTATATCCCTTCCAGGGGAATGTATTACCATAGGTACTTGTAAATTTTGAGTTTTCCAACCATTTCTTTTCACAAAAGCTTGTGATATGAACGAATGAGAAGCTCCTGAATCAAATAGAACGAGTGCGGGTATGGAGTTGACAGAGAACATACCCATCACCACGTCGGGGGCCTCTTGGGCGGTTTCAGCTTGGACGTGGTTCACTCGACCTCGTCCAAAGTTGTTGGAGGCGCGAGAACCCTGTCCACTTGTCTGAGTGACTGGGCGGGACTGTGCAGGTGCTGGAGTCCTGGGGAAGCTAGCATCAGAGCGTCCGGGGTTAGAGTTTCCCTGATTTCGAGGACACTGCCTGGCGTAATGTCCCATCTGTTTGCACGTGAAGCACTGCACATTTGCCATTCCTGTGGGCGAATTGAAGGAGGAGACACTGTTCCTTGCGGTGTTGCCACTAGGGGCATGCTGCTGGGGCGACGGAGTAAGGCGAGGCATCGGCGGACGGGGAGTAAAGCCAGGTTGGCGACTGACTTGATGGGCAGGTTGGTGGTACTGCATGGGATGTCCAACACGAGGGCGTGGCGCACCTCGGAATGGGGGCGCTTGGTGGGTAGACTTGCGCTTCTTGTATTCCTCAGTTGCCTCTTTTCTGGCATCCTCCAGTAACAAGGCCTTATTGACCATGTGCTGGAAGGTGAGGAAGTCATGGGCAAGCAACTGGATTCTCAACCCTACTGCGATTCCCTTCAGGAACTTCCTGATCTTTTTCTTGTCAGAGTCCACTTCTTCGGGAGCATACCGAGCCAATTTGTTGAAGTGGCTCAGGTACTCATTGACGCTTCCTGTACCTTGTTTCAGACGATTGAACTCTTCTTTCTTCATGTCGATGGTACTTTCGGGCACATGAGCTGCACGGAAGGCATTGGCGAACTCTGCCCACTCAATGTTGACAGCGTCTGGATGGGCATTACAGTAATTCTCCCACCAGTCGGCTGCAGAGCCTCTCAACTGATGTGCAGCAAAAAGGGTCTTCTCCACTGGGGTGCACTGCACAAGGTTGAGCTTCCTCTCAACATCCTTCAGCCAATCGTCGGCCTCAACGGGCTCGACGGTGTGAGAGAATTCCGGTGGATGGGATCTTAGAAAGTCCGTTAGCTTGGATCTGTGATTGTTGTTATGGAAAGGCACTGGGTGCGGAGCCTGCGGCTGCAAATTCTGCTGGATGCCTGCAATGGCCTGGGCTAAGCCCTGCAAGATCTGAGTCTGAACTGCCATCATGTGCTGGTAATCTGCCTGAAGCTGGGGGGGCGGGGGT
The DNA here is from genome assembly GCA_008326285.1 of Oryza officinalis. Classification (NCBI taxonomy): domain Eukaryota; kingdom Viridiplantae; phylum Streptophyta; class Magnoliopsida; order Poales; family Poaceae; genus Oryza; species Oryza officinalis. The sequence goes on along the minus strand of BDMV01000008.1, from coordinate 321,423 downwards.
AAGTCCTGTGCACGGTTTGCTGTAGGATCTGCCTGAGCTGGAGCATTAACCGGTTCATTCCCTGACTCATTTTCCGATTCTGGTTCTTCCCTGCGGGTTTCGTAACCCAAACGAGCTGGAGCACGAGCCACACGACGGGGACGGGCAGCCATCTAATCTCCCAGAAAAGGGCGGGGTAAGAAAACAGAACAGCACTTAAAAGGGAAGAAGTAAAGTAAACGAGCTCAGAAAGCACACACTAGTCATAAAGCTTTTCTCAACTCGGAAAGCACCTAAGACAACGGGTGTGGACAAGTCACAGAGCTGCGCCGAGCTTGACTGTACGCACACCACCTCAGAGATCCAGACTACCAGACAACACCCACAACAACACACTCACACACTACCTCGCCACGACTCCGAAAGAGTTGGCGGCGGTACAAAAGGTCTGGCACACGAACTCCACCTGCAGCAGACGAACTCTACTGCTCTCCTGCCTGGCTAGCTCCAGTGGTCGGCTCGTCTGAAGAGGACACGTCGATCGGCGCACGCGAAGGGACCGGCGGAACCTGTCGAGGGCCGGCAGCAGGGCGGCCTGCTGGCGGGGTAGGAGCTGGGTGGTCGAAACGAAACACCGTGGAGGAGCCCACAACGCGCTTCCGCGCGGTGCGGATCAGTCGGAGCCCATGGCGGCTGACGACTGGGGTTTGACCTGGGGTGTAGGAGGGGCTGGCACGGTGGGGGTAGGGGGAGTAGACTGGCGAGTACGGCACACGCTGGCTGGGGGAGCGTGGGCCGCTGGGGGTGCGAGCAGAGCCACGTGAACTGTAGAAAGACAGGTGGCTGGAGTGGCAAAGGCGGCCAGAGTCCCAGGAGGTAGTGTCCACGGAGGTGACACCCTCCTCAGCAAGGCGGGCCTCCAGTGCGGCGTAACGGCGAGCCAAGGAGCGGTAAGCCTCAAGGAGAAGGTCGTGCTGAGTGGCCTGAGCGCCAGAAAGCTCCACCATGCGCGTCAGCGCAAGGTGCGACTCGCGGTAAGGGCAAGGGTAGCGGCTGTCTGCACGGCCAGGAGGGAGCTGCGGGATCAGCCGGAAGGCTGAACCTGCAAGGCGACGACGGTAGTCGTAGGCCAAGCGACGCAGAGCAGTCCAGGAGAGGTCCTGGTACGCGAGCTAGAGCGTGGGGCGAGCGAAGTTGAAGTGGTGAGGGCGAAGGCCAGCGCTGTGCGTACCTCCGCGGGGGTAAAGGTACACGGACAGCTCACAGCGGGGAGGGAAGCGGTCCACGGAGTACCCAGCGTACTCGGGACAAGAGAAGCCAAGGAAGCCAGCGAGGTCTCTCAGCTGGTCGACGTGGTGACCCTCACCAACGCCGTGGGAACTGTGGGTGGCGTTGACTGCCATCTACAATTTTGAAAAAGAAAGAGAAGTCAGTAACCAGTTTTGTAAACAGAGTAAGAGAAGAAGAAAAGAATCGAACTTTTCGCAAATAGCTTTTTCAGAACTTAGCATCTTTACGGTCATCTAACGTCGGGTTTCGTCCTAGGCCAAAGCTGCGCTCTGATACCATCTTCTGTCACGCCCCAAACTAGCCCCGAACGGAGGCCAGCATAAGGCGATCCAAATTAACCTGTATGCCTGTACCAGTCCCAGGAAATAGCGCTGGTACAACAGGAAGACTGAATATCACAACCACAGCGGTCTCTTTATTAAGAGTAGGATTACAACCAAGGTTGGAACTGCGGACAGAACCCGAGTTCACAACAGCATTACAAAAAGGCGGAAGCGGAAAGCGGAGACTAGCCCTAAGCCACAAGCAAAGCCTTGGGGAAGGCCGAAACCCTACTACTGCTCAAAGTCTGCTTGCTCCTGGAAGAACTCTTCATCAGCAGGGTCCACCTCTTCGTCTTCGTGAACTGGAGGGGGTTTAATTATATAGAGCAAGGGTGAGTACGGGAGTACTTAGCAAGTCAGGGGAAATTTAGTGTTTAATGCAAGTTTCAAAGGAAGGCCAGTTATTTTTCACAATTGATTTTAGTTCAGGACTTTCAGAAATATCTAAGTGAGTGCTTCTCGACGGCATGGGCGAGAAAATGCGTCTCTTCCGGCCGGAGCAGTGAAATTGTATCGATTGATTCTTGTCGGCACGAGAGGCTCCCTGCCAATCGTTTACCGACCCGGCTGCACCAACAGCCACAACTCACACACGCCGGTACGAGAGGCTCCCTGCCAATCGTCACCGACTCCGACTGCTTCAACAGCCACAAGTCAACACATCGGTACGAGAGGCTCCCTGCCAATCGTCACCGACTCCGGCTGCTTCAACAGCCTTAAACCAAGCACAGAAGGGGAAACCTCACACCAACAGCAGTTCACAAGGTGTTCAATAAAACTACGCTAAGGAATCACCTCACATCCGCCCATGACTGTGGGCACGGCTATTCGAATAGTTGTTAACCTCTGCAGAGGGGGTACACTTTACCCACACGACGTTACTAACCCCGAATCACCCAGCCCGCGACTCTCGGTCACGTCTGGCGACCTTGAGGCTTTCACGACAAGGCATTTCGAAAGCCGACTCAGGGTCATCTTATGCCAACGGGAGGGGTCCCACGGACCAACACCAGGTTAGGTCCCAGACCATACTGTGCCAGGAAGCCCAGGGGTCCTCCCCGACACCACCCCGGCGAATCCACTTGTCCCTTGGCATCAAGATTTCCCTGGCCTAGCTAATTACTCAGCCAGGGGCGTCCCATATCACCCATGTGGTCGTACTTGACATATGCTTGGATGTAATTCCCAAGGAATCGGTCCTTAGAGCGAGAACGGGCAGACCGTACCTCCAGTACGTCTCCCGTACCGCGAGTTTTAGAAACTCACTTTAGTTTTCAAGACACCGACCCAAGTGTCGGGTTTTCCAAGCATTTTGTAAACTCAAGTTTTACCCAGGTGATCAATTTTAAAGTTTGAGGGGAGTCCCGATATTCGTACACGAGGTACGGATACCGAGGCATCACCTGAGGGGTGACAAGGGTGTTAGGGTATTCAAATATCAAGGAAGGTGAATGCAGCAAATGGGTAGGGCCTGCCGGTTGTATTGCAAACCGAGGCCGAGTGCCAAGTGTAACCTAAATCATGCATAGTTTGCGGAATCAAAATACTTAATTTAAATTATGGGTTCAATTGATCAAAGGTGACTTGCCTTGCTCGAGATCTTGAGCTTCTTCCTCGAAATCCGCGCACTGCGGGTCTTCGGGCTCCGAGACTACACGCGAAACGAGACGACTCAACAAAGCGATAAAAAGAAGCCCTATTAAAGACCACTAAGCGTGCCATTGGATAGATCTCGATTTTTGAGGAATTTTGGAAGTGGAACGGAGTTAATCGGACGACCGGTTGAAAAGATATGAATTTCCGAAGATTAAAGGATTTTCTGGAATAAAGAAAAGGAATTATTAATTCCCTGGAAAAAGAAAAGAAGGAGGGACTGAAATTGGACTTTATTTTGGGCGGCTAAGGGCAGCCCAAGGATTTGAATGGGCGCGGCCTAAATAATTGGGCCGGCGGCCCTAAGGGAATTGGCCCATGGTCGATCGGCGCGCGGGGAGGGGGAGATGGCCGATGGGCCGAAGAGAAAGGAGAGACCGATGGCCGACAGGCCTGGCGGCCGAGGCCGATGACGGGAGCCGATGGGCCGACAAGGGAGGCCGATGGGCCGATAGGCCTGGCGGCCGAGGCCGACGGACGTGGCGTCCACGACGGCACGCACGGGGGAAAAAGGGGAGGGCGACGGGCTCGCCCGGGAACGGCGGGGTTCGGCGGGACGTCGGCGAGCGGCTCCTCCCGGCAGGCGGCGGCGAGATGGAGGGGAGGCGGGCACCGGTGGCTAGAAGGGAAAAAGGGGAAGCGAGCCAGTGGCTCGGCCTTGCCCGGGGAGACGCGACGACGGCGGATTAGGGCGGCGGCCGACGACGCGGGGCTCGGCCCGAGCGGCGGCGGCGGGCGAGGACGAGCGACGGCGGTGCGGGGGCGGCGCCTAGGGTTCGAACGCGCAGCGGTGGTACTATCTAGCGCCTAAAGAAGGGGAGAAAAAGAGGGAGACGGCGGAACGGGAGTTACCGCGAGAAGGTTTCGCCGGGGACGGGGGCGACGACGCGGGGCGGCGGTGAGACGCGGTCCCGAGCCGGGGAAGAAGAGGGCGCCGGGCTCCTCTCCTCGCGGCGGCGACAGCAAGAGGGACGGTGGCGCGACGGCGCGACGGCGGGAAGGGGCGAGCTCGGGGAGGCGGCAATGGCGGCCGGGCGGAGGGGAAAGAACGCGGCCGAGCGGGGGGGGGGATTTTTGTAGGGGCGCTAGGTCGGTTCGGCCGGGGATAGGCGGTGCGGCCGAGAGGTGGAGCGGGGGACCGGCGCAAGCGGGCAAGGCGGCGCGGCAGGGTGACGCCGGCGCCGGTCGGAAAAAGGGGAAAAAGGGGCAAGGAAAAGGGGCCTTGCCCCCTTGCCGAAACGGGAAGGGGAAAAAGCGGAGAGGGAGGGGGAGGGGGCGCGCGCGCGCTCGGGCAGCGGTGCAGGGGCCCGGCTGACGACGGTGGCGGTCGTGGCGGGAACGGGAACGGAGGGGTGCCGGCGGGAGAGAGCTCCGGGAGAGAGAAAGAGAAAAAAAAAGGACGGGAGAGAGAGAAAACGGGGAACGGGAGAGAGAGAGAGAGAGCTGGCGGACCCGGCTCTGGCGCGCGCGGGCCGAGCGGCCTGGCGGGCCCAGCGGGGGAAAAAGGGCAGCCGGGCAGGCGGCTGGGCCGAGGCGGCACGCGGCCCAGCAAGAGGGGGCGCGAGCCGAGGCAGGCCGCGGGAGAGAGCTGGGCCGGGAGGCGGCCCGAGAAGGAAGAGGGGGGGAGAGAAGGCCGAAGGGGAAAATCGGCCCGGGTAAAAGGGTGGTAAACCAGACTTTTCCTGAGAGTTTGAAAGGAGGAGTTTGAGGGCTCGGATTTAAAATCCGTTTTCGCGGTTTTCTCCGGGATTGAACTGAGAGGGGAGACACGAGACCTTGGCACACAACAAGACTCAACCGAAGAGCAAACTTTCGCAATTAGGGTTTTTAGCAGATTAGGTTTTCCCGCTAACGCCGCGACAAAACGGGCGTTACAGTCGCCGTCTACGCGGGAGGGGGAAGAGACCGCCAGATCCTCGTAGGAGGGGGATAGGCCACCGGATACGCCCCTCCCGTCGTCACTGTCGACGGATCCGTATGCGAGAGAGGTGGAGAGGCCTCTACATCCTCACAGTAGGGGGAGAGGCCGCCGGATCACCGGATCAACCCCTCCCTTCGCCGTCATTGACGGATCCACACGTGTGGGAGGGAGAGAGGCTTCCCAATTTCGCGAGTAAAGTAGAGGAGAAAATGAAAGGGATAGAAGGATGTCCAGCCTGTTGGATGCGAAAATTTGTTGGTGGACCTCTTAACATGTGTTTGCCTTGATAATAATCCTATTTTCATTCACAAACGGGTTTTTACTGGACACCTCCAAATCTTTTTACATATATGCCTCATTTTAGCTTGTTTGTAAAAATAGGGTGTCTGTAAAAATTATTTTTTGTAGTGCATATTATAAACAACTAACAACTGTCCGGAAACAACCTCTGTAAATGAAACCATTAGTTTAAGTTTAACAATACAACTTGTTTTAAATAACAGGGAATCATGAGGAAATCAGGAATCCTGTTTATTCCTGTTGTCTGCTAGCTGGAGAGCTGAACGAATATTTTCTGGTTCATTATTTTCTCTCTCTGTCTCCCCCTTTTGGTTTCAATGATTTGCATTCTCTTGGAGGGAGCTTCTGTTTGGTGCTATTCAACTGTTAGGAAAAAGAGTTTTTAAAAAAAGCTGTTAGGAAAAAAAATCAGTTTTGGCGCATTTGTTTCGATTTAATGTTGGATCAGATATATGCAAACACTACTCGCTTGAATATTCTGATAACCTTGTATATATCCTAGAGCTAGCGGTTGAACTGGCCGTCTCATCTATTTTGTCCATATCTGAAGACAAAATCTAAGACTGCAGTGGATTGGCTGTTACACATACCACACACACAGAGTACTAGGATTCTCGGTATATGTATATATATGCAGCTTTTATCGTTTTCCCTTTCTTCCCCCATCCTTACATACATACATGCTTCTAACAAATCAAATGGTAGAAAGGATTGACTAGACAATACATGCATGAACACTGCTACAAATTTTTTAGCTTAATGGGCATGCCATGCTTGTTACTTTCTCTATCTCAAAATAAATATATCTTTAAATTTAAACCAGAAAAATATATTTATTTTGAGACAGAGAAAATATGCAGTAGCTGCGTTTGTTTAATCTGGAGTGGCCAACCATGGAATCAGTGGCTATGAAATCTCTCTTGGAATGCACACAGCTAATCTATTACTGAAACTGTGATTTTGATATCTAGTCACAGACAACATCTGATTTCCAACTTTTTCTGGTACAAATTTTGAATGGAGATTGGTTAACTACAGCAAGTTGAGTCAGGTTTTTGGGCATCGATCGGCAGTTGGGCAACAGTGTCAAGGACATGTGCATTGTGGAGCCATGCATAATGCATTGCTTTGTATTATTGCGCCTGCACTGTATATGGTCATTTGCCCTCTTGAAATTAAGCCACAAATATAATTAATTAAACCCAGAGCAGAGCTAGGTCCATTATATTGTAGCTGAAGCGTAGGGAAGTACAAACCTTGTGAAGTGCCTACTGTTTCTTGGCCTTGGAAGGATAACAAACATGTACAGTAACTACGATATGTCTGGTGCTAGCTAGCTCTTACCAATTATATGTGATGAGCAGGCAGTATAGCAAGAAACAATTCTGCAATTGAGCAATGTTATTGCTAAGCTAGATAGCTGCATGTTCCACAACAGTGGATCTGTTAGCGTGACATAATATTGTTGTGCTGTATGTGTGGTCCTTGTGAAACAGTTTATATCCTTCTCTGAATTGACTAGCTAGTTACCTTCAGATTTTTACTCAAGTTCATTTGGAGCATCCCCACACACACATATATATATATATATGTACGTACGTATGTAGGGTCCTAAATTAAGTGTGCGAGATATGCATGAGCTCCAGGATTGAACTGCAGCAATGCTCGCTGTTTCCGAATAGTACGTACGAACTGTGGATACAGGCGACAGGATCTGCAGGATATCATGCATGCCACAGTGAAGATGTTGGCAGCTGCATCAGGCTTTGTCACTGACTAGCATATAATGCATGGAACGAAGAAATCCGAGATGATAACATCGTTAAAGATAATTAAGGAGAGCATAAGGTATTTCAGCTAGCTCTAAGGATAGTAGTGCAGTGTTTCTCCAAATACGTACGTAGACTCTGAGCCTATATATCTATATTCTATACATCTTCATTTTACCAAATATATATACTGGTGCTGTGTGGCTGCATTATATTGCACGTGTCGTAACTAGGATACAATTGGCTCCAGCAGTTTTTGCAACCACCCTAGCTACGGTGCACAATCTGTAGGAGGAACAGAAAAAAAATCAAATGTGATGGCTGCAGCCATAATTCCTTAAAGATTACTCAAGCCTCACCACCAACTTACAAGCTAGAGAAACACAATAAATATACATGTCACAGGTTTCCTGTGGATCCTTAATCTTCATGCCATAAGATGAGGAGGTGTTCAATGTGCTAAAGGATGAAAGAAAGAGGGAAAAGAAGCTCTAGAGGTGAGTGCAATAAATTGAGTCTCATGTTTAGCCAGACTTGCATAAATGCTATATAATTTTATATCCAATTTGATTAGTTTAAAAGTTCATAAGAAATGAAGGTTTGTCTGGTTGGTATCTACACATTGTATCACATTGTTTTTTTTCTCTTGGTACACTGTAGCACTTTGCGCACTCTGTGCTAGTATGCACGTACTGTTTGTGGTCAGTGGTCACACCTATGTTAAGATTATTTATTTATTTATTTTGTGCAATTGAGTCCCACATGCCAGTGATTAAAATAATATGATGGCATAGCATTACACAATCTTAGATAGAAAAAAGAAGTTGTGGAAAACTATAATGGATAACCGTTTGGATACAAACCAATACAAATTAATAGGCACCAAAATGGCAACACAGGGACAATATTTGCAACAAGCAGGCAAAATTTGCCAAATCACCAGCATTCACTTATTTCATGAATATCAACTAATAATTTTTGTCCTGCTCTTGATGTCTTGTAACTTCAATAATAGTAAAATTTAGAAGTCACTGTAATACTAATACAGTCAATTTGTCAATTAATATAGCATAGTAAATTCATTTTGCCAGTTTATTTCTCTACCTGTTCTTGTCCAATTGACATTGAAGGGGAAATTCCATCCGCATTTGCTGCTTGGGTTGAAATTTTCTGTTACATATATTGGCAAGTCATTCAGATAATTATATGCAGTTCATTCAGTTGCTCCCTGTATTCATTCAAATCCATATGGGGTTTAGTTAACTGTATAGTGGACTCTTTAATTTGTTTGATGCCATGTTTAGTACCGAAGATGCATGCACAGATGTGCTGGCCGGAAACAGTACCAAACAAAACTGTAATGATCTGAGGAATTATCCTTTGTGAGCTGCTAAGGCTGTACGTGTTATAATTTTTTTAAAAAATTTCTGTAAGATTCAGGATGTTGTCCCGTTGCTAATTTGTTTTATTTTTGTAGTACTAGCGAAGAAGTGCTCTGAAACCCATAAAGAAGACAAAAAAGAATACTCCAGCCTGCCTGAAACTGCTTTGTTCCTTTATTATTATTCATTTAGTTGTGCCCACTTACGCATATTGTTCATCAGAGGCGACTGGTTGGATTATTTATTAATTGTACATGACATAAAGCTTGTGACTATATTTTAATTGGGAGTGCAGCATGGCATTGGCAGGTCCAGCCAGGTGAGAAAAGAATCTGCATGCATTGCCCTAGCAGCAGCATGCAAGTGCAGTGCAGGAAGCAGAGCAATCAGATATCATGCATGTAATTAAGCAAGTTTCTCGGCATCCTGAACTTTATGTGAACTTAACTTTTGCAGGGCAGGTTGAGGGACATGACAGATGGATATATAGGCAGATTAATGTGTATGCATCTATCTTAGTAATATATTCTTATCACATAGGAGTTAGTTCTGGAGTCGATTAATTGAGCTGGACTGGATCGGAGCCTCTTGTGTGTTGTCTTGTCTTGAAGTGATTAATTAGTTGTAGCAAGTATGTGCACACTTGCACATATATGTGTACTGGACTGGAGTCAGTCACCTATCCTTTATTATTCCAGTTTGGACTTAAGCTGCAGACTAGCCCTACCACACAAAACACAAGCATGTGAGGATCGATCGATATATATAATTAATCCATCTCTAGTCATTGCATGCGTATATATTGATTGGATCACTTCTGCTTATTAGTCCAATTGTTTAGACGCAGGGACAGGGCGCACACCTCATTCATCTATAAAAATTTTACCGCCTCTGATAAGTATAACAAGGTACATATCTCGTAAAAGAATAAAGATATGTCAAGATATCAAAATTTATAGTGTAAATTTAGATATCTTGATATATTTTTTTTAAGAACCCATTTATCTACTTTTAATCTGATCAAATTACTTTGTAGTACTAAGCAGGTGGATGGGCGGCCTGTGCTAATTAACTCGTACTACGTACGACAACAAGCTAATTAAGCTCTGGTACGTAGCTTGTTCAGGCTCCACGGGGATGGCAAAAAAAATAACCTACTCCTAAGTGCATTACTCTAGTGCTTAATTAGTGGTACACAGTCCCTTCAAAAATTAAAAAAAAGGCACACCATCTGTCTGTAGCGTGTTTACTTAAATATCTCTCTATATATATCCATATGGGCTACCATGGTGTCCGGGCACCAAATATAAAATACACAAATTTACTTAAATTTTTTAAAAAATTTTAAATTATAAGTATATACCTATGTATAAGAATTTGATTCATACCTATAGCTAATAGCAAAACAACTCAAGTCCAACTTTATTTAACAATCCGTTATTATATACATAATTAATTATATGTTTAGATGCTATATACCTAAAATCAAAATCTAACAAAACAATGTTCAAATTTAGTTCAAACTTGTTTGAACTAGTTAGTAAATAAGTTAATGTTCATATCTAAACATTTTAAAAACATTTTACTTATTTGAATTGGATATATACTCAATTTGAATCTTGGTGTCTGGGTACCATGGTATCCCAATTAATTTTACTATGTATGACTATATATATATATATATATATATATACTCTCTCTCTCTCTCCCCTACTACCACCTATCTTAAAATCCTCTCTTTCTCTCTAGCTACATCGATCTCTAGCCATCTATCACACGAGCAAACTTAAGCTTCTCATCGACTCTGGTCCATCTGAATTCTAGCTTGTCTCCCATCCATATCAATACATTAGCTAGTATCATCACAAGATCAAGCTTGCTAGCTAGCTAGCTAGGCAGTAGCCATGGTGAATAAAAAGAAGAAGAAGACCAAGCTTGGCATCACCTCTCTTCTCTTCAGCAGCAGCAGCAGTAGTTACTACGGAGACAGGGACACATCCACTACTAGTGGCTTGCCGTATTCGTCTTCGTCGTGCTCCAACATGTCGTCGTCGTCGTCGTCGGCGTGGCAATGGCCGTCCTGCAAGCAGCCGAGGACACTCTCCTTCAGGCAGCAGCAGCAGACGATGATGAAGACCATGAACTCCGCCTACTCCGCCGACTTCTCCACCACCAACTCCTTCGCCTCTCGAGACAGCCTCAGCTCCACCTGCAGGAGCAGGACGGCGTCCGATGCCTCGGCCTCCGCCGACGCCGTCACCCGCGCGCTGCGCTCCGACCGCCTCTTCTTCGACCCTGACGCGTCCCCGGCAGCCGACTCCTCCTCATCGGCGGTGCTCAAGCTCAACAAGACCAAGGCCAAGGCCAAGAAGAAGAAGAAGAAGGTGGAGGCGTTCGGCGGGGCGACGGCGATGTCCATCGAGTCGTCGAACCCGTACCACGACTTCCGGGCGTCGATGGAGGCGATGGTGACTAGCGGCGGCGGCGGCAAGCTTCTTCTTGACGACTGGTGGTGGCTGGAGGAAATGCTGGGGTGGTACCTCCGGGCCAACGTCAAGAGCACACACGGCCTCATCGTTGGCGCCTTCGTCGACTTGCTCGTCTCTGCTGCCGCGTCGCCGTCGCCATCGCCAGCTTCTTCTTCTTCCTCTCCGGCGGCCAAATATTCCTCTTGCTGCAGCGCCTGCTCGGCCTCTTCCTCCATCAAGGAACAAGCACATCAGCAGCTACACCACGACATTTTTAATAATTGATCGATCCACACACCTACGGTAATTAATGTTCGTTTAATTAATCAATTCAATGGATTAATTATATTGGAGCGTGCATTTTATTAATTAATTAACTAGTACTCCAGTGGTATATATATATTCGAATTCCATACATCCGCAGATAAACATGACACTGCATGCTTGCATATATTGCACGATTTGCTATAACTGAACTGATTAAAAGAACGGCCGACTGCTTGCCGGACAGCATTCTGCAGTTTTGCAGTTATATACTTGGGGGTTTCTTTTTCATATCAATTTGTGAATAGGCGGCGGAGTCGGTCGCCATCGTCATATATGTGATATTTTGTCAGTCACCGACCTCTCTATACTTCTTTGTCCCAAAATAAAGGACTATACCTANTATATATATATATATATATATATATATATATATATATATATATATATATATATATATATATATATATATATATATCGTCATATTTTTTATGTATTTATATTGTAAATCTCTAAAATTATATATACAATTTTAATGTATTTACATGGTAAGTTCTAAAATTACATAACATATCACATATATGTAGATAGACATAAGTATGATCTAACAAATATATACTGTTCAAAAACAAGCCCTTCACACCTAAGACGTAAACCGTAAGTTCTTTTCTCCTCTTCACTATCATTGGCTAGCGTCAACGTTTCTGTGCAAACCCAAGAAGGCTGACACATACATTCAGTCATGGTCCATGGGCTGGTAACGAGGAGTGCACAACTTTAACAGGGCTCCAAGCTCAGAATGATAAAACCGGCCCTCCATCGGTCAACAAGCACAAATCTTAAACACTGATTCAACGGACTAAAATTTGCATGTAATCAAAGCAAAAAATGTTGCCATAATCACAGCAAAACCGGACGAAATATGAAACATAGTACATTCTATTACTGCAAACATAGTACATTCTAACGTGTCATGTCACGATGACGCCTACGTGTCACACACACACATATATAATACAATGGTGGATTTGCACATGATCTATGAGAAGAAACATATCATTAACAACAGTAAGTATAGTACTGTTTAGTGAGCGCCCAGCACAGCCTACATAGGCCAGACGTGCTGTCTTGCTCAGTTGATATATCGCTTGATCTACTGGAATAATCATGAGATGAGATCGATAATTATATATCCTGGACCGAGAAGCTAGCTTGTCATCATTGGACATAAGACGGTCGATCAGACAGCCTTCATTACAGTATATCAATGATCGATATACTGGGGAAAGTCATTTTGCCCCCTAGATGGATGGATACTAGAGTGTAGAGTGTGTTTGACAGGGGAGGAAAGTAGAAGATGAAGAAAATATGTAAAACAAAATAAGCTATTAGCGTACGATTAATTGAGTATTAATTATTTCAAACATAAAAATGATTAATATGTTTTTTTAAAACAACTTTCCTATATATTAATTTTTTTATTATAAAACACATCATTTAGCAGTTCGAAGAACATGCGCGCGAAAGAGAAGAGGGTATTTTCTCTTAGTCCGCTACCAACGAATGCAGACTTGTTCTTTTTATGTGATGTAGATGGTTATAAAAAGATTCTAAAAAAATTAATAACATAGGTAATTATGAGAGATAACATACAAGTTGAGACAAAAATAACAAATATGACTTAGATATGAATAGTACTTGTACTACTCAGGGTGTAATTTATTTTTTTTTCTTATTTTGTGGATCAAATTTGAAATTGAATTTTTGCAAGATGATAGATGAGTACCAATGTTGTCATTCAGATTTTCTTATAACTGATTGATTAGTATTTAAGATTTACAAACAAGCGAGTGGACATGCATACCCTTAGGGGAGAAAAAAAAACAGTTCCGATATACATACACTTAGCTGTCAGGCAATTAATTAAGTAGATGAACATGACATGTAGGGTTAACTGATGCATATATATATATATATATATATATATATATAGTTAAGTGAAAACAAATATCATAGTATAGAGATTAAACAGGTAGCTAGGTAGCGATTACTGTAATTAACAACTAGCTAGCATGCATGGTGCATGGAATGGAAGAAGCTAGGGCGGATGGAATTGAAACAGGATAGGATATGATGGATGAATATATATTGATTCAGTAGGTGATGTGGCAGGCGGTGGGTTGGAAGAGATTATTGGCGTTGGAAAATGTGTGGTGGTGGAGGTGGAGCCTGAGTGGGCAGTCGAGCTTGATGTTGGGGCCCGGCAGCCTCATCGCCCACGCCAGCTTGATCTCCGTCTTGGCCGCCATGATGACGTGGATGGAGTAGGTCCCCTCCGTGTCCTCCCGCCGGAACGCCGCCGCCGCCACCCCGCCGAACAGCTGCTGGCGCCCGTGGAACCATGGGGTGATGCGGGTGGTGTTGGTGGCGGCCGGCTGCGCGAAGTCCGGGAGGCCGGTGTGGGCGAAGCGCTGGTCCTGGTAGTAGGCGTCGGCGGCGACGGAGTGGTAGCGGAGGGCGAGGCGGGCGTTGTGCCTGGTGAGGTCGACGGCGAGGGAGAGGTTGTAGGTGAGCGTCCAGGCCTTGAGCGCCAGGGAGAAGGTGGACAGCTCCGCCTGCGCCGCGGTGGCATGGAGGAGGTTTGGCCGGAACATGAGGTAGACGACGATGGCCACCACCACCACGCAGCCGATGACGCCTACCACGCAGCTCACCACGCCGCACAACGGGGACCGCCGGCAAGGGTAGCACAGCTCCGCGCCGCCCATCACATCGATCGATCGATCGATCGGAGTTGGATGAGTGATTGAGTGGAGTTGGATGCGCGCGCGCGCGAGACGAGCCGTTGCATGCGCATCATATGCCTCTCCCTTTGCATTGCATGCGTTGAATTGGCAACTCTCACTTACCCAATACCTATATGGAAATTGCTAACTGGTTGCCTGCTGATTTATTTTTGTTTGTCAGCCGTTTGTTGGCCCGTTGGATTTTGTTCATGATTCGTGCGCCTAACTACTGTTCATGCGTCTTCACCACAGCCCGCTCGAGTCATCCGGGCTGAAATCATTTTTCCCTCTCCCAAAGTGTGGCCCAAATAAGAGATATATTGGTATGGGAATACGTTCACCTGACATCCCTCAACTTTACGTCAAGTATGTCTGAGGTCCCTAATCCCCAATACCAGAAATCTTCACCCCTAAACAATACAAAACCATGAAAAAAAAAGGTCCCGAGACAGTATACATCACTGGTTTCGCTGATGTGGCATCCTAATTAGCAAAAAATATTATGGGACCCACCTCTCTTCTTTCTTCTCTTTTCTTTTTTCTTTTCTTTTCTTTCTTCTCTTCTCTCTCTCTTCTCTACTCTTCTCGGGAAGCCGTCGGCAGATGGGGAAAAGGTGGCCGGCGAGCCCGGCCGAGCAGGGCAGGGCGGCGAGCAAGCGTGGCAGCGGACAGCGAGAGAGGGGGGGAGGTGGTCTGCCGCGCCAGCGGGAGAAAGAAAACAGGAGGCTGACCATGCTGGCTAGAGAGAGGGAAGAGGAGGCCGGCCACGCCGGTGGGAGAGGGGGAAGAGGAGGCCGGCGAGCCTGGCAGCTGGTTGCCATCGGAGTCATAGGCGATGTCGATGCTACTCCTCCCGCTCCTCCTCCTAGTCTCACCCCTTTCCGTTGTACCTTGACGCCGTCACCAAGCACCGCGAGAGGAGGAGAAGCAACATCAGCAACGACACCAGCACCACCGTCACGCAACCACAGCCCCCTCTTCATCGCCTCGGTAGCGGGCGACAGGCGGCGAGCGACAAGCAGAGCAGGCCGGTGAAGCGAAGCGAGTGGCGCCTCGCCCGCTGCTGCTCTTCGCCTCCCTGGGGCTGCCTCTTCGCCGTCGGGAGCGGGGGCGCAAGGGCGGCAGAGGAGTCGTGGAGGAGCTTGCACGAGTCGGCTTGGAAAAGAAATCTCCTGTGGCTATGCCACTTACATGTGGGCCTCACAAATTTTTTATTCCCTCCATGCTAACTAGGATGCCATGTCAGCGAAACTACCCGTATATACTTTCATGGGACCTATTTTACACGATTTTGAACATTTGAGGGGCAGACATTTCTATTATTAGGGATTAGGGATGTCATACAGACACGACGTAAAGATGAGGGATGGTAAGTGGACTTATTCCTATTGGTCTGTTTTGCACTGCCCGGCCCAGCTAACACAGCCCCCACGCCACGTGTCTTCCTGTCAACCACCCACGCGGTCAAGCACTGTTTCAAAAAAAGGAATCCCACCTCTACCATTTTTTGTTGTCCACGCATCTGAGAGAGGAGACAGAAACGGCGTCGTCGGTGGCGACACTGTAGCTCTGATGTAGCTCCACCGCAAAGGCAAGCGGCGTCATTGGTGGCGACGCCACTACTCCGGAGCAGCTCCTGTGCAGCTCCACGGCGTAGGCTTCCCTCGGTCGATGGCTCCGCAAGCTTCGCCATCTCCTCCGTAGGGAGGAAAGCAACTCTGTGTGTGCTTCGGACCCCCGATGGGCGACGCGC
This sequence comes from Oryza officinalis, assembly GCA_008326285.1. Classification (NCBI taxonomy): domain Eukaryota; kingdom Viridiplantae; phylum Streptophyta; class Magnoliopsida; order Poales; family Poaceae; genus Oryza; species Oryza officinalis. The sequence continues at coordinate 305,535 of BDMV01000008.1, read as the reverse complement.
GTGGTGGGGATGGCTTCTCTCAAGTCTGTGCACGAGGTAGCCACGACTGTTCCAGCGGCCGGCAGTGAGGCCCCCATGAAGTAGTTCATGGTGGTCAGTGACAGCCCTAGTGTTCACTGATGCAGCCATGGGGGTTCTCTCTTGGCCAGGTGATGCGGCCATCAGTTTGTTGGATCCAACCGCTGATGATTTGAATCCTGGATTAGCAGTCAGCTATGATGGCAAATCAGGCCCCAAGGTGAGCGAGTATACCTTGACTTCGTGTGTTGCATATTTGTAGTTTTTTTTTCATTTTTTGTTTTCAACAATGGTAATCTTTTCTTACAACATGGTTGCATAATTTCTCAAATCTGTTCATGGGGCTAGCTCTGGCCTCCTCCCCTGTGAAATTGAAGGGTTTAAATGGTTGTTCCACATAGAGGGGTCTCAGATTTCTATTTGTTATATGCACCATTACAGTCATCCAACAACTACCATATTTCAGAATAAAGGGCTCAGTACAAATTGAACAGACTTTTATTCATAAGTATTGGATAATAACTCAAATATATTATTAGTTCTAGGGACTAATTTAATATTATATATATGAGCTACCTTTGTACATGTAACCCTGAATCGTTATAGTTGGTTTTGTGTCCCGTGGTTTTTTTCCTCTTTATATTGGAGGGGTTTTTCACGTATAAATTTATGTCTCTTTTACATCTATTTTTTTTAATAAATGGTATCAGGGCGAGGAGATCCGATCTGTCCTTCGGCTGTCGGCGCGTTCGTCCTGATCGATTGAAATCCGTCATCCCTTGCGTTGCCTCGTAGTCACCAATCAATCCGATTGAGATCGAGTTGCCGCCTTGCTCGCGGCTTGGCCTCGGCGTTGCGCCCCGCCTCGTCTCACGCAGCAGCCTGCCGTCCTGTCTCCTGTCTCCTGTCTCCTGTCCAGGGTGACTTTCCTGGCAAAAATTGGTAGACGCACCAAAGTCAGCGTACCGGGAAGTCTACTTAGCATATCTTTTGTTTGTCCACATGATCCAAATTCATGTTGGATTTTTTGCTCAGCCTTCGTACTAGGAAATTTTTCTTTTTTTTGGAATCTGTTATATATTTTTGATTTGCAATTTTTTTCTCTAACATGTCATCTACTAAATTTGAAATTGATTGCATATGACAGGTTCGGATGAAAGCGGTTCTTACACAAGTTGGTATTAAGAAGGCATTGGGTACTGAAGGCATTGGGTGCTAAACCAGCAGATATGAAAGAGGATAAATGAGAGGATTTGGATCAGAAGACGTTATCTGTCATACAACTCAGTTTGTCTATAGATGTTCTGGGTGAAATCCTTAATGAGACATCTACGTCTTCATTGTGAAAGAAATTGGAGACGCTATACATGAAGAAAAGTCTTGCCAACAAATTGCGCCTCAAAGAACGCCTGTACACAATTCGCATGGCAGAAGGTAAATCTATTTAGTCTCATATTAATGAGTTTAATTCGCTCATTATTGATTTGGAGAAGTTTAATGTGAAAATTGCTGATGAGGATAAGGCTATTTTACTGGTTGTCTCTTTGCCTGCTACCTTTAAACATTTTAAAGAAATTATGCTTTATGGCAATCATGATACCCTTGGTTTTGAGGATGTTAAATCAAATATATTGTCCAAGGAAAAATTTGATACTGATTCTCGTTCTGAAGTTAAAGCTGAGGGGTTAATTGTTAGAGGTAGATCTTGCCAAAAGGGTGATTCTTCTAGATCAAAGTCCAGATCTAAATCAAGAGACAGTAAATCCAGACTTTTTTGCCGTTATTGTAAGATAACCATAATATTTCTTAGTGTTGTAAGTTGAAAAGGAAGGAAGAAAGATCTAAAACTCAAAATGAAAAACCTGCTGAGGCTAGTTTTCTTGCTAATGATTTTGATGGAGAGGTTTTAGTCAACACTGTTAGTATAGAGAATCGAACTACTTGGATTATTGATTCAGCTTACACTTTTCATATATGTCAATATAAAGAGTGGTTCTCTATTTATGATTTTGTTGATACTGGTAAAGTTGTGATTGGTGATTGGTCTCCACTTAAAATTTTTGGAATTGGTACTGCTCAAATTAAAACACATGATGGCACTGTTAGGACCCTTACAAATATTTGCCATGTTCCTAGAATGAAAAGAAATCTTATTTCTTTGGGCACTCTTGAATCTTTGGGATATAAATATGTTGGTGACAATGGTGTTCTTAAGATTTTGAAAGGCAATATTTTTGTGTTAGAAGGCCATAGAATCAACAGTCTTTATTACTTGCAAGGATCTATAGATATAGGTGTTGCAGCTGTTTCCACTATTGCATCAGATCCTCACACTACCAAGCTTTGGCATATGCGCTTGAGTCATATGAGTGAGAAAGGTATTGTTAACGACCGAATTTGGTAAATCGAATATTAAATCTGAAGATAGAATCAACGCGGATTTGGAGGAAGCTGGCGGTTACCAAAACAGAGCAAGAATCGGTTGGTGACCGGATCGGCTACGGTGTCTATCGACTGGTGACCGAATCGGCTATTGTGACCATCGGCTGAGACAGAGTCGGACAAGGATAGCCGATGTAGCCGATTCCGATGAAAGGATAACAGAGTCTTTGTCGGGGTCGGTTGGTGAGCTTCATGAAGATTCCCATATACGGATTGGGTCCGAGGAAGGGAATTGTATCTATTGCTTAGGATATAATGTTAGTTTCCTAGTAGATACTGTCGGTTAGAGTCTGTATTAGGAAACTGTCTGTAATGTGAGTTGTAATAGAGATAGGGGTCGTGTCCGATAAGGACTTATTGTAGAGTTCTGGGTATAAATTAAGCCCAGGGTCGTGTAAGGAAAAGACAGATCAATACAACAACTTCGGCGCATCGCCACCTTTACTCTTTCATCGTTTTTTCGACGAGTTCTTGCTTTCGAGTTGGGCTGCATCGGTTTCGATCTCCAGCAAGAGGTAAAACTTGTTATGGCGGCTTGCGCTCTCGGGATTAGTGCTTCCATCTTCATGACACTCTAATCTTGTTTGCGTAAATCGTCGAGTTATCATATATATTGTATAATCTAGATTGATATCAGCATATAACTCAGATTGGTTAATAACTGTTCTACAGAAAACTAGCCGATAGAGTTATATATTGATGCTGGTTTAGATTACACAATATATCTACCATCTCGAAAAGGTTTTCATCGACTTGATCATCTAGGCATTGTGTTTCTTTACATATTTGGTGCTGCATCAGTTAGGTTTGACCTACTAAATCATGTTCAGAACCATAGTCCCTAGCCTGTCTATGATTACTAATAGAGATAGCGTCGGGGTTTCAGCCGACCTTACCTGGTTTAATTGTCTTGTTATCTTGATATATTAAATCTGCCCTTTATATCGAGATATTAACTTAGTAAAATATATTGAGCTTGTTGTCAAATCTGGTTAGGGTCATCTTAACACTAGTTTGACAGTTTGTTTAATATATTTTGTTCATGGTAATATCTCTGTATAAAGTGGTATCGGAGTACTAGCCGATACATGTTAGATTTGCTTAATCGGCTATGCTATGAGCTTGTGTAATCTATGCTTCATAATATATTTAGGCATAAGTGATTTATACTGTCTCGGCGCCCTGTCCGATCTATCCCAATCACTTAGTTTAAATATGTTTTGAGACTTAGATTATATTTTGTTGATATCTACAGCCGATTGAGTAGATTTAGCTTTATCTTGCTTTATCTGTTATAGCCGATTTAATGCATCTTGCATCGGCTCAATGCTCAATGATATGTCATCGGTAAACCAGCCGATCGGCTATCATTGGTGGATTTAATTGCGCTTTCTTTGTTTCTTATTGGTTGCAGGATCAAACCAATTGGCACGCCTAGAACCCGAAAGAAGTCTTTGGACCTGCACTGGAGCTAAGCAGATCTCCCAGGCCAGTGTGTGTTTTTTGCATCAACACGCTTTTGGCACGCCCGGTGGGACACGAAGAATTTTCATCATGGTAGACTCCAAGAAAACTGACGTTGACCCAGAAAATATTATTCCAATGACAGTGGACAAGTTGACGTCGGAGCAAAAGGCAGAGCTGGAGGATATAATGAACAAGCTTCAAAACCAGTACTTGCATTCCTTTGTCCAGACTAGAGCGGGAACGGTGGTTCAGAGATACAAAGTAACTTTGCCCAACAATGAAGAGCCAGAGTCAAGTTCTGGGAAGGAAAAAGGGGTCAAGCAAGAGGAATCTCCTGAAGAACCCAGGAATTTGCAAGATCGGATCGACTATGCTGTGCATCATGCTTTGATCAACCAGTCAGGAGTGCTTGTCAACACTTTAACAAATATTGTCAAGTCTGTGGTTGACGGTACTATCGCTGAACATCAAGCCAAAGGACCAATATTCTTACCAGATGGGGTCTTCCCGCAATACAGGCCGCTTATGACCAGCCAGCCAAAACCTGCCAATATAGCCCCAGGACAGCCGATGGCGTCAACATCGGCTACAGGTCAACAGGAGATACCAGCATCGGTACAGAAGCACGTAGAGTTTAATCCTCATGTACTGGTCCGACAACAACCTCAGCATGTAGGGCATAACATACCGCAGATATCAGCTGAGCAAGTTGCAACTATGTTCAATCCCAATCAGCCAGTTGCTCAGCCGATCATGCATACACCAGCAAGACAGCAAGTGCCAACCTTTCAGCAACAGGCTGCCAATACTCAATATGTTCCTAATCAACAAGATTTTAGTGCTCCGCGAATTCCTCAGTCCCACACAAGTGGTAATCTTAATTATCAATATCAACCTCATTCACCACAGGTGCAATATCGGCAGAGAACGTCTCCTCAGCCATATCATCAACCGCAGTATTACCAAGATGAGCCGATACAGCCACAGCATCAAGATGGGACTCGGCAGAAACCTTGGGCCGATATGATAGCTGATGTAATGAGAGAACAGTTTGGATTAAAGCCAAGGGATGGTGACAACCTGTATCGGCATCCATATCCAGAGTATTTTGAAAGGGTGCCATTACCAAGCCGATACAAGGTTCCAGACTTTTCAAAGTTCTCAGGACAAGATAATGTATCAACTTATGAGCATGTTAGCCGATTTTTAGCTCAATGTGGTGAAGCATCGGCTACGGACGCTTTAAGAGTCAGGCTATTCCCTTTGTCTCTGTCTGGATCGGCTTTCACATGGTTTTCATCTTTACCTTACAATTCTATTCACAGTTGGGCCGATCTGGAAAAACAGTTTCACAAATATTTCTACAGTGGGGTTCATGAGATGAAACTATCTGATTTGACAAGCATTAGGCAGAAACGAGAAGAGTCTGTCCAAGATTATATTCAGAGATTTAGGGAAATCAGAAACAGATGTTACAGCTTGGCATTGACAGATTCTCAATTAGCCGATTTAGCCTTCCAAGGTTTGTTAACCCCAATCAAAGAGAGGTTTTCGGCTCAAGACTTTGATAGTTTGGCTCATTTGGCCCAAAAGATAACAGCACACGAACAAAGATTTCAAGAGGCCAATAGAGCATTCAAGAAGGTGAACTTCATTAGTTCTTATGTTTCCGATTCTGAGGAAGAGGATGTTCCCGAAGTAGCAGCAGCCGAATGGGCAAGAAACAAGAAGGTGATTCCATGCCAATGGGTTAAGAGCTCTGGAAAAGAGGAGAAGTATGATTTTGATGTCAATAAAGCTGACAAAATTTTTGATCTTTTGCTTCGGGAGAAACAAATTCAGCTGCCTGCTGGTCATGTGATTCCATCGGCTGAGGAATTAGGGAGGAGGAAATACTGCAAGTGGCACAATACAGGGTCTCATAGTACTAATGAATGCAAAGTGTTTCGGCAACAGATCCAGGTGGCCATTGAGCAAGGCAGGATAAAATTTGATGACTCCAAGAAGCCGATGAAGATTGATGGTAATCCTTTTCCTATCAATGTGGTCCATGCAAGTGGGAGGACAGCCGACAGAAAGGACAATCGGCTCAATAAGTTTGACTCTACGAGTATGATCAATAAATATCAAAAGAGATATGATCGGCAAGAAAGGCAATATTATGAGGATGATGATAGCTTTGATTCACATTGGAACTGCGAATTTTTCATATTTTGTTGGAATAAAGGCATGAGGTTACCATCGATAGAAGACTGCCCAGGTTGTACTAATGCCGATGGGAATTATAATGGGAGTTTTAGCCGATTTCGTTTTAAAGAGGATCGGCTGATGCAAAGGAAGTTGCCTGTTCATCAGAGGTTGGGCCCAATTCATCAAGATTATTTCCAGGAGGAGGATGCTGAAGATACTTCAAGAGCTCAATGGTGTCCTTCTGGGATTTTTTCTAAAAGTCAGAAGAGAAGGGTTCAGAGGATGAGGAACAGGGAACAATTTCATGAAGTTGAACAAGAAATCGATCATCGGCTGAAGAGAGCAAAAACAAAACAGGAATGGCGTGTTAAGAATAAAATAATACCAGCCGATGAGAGTGAAACCGATGAAGCAAGAAGGGTAGTTAAAGGAAAAGCCATTGCTTCTTCATCGGTCAACATGGTATTTGTGCTACCCGCAGAGTTTGGGGCTAATCAAGACAATGCGGATATCATGGAAGAATCTTGTGCCAGATTGGTATTGTCACCAGAACAGGCTGTTTTTGAGAAACCCGAGGGAACAGAGAATCGGCACCTTAAGCCATTGTATGTCAAAGGATTTGTTAATGGCAAGCCGATATCCAAAATGTTAGTTGATGGTGGGGCTGCAGTGAATCTAATGCCATATGCGACATTTAAGAAATTGGGAAGGAATTCAGAGGACCTCATCAAGACTAATATGGTTCTTAAAGATTTTGGTGGCAATCCTTCAGAGGCCAAGGGAGTTCTTAATGTAGAATTGACAATCGGCAGCAAGACGGTTCCTACTACATTTTTTGTCATTGATGGGAAAGGTTCATATAGCTTACTGCTTGGAAGGGATTGGATTCATGCTAATTGTTGTATTCCTTCAACCATGCATCAAAGCTTAATCCAATGGCAAGGTGACAAGATAGAGGTTGTTCCAGCCGACAGGTCAGTACACGTTGCTAATGCCGATTTATCTGTTTGGGAGATGGATGGAATTGATTGCTTATCAGGAAAAATCTGGCAAGGAGATTATCTAAAAGTGTCTGATTGTGATATACAGCCAATTGGAGATGGAGAACCCCAGTTGTTACTTTGAGGGTGTTGTGGAGGGTTCCGATTTCTATACTAAAGATGCTGTAGATGATCTTGATGGTAAGCTTGGTCAGGGTTTCATGTCGGCCGATGATTTAGAAGAAGTTGATATTGGGTCAGGAGATAAGCTTAGGCCGACATTCATCAGTAAGAATCTATCATCTCAATTCAAACTTACATTATTAAAGCTTTTGAAAGAATACAGCGATTGCTTTGCTTGGGAGTATTCTGAGATGCCAGGACTTAGCCGATCGATTGTTGAACATCGGCTTCCTATCAAACCGGGATATCGGCCATATAAACAGCCACCTAGACGATGTAAAGCTGATATGTATGATGCGATTAAAGCTGAAATTACTCGTTTATATGATGCTGGTTTTATTCGTCCATGCCGATATGCTGAGTGGGTTTCTAATATAGTTCCGGTAATTAAGAAAAATGGCAAGCTTAGGGTTTGCATCGACTTCAGGGATTTAAATAAGGCTACTCCTAAGGATGAATACCCAATGCCGATTGCCGATCAATTGGTAGATGCTGCTTCAGGACATAAAATTATAAGTTTTATGGATGGCAATGCTGGATATAATCAGATTTTGATGGCGGAAGAAGACATTCACAAGACTGCTTTTAGGTGTCCTGGTGCAATCGGTTTGTATGAGTGGGTTGTCATGACTTTTGGGTTGAAAAGTGCTGGAGCTACATATCAAAGAGCCATGAATTATATCTTTCATGATCTGATCGGTTTATTGGTTGAAATCTATATTGATGATGTAGTGGTGAAATCTAAAGAGATTGTTGATCATATAGCCGATCTAAGAAAAGTATTTGAGAGAACAAGGAAATATGGCTTAAAAATGAATCCCACTAAGTGTGCTTTCGGTGTATCGGCTGGACAATTTTTAGGTTTTCTTGTGCATGAGAGGGGTATTGAAGTGCCGCAAAGGAGTATTAGCGCAATACAGAAAATCCAGCCTCCAGAAGACAAGAAACAGTTGCAATCTTTGATCGGCAAGATAAATTTTATCAGAAGATTTATTTCTAATTTGTCTGGGAGATTAGAGCCTTTCACACCTTTACTCAGACTTAAAGCCGATCAGGAGTTTACATGGGGGGCAGAGCAACAGAAGGCTTTGGATAATATTAAGAAATATTTAAGTTCTCCTCCAGTTTTGGTTTCTCCACAGAAAGGGGTGCCTTTCAAATTATACTTGTCAGCCGATGAGAGGTCAATCGGCTCGATCCTAATCCAGGAGTTCGAAGGTAAAGAGAGGGTAATCTTTTATTTAAGCAGAAGACTTTTGGATGCAGAGACCAGGTATTCTTCAGTGGAGAAGTTGTGCTTATGCTTGTATTTTTCATGTACGAAGTTGAGGCATTATTTGTTATCCAATGAATGTACTATAATTTGTAAGGCCGATGTGGTTAAATATATGCTATCGGCTCCAGTATTGAAAGGAAGGGTTGGAAAGTGGATTTATGCCTTAACAGAATTTGATCTCAAGTATGAGTCACCTAAAGCTATTAAGGGGCAAGCTATAGCCGATTTTATCGTAGAACATCGTGATGATTCGATCGGCTCAGTGGATATTGCGCCTTGGACGTTATTTTTTGATGGATCGGTTTGTACTCATGGTTGCGGCATCGGTTTGGTTATTATATCACCAAGAGGGGCAAGTTTTGAATTTGCTTTTACCATCAAGCCATATGCTACAAATAATCAAGCTGAGTATGAGGCAGTTCTCAAAGGTTTGCAACTTTTGAAGGAGTTTGAAGCCGATGCTATTGAAGTCATGGGTGATTCATTGCTGATAATTAGTCAACTGGCCGGAGAATATGAATGCAAGAACGATGTATTGATGGCTTATTATGAAAAGTGTCGGGCGTTAATAGATGAGTTTCGGCTAGTGACGTTGAGATATGTTCCTCGGGAGCAGAATTTAGAGGCTAATGCTTTGGCTCAGGGGGCATCGGGATACAAGCCGATGATGACAGATGTTGAGATGGGGATTGTTACAATTGCAGCCGATGATTGGAGGTATGATGTGTTTCATTACTTGAAGAATCCTTCTCAATCGGTTTCAAGGAAATTGAGGTATAAGGCTTTGAGATATGTCTTGTTAGATGATGAACTGTATTATCGGACGATTGATGGGGTGTTGCTGAAATGTCTAAGTGCTGATCAAGCCAAGGTTGTGATGGGAGAAGTACATGAAGGTATTTGTGGTACTCATCAATCGGCTCATAAAATGAAGTGGTTACTTCGGAGAGTTGGGTATTTTTGGCCGACAATGTTGGAGGATTGCTTCAGATATTACAAGGGATGTCGAGATTGTCAGCAATTTGGATCCATTCAGAGAGCACCAGCATCGGCTATGAATCCAATAATCAAGCCGTGGCCGTTCAGAGGCTGGGGAATTGATATGATCGGCCAGATCAATCCACCGTCGAGTAAAGGACATAAGTATATATTGGTAGCAACCGATTATTTTACAAAGTGGGTGGAAGCAGTTCCATTGAAGAAAGTTGATTCTGGGGATGCAATTCAGTTCGTTAAAGAGCATATTGTATACCGATTTGGTCTTCCACAAACAATTACGACTGATCAAGGATCTATTTTTGTGTCAGATGAGTTTGTTCAATCTATGGAGAGCATGGGAATCAGATTGTTGAATTCTTCACCATATTATGCGCAAGCTAATGGACAGGCAGAAGCATCTAACAAAAGCTTGATTAAGTTGATTAAGAGAAAGATTGCCGATTTTCCAAAGCAGTGGCATAACCGATTGGCTGAGGCGTTATGGTCTTATCGGATGGCTTGTCATGGATCAATTCAAGTTCCTCCATATAAGTTAGTCTATGGGCATGAAGCAGTTTTACCATGGGAGCATGTCATCGGCTCAAGGAGGATTGATTTACAAGATGAATTGACAGCCGATGACTATTATAATCTTATGGTCGATGAGTCAGAGGACTTGGTTCAATCTAGAATGTCTGCTTTACAAAAGATAACAAAAGATAAGGAGCGTGTTGCGCGACATTATAATAAAAAGGTGGTACCGAAATCTTTTGAGGAGGGAGAATTGGTTTGGAAATTGATTTTGCCGATTGGAACTCGTGATAATAAGTTTGGCAAGTGGTCACCAAATTGGGAAGGACCTTTTCGGATTTACAAATCTGTTTCTAAAGGAGCCTACATGTTACAAGGGCTTGATGGAGAGGTATTTGGAAGAGCTCTTAATGGCAAATATCTGAAAAAGTATTACCCCAGTATTTGGATTAATTCATGATTCGGCTGTATATTGCCGATACATGGTAGCCGATGTGTTGACATCGCCTTTAGATGGCCGATATAAGTTATATCGCCCTTAGCACAATTCTTTTTAGTATAATCGGTTGTCTCATGGGTATTTGTTCTTAGCCGATTGTAATTTTGTGATGTTTCGTTCTCCATAACAAAATTAGGGGGCATATACATACAGAAAGATCAAGATCAAGATCAAGATAAGATCAAGATCAAGATCAAGATCAAAATTCATCAAGATCAAGGTCAAGATCAAAATTCATCAAGATCAAGATCAAGATCAAAATTTCAAAATTTCAAAATTTCAAAATTTCAAAAGCAATTTACAAGTATGGAGTTTATATTATCATCGGCTGGTTCATGTTACAAGTTTTTGGATAGCCGATATGGCCCTTTGCCTAATTTGTTCTATTTCTTCTATGGCTTGGGCATCGGCTGCATCACTTCCTGGGATGACTTTCATGGATTTGTTTAGATCGGCTAAGTGTCTGATTGAGGACTTCAGCTTAGATTTTTGTTCTTCAATGGCTCTTGGTAAATCGGCAAGCTTCTGTTCCTCTAGTGATAATTCAGCATTGCAGGCTTCTAATTCAGCCAATAGTTCAATCTTCCTATTCTTTAGCCGATCTATATTGCCTTGGATAGAACTTGGCCCAGATATCATTTGATCAAGCTTGGCTTTTTCCTCGTTTATGGATTGCCGATTGGCATGGATGGTTGTCTCAAGATCTTTTCGCTCTCGCCTATCGGCTATCCTCTGCCTTGCTCTTTCCAGCTTGTGACGATATTGCTCAAGGAAAACTGCTGGGGAGATGATTTCGGCTACATCGTCTGGGATCTGGTCTTGAATATCTTCAAATCTTGCTCTGATTGGTCCGCAGTTGACGACCAAAGCATCAAGGGAACCTTCGAGCCGATGAGCGATATCCTTGAGAGTGGCCTTTAAGTCATCGGCTATAGGAGCAATAGCCTTGCTTGATGTTTCTTCTTCTTCATCTATGAATTGCCTTATGTCAAAAGAGAACATGTCGGCTAAGGCCTGAAAGAGACAAGATTGTTAGTTAATAGAATAGTAATGGCCGATTTATATTTTTGATACAAATACTTACAGGAATAGGAGGAATCGGCTGATCTTCAATATGATGACTGTCTCTAGCCGATGGAGTATGTTCACTTGAATCATGATGAATAGGAGTTGGAGAGCGGATCGGCTGAAATATAAAACGAGTTAATACGTGAGGAAATAAGGGTTAAACAAATTCTGAAGGAAGTGTTACCGATGGAGGCGGTGCAGGTTTTTTTTGGCAGCCAATTTCTTTTTCTGCATAAGAAGGGTTAACACTGAGATCGGCAAAGAGAGTTGTGGAAGGGTTAAGAGTACAAAGTACATACCCGAGGTTGATATGTCTTGTGAATCGGCGTTGGTGGGGTTTGCTGAGGAATAGGGATGCTAATTGTTGGAGTTTCTTCTACTGTTTCACTCAGCTCGGCAGCTGCTTCATCGATGGCTTTTTCTATATCTTCTTCATCTGGATCATAGCTTTTCTGCTTTTTGGTGATTTTCTTCTTTGTAGCCGGTAGAGCAGTAGCCGATGACCTGATTCTTTTCCTCTTGCCAGCTTCAGAAGGAATCGGCTCACGTATTTGCCCTTGGAGTAGGGAAGATCTTTTGGGAGCATTGTAGCCGATGATTGAAGGGGCTAACCCACCACCATTGGGGAGAATTCCGGCAGCATAATTGATACTGGCTCCATTGTTGCTAACATGAGGAGGAGAAGACTCTGTGGTCTGCAAACAAAAGAAGAGAAGGTTATTTTCTAAAGACAATCGGCTATTGATAAAGGTATTGAAAAAGAAGTGTGTTTACCTGTGGAATCATGTCCGGAATGATGTCAGTCAGATACATGGAAGCCGATTGGTGAAAAAGATGTTTTTTCCATTCAACCCACCAATGGTCAAAAGTGGAGCTCCTTAGCATAGCCAATTCAATGTTTTCTAAACTTCCAAGGGGAGGTCCTTCTATGCTCAATAACCTATCCATCATCAGAGCCGATGAGATTTCTCCTCTGGCTTGGATTTTTTCTAAGAAGAACAAGCCGATTGGCATCTGCCCCATTCCCAGTTGTCTGGCAGCACTTGTAGGGTGATAGAATTCATAAGATATCTGGATATTCCTGCCTTGATGGATGCCAACAGGGAGAATACAGGGGGTGATGGCTGTTGTGAAAACTTCTCTGGATTTTTCAAATTTTTCAGAGTTTATTTCATCAAATCTGAAATCGGCTGGTAATTCAAAATCTGCAAAGAATTCATATGCAAACCAATTTCTAGAATCTTTTGGAAATCCATCGTAAAAGTTGCCAAACCAGTCGACAAAGGGCTCGGCCGAAAGTTCTGATCCAGGATATGTGGATGCTGCCTCTCCAAAGGACATACATCTTCTGGTTGTGACTTCATCTCCTTCATCATCTGTGGTTGGCTCAACCAGAGGGAACTCGGCTTCAGGCAGTGCTGATCTCTTGGCAACTTTGATGGTATGCAGATTGAGCCATAACTGTAATAGCCACCAAGGTCCACCTGTGCTGATTATTGAGTTGGTAGCAAGCTTAGCCGATGCATTGCTTAATGTTTGATATAAATAACCCAGGAGGTATTTGCCTAGTGGGAATTGCTTTTTGTTAACTAGAGCTTCGGCTATATGTTGCCAATTGGTGGTGGGACCGCAGCTTGAACCACAAAACAGAAACTTTTCCAACCACATCAAGAGGAAGGCTGCGTGTTCTTTAGGAGTGACAGGGCCAGATCCCATGTTCAGAGAGATGAATCCGCTCCAACCTCCAATGCTTCTGGTTTTGAAAGAAAATTGGTTTTTGCTGTTTAAGCTGATGGGGTTAGCCGATGAGGTGACATCCAGCCCAGTTATCATGGTGATGTCCAGAAGAGTTGGGGTCATTGGTCCTTGATTGAAGAGGAAAGCATTCAAGGTGTTGGACCAAAAATAGCTGGCAGCCGATAGCATGGGTTCATCTTTGGCTAAATCGGCTATGGTTAGGGCTAAGCACTGAGCAATACCGATTTCTTCCCAATGAGTTTGTTTGCTAGCTGATATCCTTTTGTACCAATCAGACCAAGTCTTGACAGCCGATGGCCAGGATTTAAAAGTGTTGTTCCAGTGGTTCAAATTAGGGTTGGTTAACCTGAAAGGGATCCTGTTTGTCTCGGCATTGATGATTTCTACAGGGTCTTTGTTGCCGATTGGGCCCAAGAAGTACCGATTGGGATGAATTAGACTTGGGATTGCAACTTGGTGCGAGAGGTGCTACAGAAAAGAAAGGGGAGAAGAAATGAATCGCAAAGGAAAACTAATCTATGACAAAGGATGGAATTTGGCAGATGGGGTTACCTCAGGAAACTCGATGACCGGAGCACTTGAAGGAGCGGCGGAAGACGACATTGTCGGAGATGGAGTTGTTGCTGACCGGGGAATCGCTTGTTTGGTCGCCGGAGAGTCTAATGAGGCTATTGCGAGAATTGAGGCGATTATGGCTGAAGCGGTGAAGACGGGGGTAACGGCGTGAAGAGCTTCAAGTGGTGGTGGCTATTTAAAGAGGGTGTATGATAACGGTTGAAATAGAAGCGGAACCCTAAATCGATTCGGAGAGGATTCAAGCAAATCCGCAACATTCCAAATATCGCGGACTTGGGGGGCATGTGTTAACGACCGAATTTGGTAAATCGAATATTAAATCTGAAGATAGAATCAACGCGGATTTGGAGGAAGCTGGCGGTTACCAAAACAGAGCAAGAATCGGTTGGTGACCGGATCGGCTACGGTGTCTATCGACTGGTGACCGAATCGGCTATTGTGACCATCGGCTGAGACAGAGTCGGACAAGGATAGCCGATGTAGCCGATTCCGATGAAAGGATAACAGAGTCTTTGTCGGGGTCGGTTGGTGAGCTTCATGAAGATTCCCATATACGGATTGGGTCCGAGGAAGGGAATTGTATCTATTGCTTAGGATATAATGTTAGTTTCCTAGTAGATACTGTCGGTTAGAGTCTGTATTAGGAAACTGTCTGTAATGTGAGTTGTAATAGAGATAGGGGTCGTGTCCGATAAGGACTTATTGTAGAGTTCTGGGTATAAATTAAGCCCAGGGTCGTGTAAGGAAAAGGACAGATCAATACAACAACTTCGGCGCATCGCCACCTTTACTCTTTCATCGTTTTTTCGACGAGTTCTTGCTTTCGAGTTGGGCTGCATCGGTTTCGATCTCCAGCAAGAGGTAAAACTTGTTATGGCGGCTTGCGCTCTCGGGATTAGTGCTTCCATCTTCATGACACTCTAATCTGGTTTGCGTAAATCGTCGAGTTATCATATATATTGTATAATCTAGATTGATATCAGCATATAACTCAGATTGGTTAATAACTGTTCTACAGAAAACTAGCCGATAGAGTTATATATTGATGCTGGTTTAGATTACACAATATATCTACCATCTCGAAAAGGTTTTCATCGACTTGATCATCTAGGCATTGTGTTTCTTTACATATTTGGTGCTGCATCAGTTAGGTTTGACCTACTAAATCATGTTCAGAACCATAATCCCTAGCCTGTCTATGATTACTAATAGAGATAGCGTCGGGGTTTCAGCCGACCTTACCTGGTTTAATTGTCTTGTTATCTTGATATATTAAATCTGCCCTTTATATCGAGATATTAACTTAGTAAAATATATTGAGCTGGTTGTCAAATCTGATTAAGGTCATCTTAACACTAGTTTGACAGTTTGTTTAATGTATTTTGTTCATGGTAATATCTCTGTATAAAGTGGTATCGGAGTACTAGCCGATACATGTTAGATTTGCTTAATCGGCTATGCTATGAGCTTGTGTAATCTATGCTTCATAATATATTTAGGCATAAGTGATTTATACTGTCTCGGCGCCCTGTCCGATCTATCCCAATCACTTAGTTTAAATATGTTTTGAGACTTAGATTATATTTTGTTGATATCTACAGCCGATTGAGTAGATTTAGCTTTATCTTGCTTTATCTGTTATAGCCGATTTAATGCATCTTGCATCGGCTCAATGCTCAATGATATGTCATCGGTAAACCAGCCGATCGGCTATCATTGGTGGATTTGACTGCACTTTCTGTGTTTCTTATTGGTTGCAGGATCAAACCAATTGGCACGCCTAGAACCCGAAAGAAGTCTTTGGACCTGCACTGGAGCTAAGCAGATCTCCCAGGCCAGTGCGTGTTCTTTGCATCAACAGGTATGCATCTCGTTTGCAAGAAATGACATTTAGATAATATTAGCAAACTTGATTTCTGTGAACATTGTGTTTTTGGCAAACAAAATAGGGTCAGTTTTAGTATTGCAACTCATCAAACTGAAGGACTACTTGATTATATTCATTCTGATCTTTGGGGTAAGTCTAAGTTTCGTTCTCTTGGTGGACATGAGTACTTTATAACATTCATGGATGATTTTTCTCGCAAAGTTTGAGTTTATTTCTTGAAACATAAAGATGAAGCTCTTCCAGTGTTTCAGAAGTGGAAAGTTTTGGTGAAAAATCAAACTGGCAGAAAAATAAAGAAGCTTAGAACTGATAATGAATTGGAATTTTGTAGTGGTGAGTTTGATTTTTTTTTTTTGCTAATCATGGTATTGTAAGATATTTGACTGTTCCAGGAACTCTTTAGCAAAATGGTGTGGCAGAGCATATGAATCACATTCTTCTAGAAAGAGCCTGTTGCATGCTTTCAACTGTAGGCCTGTTGAACAAGCGTGCGTTGTGGGCTGAGACGATTTCTACAGCTTTTTATTTGATCAATCGTTCTCTAAATTCTACGATAGATTTTTAGATTCCAGAAGAGGTTTGGTCAGGTAAACTAGTTGATTATTCCAATTTGAGAATTTTTGGTTGTCCTGCTTATGCTCGTGTTAACACTGGGAAATTAGAGCCTAGAGCAAGAAAATGCATATTTGTTGGTTATGGTTCTGGTGTCAAAGGATATCGTTTATGGTGTTCTTATGCTCACAAATTGATCATTAGTCGTGATGTCACTTTTAATGAAAATGTTTTTCTCTCGCCAGGTAGTGATAATTCACCCATAATTGAATCTCAAACCGATGAAGCTGTTACAAGGAATGCAGAATTTGATGTAGTTTTGCCTACTGCTGATGATGATTCTACAGTTACTCCTCCTACAATTATTCTTACTACATAACAAGTTTCTGATTTGTCATCTTCAAATAATAATGATCATTGTGTTGCTCGAGATAGAAATAGAAGAAATAATATTCAATTGTCTGCTAGATATCGTGACACTGATGATATGGCTTGTTATGCTCTTCTTGCTACACAAGATGTTAATGAAACTGTTGAACCTTTTTCTTATTCTGAAGTTATCTTATGTGAAAATTCTTCTAAGTGGTTGACTGCTATGAACGAAGAAGTTGAGAGCATTCATAAAAATCATACATGGGATTTGGCAAAGCTTCTAATAGGTAAAAAACCATTAAAGTGCAAATGGATTTATAAGAAGAAGGAAGGTATTTCTGGAGTTGAACTTGCAAGATGGAAAGCCCATTTAGTGATGAAAGGTTTTGACCAAAGGGAAGGTATTGACTTCAATGAAGTTTTTTCTCCTGTTGTACGCCACTCTTCCATTCGGGTGATGCTTGTTTTTGTTGCTTTATTTGACTTGGAATTAGAGCAACTTGATGTTAAAACTGCTTTCTTACATGGAGATTTAGAAGAGAAGATTTTTATGACACAACCTGAAGGTTTTGTTGTTCCAGAAAAATAACATTTAGTTTGTCGTTTGAAGAAATATCTCTATAGTCTTAAACAAGCTCCTAGGCAAAGGTATAAAAGGTTTGGTTCTTTTATGATTGCACAACAATATTCAAGTAGCAATTATGACAATTGTGTTTATTTCAAGAAGTTTCCCAATGGATCTTTCATTTATTTGTTGCTTTATGTTGATGATATGCTCATTGCTTCTCATAACAAGTCACTGATTAATCAGTTGAAGGCTAAACTTAGTCATGAATTTGAGATGAAAGATCTTGGTCTTGCAAAGAAAATCCTTAGCATGGAAATTCAGTGTGACCGCAAGGCTGATAAATTATTTCTATCTCAAAAAAGTTATATTGAGAAGATAGTTGACAAATATAATCTTGGTAATTGTAAGCCTGTTTCTACACCTTTTGCTTCACACTTTAAATTATCTTCAAGTCAGTGTCCTATTAATGAAGATGACAAAGATTACATGTCACGTGTTCCTTATGTAAGTGCCGTTGGCAATCTTATGTATGCTATGATTTGCACTCGTCCAGATTTAGCTCATGCAGTTAGTGTAATTAGCAGATTTATACATAATCCTGGCAAAGAACATTAGAATATTGTTAAGTGGATTCTTCATTATTTCAAAGGTATTTCTAATTTTGGCTTGATGTTTGATAAAAATAAGGTGAAAATAAATAATCCTATTGGGTTTGTTAATTCTGATTATGCTGGAGATCTTGATAAAAGGAAGTCTACTTCTAGATATGTCTTCTTTTTGTGTGGTTCAGCTGTCAGTTGGAAAGCATCACTTCAGTCTGTTACTGCTCTTTCCACCACAGAAGCAGAATATATTTCAACTACTAAAGGTGCCAAGGAAGCTATTTGGTTGTGAGGTCTTATTTCTGAACTTGGTATTCAGCAGGATGTTAATATTGTTTATTATGATAGCTAGAGTGCTATTTGTTTGACCAATAATGATATGTTTCATGTCAAGACCAAGCATATTGATATCAAGCACCATTTTATTCGTGATATTGTTGCTCAAGGGCAAGTTATTGTTGGGAAGATACACACTGATGACAATACCACATATATGCTTACAAAGTCACTCTTAAATACTAAGTCCAAGCATTGCTTGAACTTAGTAGGTATTTCGTAGTGCTTAGTAGCCCTTTGGGGTTTTGGAGACATTTTCTTCTGCAACATATTTAGGGTTATTGAGTCAAGGGAAGGTTTGTTGGATAATGACTCAAATATATTATTAGTCTTATGGACTAGTTTAATATGTACCTATATATATGGACCATCCTTTACCTGTAACCCTGCATCGTTATAGTTGATTTTGTCTCCCATGGTTTTTTCCTCTTCACATTAGAGGGGTTTTTCTACATAAAAATTCGTGCCCTTTTGGTATCTATTTTCCTAACAATAAGTTCCCTTATCTAAACACCTAGAGCTAGTCTATAAAGTGGAACAAACAAGCAGTACTTTTATTTTGGATATCTTGCTCTTAGCAGCTTTCCAGGGATATGCAATTTTTTTCGTTTTTAAAAACAAGAGTAGGAACATCAAATTTTCATCCATATATAGTGTCTATACAGTCCGTATGTGCTTGTGTTTCTTGCCCATTAACTGCATTACAGCAATATATGTGTCTGGGAACTTTGTACTAGATTTTTGAGCTCCTTTGGTGCCTCTCAAACTGTGGCATCTGAATTTCTGACATAATGATTTTCAGGGGTGAGGACCTGGCTGACAGAAACATAGTAACATTGGTACATAACGGTGTGCCGCTCACATCAACCTCCAATGACAGGATAAGAATTTGCACTTTTTGATTTTCAGGGATGGGAACTTTCTGATTCCCAGGGAGGGGGACTTCTTTCAAAGTGGAAATCCATGCCACTAACTAGGGAGGAGGGGGATTATTAGGTGTACAAAACGTGGACTTTTTTTTTGTCTTTTTTGTGTACAGATTTGACAAATCATCATGGGCTTTTTGTTTCTCCACCAAAAGAGGAGTGGGTTGTGGCCCGACAAAATCAAAAAAAAAACAGAATCGCGCTGCATTTTTTTTCGCGCATTGCATTGCGCGTTTACAATAGGGGAGGCGCGGATCGTACGGTCAACGGGAAAAAGGCTGACAAACAAAAAAATTTCAGCCGTTTGTTCCATAAACAGCCATATGCATTTGCAACCTGCAAGATAAGGCCCAACAATTACATACAACCAGCCGCGGCCCAACTAGAAATGGGCCGAAACAAACAGTTTTGCGTCGACCAGCTCCCATCGGAGCAAACCATGTCTCAGCCCTCCCCGTGCTTCCTCCTCGTTCCCATGGCTCCGTCGAAAGCCTCCCTAGCCTCACACGATCGATAGGAGCTAGAGAGAGAAAGGATGAAAAGGGAAGGAGAGAAGATTGACGATGACACGCGAGTTCCACTGCAATTTTTTTTAATTTTTTTAACTAGATATCCATTAACATGTGGGTCTCACATATTTGTTAATTTTGCTTTAACCAGATTCCCACCTACATGTGGGGTTCCATTGTTGTTTCTTTTTTCTCTTTTTGTTTCTAGTGACACATAAGTGTTAGTTGCGATCCCCGGGGAACTCGGGAGAACCGGTTCCCACTCTGCCCATGCGCCCTGATCGGGGACGCCAGCCGATCAATGGCTGTGGGCCCCTCTCACGCAGCGCAAAATAAAAAAGAGGAGCCACCGGCGCACACGAACCAACGTTCGTCGTCGTGCACTCGGGCTCCCCACAAAACCCTAGAACCGCCGATCCGGGAAGGCGCTAAAGTGAGGGGAAACGCTCACCGCCGCCGCCATCCACACCGTCCCCATGGCTGCGTCGAGCTCCAAGTCCGGTGAAGGTATAGGACTCCATCTCTCTCTCTCACTCTCCCGTTTCTTCTACAATCTAGAGATGAACCTGTTAACCCCAGATTTTCGCAATCTACTCGGAGAAGAAAGAGAAAACCGACGCAGAGAAGAATGAACAATTCAAGTCGGATCGGTTACGCTATCGGATCAAGCCGAGTATCGGACCAAGTTCTGTATCGGACTCAGCGGTGCATCGGACCAAGTGGAGCGCCAGCAGAGGGACTGTATCGGCCGGTGTGGGTTCAATACGGCCATCGGCTGATGGAAGCAGGAAGCCGATGGAGGCAGAGCGGGCTCGGTTTGGGCATGAGTCAAGCTTCAAAGGAGATTGCCAAGTAAGGATAAGGCCCGATTTTAGGCAATTGTATCTCTTAAATTAGGAATTTAAATTAGTTTCGATCTAATCTATGGCAAGAGTCCGTCATGAGAACTTGTTTATTAGTTATAGATAAAATCGTGTCCTATATGGGCAATGTTGTAAATCACGGGTATAAATATCCCGGTAGTTTGTACTTAGAAGCTCTCTCAATCTAACAATCAAAAACACTACAGTTCAATCTACTTTCAGCGCATCGCCACCCTCGCAAGAGGTTGATTTACGGCGAATTCTTGCTTCCTCAGAGCAGAAGTAAGAATTCGTACCCGACGATCTACGTCGTCGGGGCTAGCGTGTCGTTCTAGACACGTTAAGTCCTGGCGATGTGATCGTCGTTTATCATGTCTTGAATGATCTTGACATGGCATCTCAATTCTATCTCGCCAGCGGTAAATTCGTTTTAGGGTTTGTTGCCGACGTTGGTCAAATTAGTCTGCTTGTCTAGATCTTTCAAAGCATCTACCATCCCCAAAAGCGATCGACGGCTTGATTGTCTTTGTGTTAATTCTCGATTCACACTTTGTGTTACTATCAACCCTAGTCGTGTTTTGAGATCTAACTCAAAGCCTGTTTTTGATTGTGATTAAGGATAGTGCCGGGATTGCAGCCGGTCTTACCTAATACATGTGATTACTTTATGTTTTTCTATGTATTTGCCACTTGTATGAGTGGATCGACAGATACAAATGTATTTGTCACAGATTGTTCTCAGGATCTCTCTGTGATCAGTACATTTATATCGGCCGATCGGTTCGTACAGGTTTACACTAGAGTATTAGCTAGTGCATTCACTTCCCACATCCCTCATCGGCCGATGTCATCAAATCGACACAAACATATTGATGAAGGCCGATAAGAATAGATCTGTATATTAATTTTATTTCATTATAACCTCAAGTAGGCCGATACAGCCTTGCTCTATCAGCTGGGTCCTCACGATGCGACATCGGCCTACTGGCCGATCGGTCATCGTTTGCTAACATGGTTTACTTGTTTATTTTTGTTGATTGCAGATCAAATCAACTGGCACGCCCTACACACATTTAGGCAAACCATTGGACCTGCACTGGAGTTAAGCAGATCTTCCAGGCCGCCGTGGTAACGTGGAACCCGCTTTGACACGAGGGTGGGTCGAAATTCTGCGTCAACAGAACCCCTAGATCGGCTCCTAACGATCCTAGAACTCTAACAATAAACACCACGTAGACGCCGGGTGGGACGAAGACCAATTCAACCAGCGCCCCACATCAGCCAAAAAGTTCTTAGTGTCACTGAGGGACTCGATTTGCGTTGTTTTGGAAGTGACGGACGTTTAACATCCGATTTTAAGGTCGTGGGATGTGCATTAATTATTACTCGACCTCTATTTTGAGGGACTAACAGTGAACATTTTTCAGCGAACAAACTAGTAGGGCCCAGCTACCTGGTGATTTGTTTCCCCCTAAAATCCATACTCATCGATTTGAAGAAATTAAGCCTAGGGTAGCTGATGGTATGTGTATGTACGGGGTGGGTTAAACCCTCAAATCGGATATTACTACCCCAGTTGGTAGTGCAATGTCATGTCGAATTGATGATCTTTTCTTTTTAAGTTTGCTTCTCTATCACTCCATCTGCACCCAGCCCAGCCCAGCTACTTTGCTTGGATCTTAGACAGTCCGTCAAACCCAAAATTTACTATTCAAAACAGATATGATCTTTCAAAAACCAAATTAACAAGCTAGGGCCAAAACAAAGTACACCCAGTAAACCTTATTCAAAGAAAAAAAAACCCACCAGTATTATGCCCTTAAACAAAATCGAAGGAAATGAATGCTGTGAAACATGCGTATTAATTTTGGCATCCATGAATTTGTATTCCGGCAGTTACATATTCTCATATGTTCACCTGCTGGCATACATGTCAGTATTCACATTGGTTTATAAGCTGATGCCAAAATTTAAAATTTAAAATTTATTTTTAAAGTTGATTTTAGAGTTTTTTTTATTATAGTTTATTTTTCAACGTCGATTTTTGAATCACGAATAACACACCTATATATAAAACAATTATCCATAAATTAATTTTTTTTACTTCTATGCCGTTTTCGGCTTAGCAGCTGTAGGCTAAATAATCAGGCCGAGCCAACTTTGCTGAGGTCTCCTTGGAAACATAGGAATTTTTCACAAGATCAACAATTCAATTTACGTAGAATTTTCGTAAAATTCTTCCAATCGGAATATGACCGGCCGGTGTGGTTCAAATAGTGCTCGCAAAGAAGATAAGATTGATGCAACAAGCCACATATACATATATACGCATATATATGTAGAGATGGGTGTAGGTGTTTGCCCCACTTAGTTTGGAGTTTGGACAATGCACGCAAGAGTCCAGAAGTGTCATCATGCAACTATAAGGACATCTCAACCCCCAACCATCTCCTTTTTCATTTTTTCCTTCATGATCAATTTATTTGCTACCTCTCCACTCAACTGGACTGCACATCATATATATCGATCTTTCTAGTGACACTAGCATGTCAACAAACTAAAGGAGCTAGGTACCTGGTGACCAACCCTTTGACAACTCCTTAATTAGTGAGTGTTAATTAATTAACCACGGCAGGTATATAATTATATTATATATAGAAGCTAGGCGTTCATGTATCAATTGTAATGGGCCTTCTATTGTTTCTGCTATTAGCTAGTTTAACATATTCAGATTCATAGCTAAAAATGATTTGTTTATCAGACATAGATAGCACGCATTAGTTTCGCTGAAGAAGGTCAGAACATTCTTTGTTGAAAACGAACAGAACATTACATTGATTACAATGTTACAACTATATATGCATGTGAGGATAAGTACGATTATTATATATTCTAGTAGTTACAAGTGTTGTAATTGCTTAATTATCCCCTCCCTCTATATACGAATTACAAGTAGCTCTACACCTGAACCATGCAGCTAGCTAGCTTGCAATAACCATGACACTGTACGTCGGAACCAAAAAAGCACAGGCATGAAAATTAAGCTAAAAAAAGGTGAAATTAATTCGTACTGTAAATACATACATGCATAAACCACTGGCAAATATGCAAGACTCCTCAGTTGGGCTTAGCGGTGCTTATATAATTTGTTGTAGATCGATGAATTAATTAAGCAAGCAATTAAGGTAAGGAACGAAGGAAGGAAATTAATTAAGGATGCATGATTGTTGGACGATGAGATCGATCAGACGTCGACGACGCAGGCGGCGGCTCGCTGGAACCTGAAGTAGCCGTCGCCGCCGCCGGAGTTGGAGCCGTAGCTTCCCCGCCCGTCGTTGACGATGAGCAGGGCTGGGCACCTGACGCGGAGGTGGTAGTGTCCGGTGATGAAGGCGCCGGCCTTGTAGCGGATCCAGCCGTCGACGCGGATGGTGACGAGCAGGTAGCCGGCGGTCTCGTCCTGGGTGATGGAGACGGCGAGGTAGGGAGGCAGCTGGACGTTGTTGCCGGAGAGGAAGGGGGACCAGACGGTGAGGTCCGGGTGGCCCTGGTACACCGGCGGCAGCGAGGTCGGGACGGTGATGCGGAGGCCCTTGTACTCGGCGTAGACGTCGGCGCGGTCGTAGTAGATGCCGACGCGCTCGTTGCCGTTGCGGGCGGCGAGTGTGGCCTGCATGGTGACGGCGAGAAAGGAGTAGGAGTAGGAGGTAGAGGCGGCTAATCCTCCGGTGGTGACGTTGAGGCAGACGACGGTGAGGTCGTTGAGGTAGAAGCGAGGCTTGGTGGGGCGGAGGATGAGCCAGACGATGAGGACGATGAGGAGGATGAGGAGAAGGATGCCGAAGATGGCCGCGCAGCAACGCCGGTACAGCTGCTGCCGCTCGCAATCCTTGTGCTGCTCGCAGTGCTTGATCGACATTATTCTGCTCGATCTTCTTTGCTTGCTAGCTAGTAGCTAGTATATTTCTAAATTTCTTCCCAGCTCTCCCAATTAATCAATCTGCTACAACTTCTTGCTTCAATTCCTTCCAGCAGCTGGGACTAATCGATAGATCTTACTAATTAATAATTGAGGTATGGAAGGAAGGATGGCCAGAGAGTGATCGAGTGAGGAGTGAGCTCGCTAGCAACGACAATAAGGTAGGAGGAGGAGGAGGAGACAAGTAAGTCAAGAAGAAGAAGAAGAAGAAGAAGAAGAGAACAAGAGATAGTTGGTGGCAGGCCACATCTATCTATCGTTCGATCGGTACATGTCATATGCATCGCATGTGGGGTGCCTAGCTCGCTCGCTGCATATACTGGACTAGTGTTCTTTCTTTCTTTCTTTCTGTTTTGCACGCGCTTACTTACTCCATGCTTCTTCCTGTTATAAGCACACACATTATTCAGCATTCAGCTGCATGATTAATTTGATTGCATCATGCAGGGGTCTCTCTTTTGCGAGCTATCTATGTGTTCAACTAGCACTAGTAGTTCAGCACGGCCAAAATTTCCCAATCTGTATGCACTTTATATGCGCCAAATTAATCAGATACTTCAGAGGCTGGTTAATTACTATTTGTTTTTCAGGTGAAACTAAATAGTACCAGCACGAGTAGCTAGCTAGATAAAGGTGGGGAGAAACACTATTTCAAAAACCATTTTTCGTGGAACAACCCTTTTATTACTAGCGGATTAAACATATACACGCATGTAAAAATGTATCGGAGGAAGTGCTGTCACGGGTCATCAGCGAAAATCAATTTTCACAGGCAGTTACTTAAAGAGGTCCGCCCCTAAACATAACCTTGCTTTTTTAGGAGGATCTGTACGCAATTACTAGGAAAAATCGATTTTCGCTAGCGGTAGGTAAAAAGCACCTCTCGTAAATAAAAATATCACCATATTAAAATACCTCAGCCCACCTCGGCTCCCTCGCTCTCTCAATCACTCCCTCCTCCATCTGCCTCTCTCGCTCTCTCATCCCTCCAACCCTCCCTCTACAGCTGCCGAGTTATGCTGTCGCCTCCCCCCACAAGGAAGTCGTTGCCGCCGTGGACTGTTGTCGCATTCACCAACGAGGAGGCTGGGGCCGTCGGATTTTGACCCTGCCTCCTCGATGGTGGATCTGGTTGGCTAAAGCGGACAACGGACAACTCGACGATGAGGAGGAGCAAGAAGAGGGCTGGCAGCGGGACTTGGGACTGCCAGATCTGGCGGCAGCGGCCCTCGGTGGCAACGGCGTTGATGGCAACCGTGACTTAGTGACGGTAGTGATGACCTCGACCGCGAGCGGACGTCCCACATCCAGTGGTGATGAGCAAGGAAATGCCAGATCCATGGGCGGCAGGGGGGGGCGTTGCCGCCATCGGGCCTAAGCCACCGTCCACTCCTAGATATTTTGTGATACTTTTTGTGGTTATTTTTGTGATTTTAAATGTTTTGCCCCAATAAGGTTTTCGCTAGCAGGCCTCTTAGGGTACTGGCTGAGAAAAATGTTTCTTGCTAGTGGGCTTCGTAGGGAACAATATGTGAAAACCGATTTTCGTCGACAACATAAAAACCGTCAGCAATCGATCATCGTCGATTTTCAGTGATCTATGGTTGCAGGCACAGTCTGTTTCCGCCAGCGAAATCTGATTTTGGCCGCTTGTAGTTTCCCATTTTGTAGTAGTGAAATCATATCAGTGGAATTAAAAGTGAGTGAGAGAGTGTGGCATTAGCTCGCAAGAGCGGATAGAGAGAGAGAGAGAGTGGGGTGGCGGCAGGTAAGGTGTCAAATTCAGACAAGTCCATTTCATCAACATCAACTTTTTGTTTCTCTGTTTTAAATTCTTTTTGGAGAAAAAAGAAAAAGGAACAGGACGACCGAGAAAAGGCTAGGAGACAATCGATATAATTGAAGCCAGGGGTAAGTGGATCACAATTAACTTAGGCACGCAGAGGCCGATGGATCACCTGGCTTCTTGTCAGTCTCAATTTTGTAACTGCACGTACATGTTTAGTTACAAACATGTAGCATATCACGTCATCTCTCATTTCCTCGCATGCATGTGCCGGCCTGCCTGCCGGCTAGCTACACCGATCGATGCATGTTCACTAATCCAGCACTTAATTAGATCAATTAGCTTAATTAATTAAGAAAATAATTAAGGGTTGAACCAAAGTAAGAAAGCAAAATAATTATTATGTTTCCTGCGTCGATACGATCCATCCTGCATATTACTTGCTTTAATTTGTTGAATGCCTATGTGGTATAGCTCGTAAAGCATGCTGGTTGGTGGCAGATCACATGCTCGATCGCCCCCCATCGTCGCCCAGCTTATATATTCCTCATCCAAACTAAAGAAACAATTAAGCTCCATCAGAGACGGTCATTATCTATACTATACTCCCAAGGAGATCCTACTATAATCGGGAAGATTTGACCATCAATTAGTTGGATCAAATTAATTATCACAATCGTAGATCGATTAAAAACTTAAGCTAATAAAATCTTGCTACTAAAAATATCATGCACTTTTTAGTTTAAATTAGGATGGTAGCCCGCGCAGGCATGTAAATCATAGGTTGTATTTAAGAAACTTACAAAGATTAAATATCAACCATATAGCACTTGCCAAGCTTCGAAAGTATGTTTTTTTATAAATTTATTTGTCGGCTTTGTTTAAATAATTTTTCTTAAGTATTTGTTACCTTCATACTACGTAATATCTAATTCATTCATATAAGCAATTATTATTTTCGGCTTCATCACTTTAAAATGAGGTTGACTTAGTTTATTTAGAAAACATA
This sequence comes from Oryza officinalis, assembly GCA_008326285.1. NCBI lineage: Eukaryota > Viridiplantae > Streptophyta > Magnoliopsida > Poales > Poaceae > Oryza > Oryza officinalis. The sequence goes on along the minus strand of BDMV01000008.1, from coordinate 278,179 downwards.
TCTAACAAATTAAGTTCAAAGAAAAAGTAAAGTGTTTTTTTAATGGAATGTTTTGGGGTTTTTTATAAACAAATCTCAAAAAACTATTATTGTTAATAATATACCATCAAGTTAGCCATCCTTTTAATTGGTTCATATTAACACAATTTGTTATATATATATATATATATTTATATATATTTACATATGGATCAATAAAGATAGAGTAGATATATGTATCTTGATCTGCTTCCGGGAGACGTGCACATGTACGTTCGACATGAGGATGGGATGAGTTCTATTTCTTTGAGATAGATCCAATGGTTTCACCAATTTAAGTTATCTATATTTATAAACATAATAATGACCCAAGTAATGTACTTGTTAAATATCTATTTTCTAATTAAACTTCTTCTTATTATAATATTGTTAATTAATTTTAATTGTTGCATATTGTTCTATTAAAAGCTATGTGTCAGTGTTATAGATAAAGCATATCCAATAGTCTTGGATTGGGCTCGATGGGACCCACCATATACCAAGCTTTATACAAAAATCATGCCCCATATACGAAAGGTGTTTCAAATAAAAAAAGAGATACAGAGTTCTAGTTGGATACTACAGGGACTACTCGGATCGTATCCATGTTTATCTCCCTAATTCTTCTTGAAAAAGGGGACATCCGAGGGTATAAATACAAGACCCTCTAGGAAGAGAAAGGAGAGGCCAACAGAGACGTTAAGTCAGAATACAAGTCTAGATAGACCCAATCTGGAGCCACAAAGACTGACAAGAGGGATCTAGAACTACCTCCAATCTTGTTGAGTTCATATTCGAGAAAGAAGACTACACTGATATACAAAGGCAAAACCAAGCTGATGTGTTCCATGCCGCCAACTATGTGTTCGAGCTCCATGCCGCCAAGCTAACGTCGATTATATTAGATCATCCCAAATATTGTACTCGTGTGATACTGATATATAAAGACAACATCAGCTTTGGTCAACAGGAGTAGCATTATTACCTGTCAGTTAAGGGGTCCGAACCTATATAAAAATCATCGTCTCTTGTCTCCCGTCTCTTTTACCTCAATCTCACATATACCCTGGTTTCAACGATCCCCATACTCTACAAATACCATGGTCGGCGTATAGCCCGTCAACACTATGCGTTGTTAAATAGATTGTTAAAATATCTATATGATTTTTCCTATAAATATGTTTTATTTGTTTTACTTATTAAATACAGTTAGTTTGGTCATGGATTATAATAATGCACGTGGATAAAATATTAGCTATATGATTTAGATAGTACAATTGTCACAAAATATTTTTTTCTATATAATATAACATGAAGATAAGGAGGGGAGGAGGTATGGCATACATACGTGCATCATACGTGCACCAGTGCACGTACACGATACAGACAGCCCTTGTGGGCCTTTTCTTTTTGTTAGCTTTTTTTATTAAGGGAAATCCAACGGTAGAAAATTGTAGGTCCACCGTATTTAAAGTAACATCGATGGTTAGATATATTCTCTTTAGAATTATTAGAAATTCCTCTAATTTATTAGAGCGCTGCGTGGTGATTTAGGAGCATTCGTAGGAGTCATATGTCGTGTCTTGAGAGTGTCTGTAGAAATTTTAATAAATTTTTAGTACATAATAGATAAATATATGAAGATTTAATCATTAATTCCTAAGTTCATAATTACTTAAACATTGTATTCATATTGAACTCTCAATTTTCTAGTTTATTAATTTAATTTTGGAATTCAGAGAATTAATAACAAGTTGTAATTAAAGTGGGCTTTTCTTTTAATTGGAGGCACCATATTTTAAATATAATCAATGTATTTAGAACATGACTAAAATTCTAATATTCGCCAAACCAATAATAATATATAGCCCATGTATCATATGTAGTGGTGACTAGTTAGTGTGCGTGCGCGCGTGCGTGTGTGTTGTGTGTGAGAGAGATGTATTTCAATTTAAACTAAAGGAAGATCACGAAGAATTATTAAGATGATCTAGATTAAAAGAAAAACTAAACGAATGATATGGAAGAAATAAAAAGATTGAAGTAACAGGGGGAGATGGATTAATTACAGCGATCGATCAAGCAAGCGAGAGAAATTAAGGTACAGGTGGACCCGGCCTGATCATTATTCAAACAACCACCTCAGTTACAGAAGTTATATAGAAAGTATATAAAGGTTTGCATATAGATCCAACGTTCTGTATCAATCAACATCGATCGACTTTAATTCTAACTTTTGAAGCTAACTACTCCCTTAATGCATAAAAAAAACATTTTTACTTCCTCTGTCCAAAATTAAATTTTACATCTTATTAGTTCCCATAAGATATTTTAAAAGGACTTAGAAATTAAATTTATCGAATAAAGAAGGCCCAATCTGAGAAGGCAATATGACTTTTTTTAGCAGGCCACTTATTTTTTTAATAGCGAGCTTATACGCCGAAATTTTATATACTCGATTTAGATTTGGACTCGAATTCAAATATCCTTTTTACCAAATGTTTCATGTTTCTACCATAGAGTTTATGTGTATAAAGTTGCAATGTATATATATTTATATGCATAAAGTTTATACACATGAACTTACTTTTAAATATGTTTTTAATCCAATATATATGGTTTTGTGCCTAGTCGAGACATATCTGGGACGTGCGTTCCGGGAGACGAGTGGGACGACCGATCCACCCATTTGTGAAGCATGGGGATATATCGAACCAAACCAAGTAGATACCAATAAGATCCCCCAGCATGTATTTAGCTATGCTAACTGCTATGAATGGTATGTGGCATATATATATTTAACCACTTTGAAGCGGTGGCCTAACAAAACAAACCAATGAACCACTTAGCTGGGCATTTCTGTGGTTCTATCTTTGATTTGGTTTTAATATCATAATTATATAGTTGTTCATACATGTATGAATTAATTTTGATCTGTTTATAAACCATCTTTGCACCATTTTTGACATCATATCTGTATCGAATCTGAATTCACTAAAATGAAAGCTCCTTTTTCACATATTACTTTGCCTCGGTCGCTCGATTCATAGAAAAAAATTAGTCGTCATCACAATACTACATGCATGATGTTCTAGCTACTAGTTTATTCTCTTTTCCTCTTTCTCAACTTTTTTTTCCTAAACTACTTATCTAATCCATAATCTGATCACACTGTTGTATTCGTGTAAATAAATCTTTACAACAAGATATCACATAATTATATTCTGATAAAAAAATGTGTTTTAAACCGTTAAAACTCAATATTTCATTTATGATAGCGGCATGTTTCAACCCGTGTCTCCGTGTGTTTCATAAAATTCATGCAACTATTTGTCCATATTGTCTTTCCTCTCTCTCCACTCCATCCATCCATGCGTGCATGTATTTAATGATCTTCAAAATGATTTTTCTCCTAAACTACTTATCCGATCTATGATCCGATCATATCGTTGTATTTGTTGTAATTAACTCTTTACAATCACTACCACAAAAAGCATTTTTTTATACGACCAAAACCTATTTTTGTGTGTGGTTGATATGTCCGTCTTCTCAAAAGTATCTACGAAAATCACTATTTTTTCATGCGGGTGCCTATGTCGTCCGCACACAAAAATAAAAATCCAAAAAAAAATAAAATCCCAAAACATCAAAACTCAAAACCCTAGCTAGGTCCCATCCGCTGGCGACATCGTTGCCGCAGTCCGCCACCACTCGTCGTTGTCGCTGTCACCGAGTCCCCGCAGCTCGTCGTCGTCGTCGCTGTCACCGAGTCCCCGCAACTCATCGTCGTTGTTGCCGAGGCCGCCATCGCCCTTTCCCGTGCCTCCACCGTCCCTTTGCTGCCGGATCCGCATGGGGGAGGGCCCCGCCGCTGCCGCCATTGACGCGTGCCTCCTCCGCCAGGCTCTTCCCGCTACCGCCGCCGTCGATGTGCGCCTCCTCCGCCGACCTTCGTGTGGGGGAGGGCTGTCGCCGCTCTCGCCACAGAGGAAAGAGATGAGAGGAGAGGAGAGGGGGTGAGAAGAGCTCGGGTGAGGAGAGGAGGGGTGAGAAGAGAGGAGATGAGTAGGAAGAGGATAGGATAAGGGAGGAGTGGGGAGAGAGTGAGGAGCGGAGGGAGAAAATTAGATATTTTAAGGTGATGGTGGGTTTCTTAACATGCTCGTCTACAAAAATAGGCTTATTTTGTATGTGAGTGTGTTAAGAGGTTCGCCTGTAAAAATTGATTTTTGCATGCCAATCTCTTAAGGAGCCGTATGTGAAAATGCATGTCAATTTTTACAGGCACGACTAGTAAAGATCTGCCTGCAACCTATAGAGATTCTCGTACAGAAAAATCGTCTTTTAGTAGTGAATAAGACATAGCATGATTATATTCGGATGAAAAAAATATGTTTCAATATATTAACAATCGATGCTTCATACGCGACAAAAACATGTTTCAATGTGTGTCTTTATTACGTTTGATAAAAAAAATTTAATATTTGAATGGCTGATTTTTTTTACTATATATAACCTGATGTTTTATCGATAGTTAACTGAAATATTTGACTTTTTTTTTCAACTATTGTTACATCAAAATATGAAATCTCCGATGGAAGCCATTTTAGGTCCGTGGATTGCAGCGATGCAGCCACAGACGTGCATATCACCTCATCCTTCCCGGGTGGTTACCCTGCTTTAACATAGCTAGCTTGTTATCACCTTTATGTATATACTACGGAATTTATTTACAACTAGTTAATTACTGTAGCTTAACCCGCCGCTCCGAGAGATAAGATAACCCGGCCGCGAGTGAGAGTGACGCCGATGGCGCCAACGCTGCCGTCGTCGTGGTTGCTCCTGATCCTCGGCGCCACCGCGGCGGCCAACGCCATAGCCAGCAAGAATCTGACTCCCCCGGTGGCGACAGCGTACGAGTGGCCGGAGCGGTTCCACGCGGTGGTGGTGTCGATCAACCTGAACGAGACCGAGCACGGCGGCGGCGGGGGCGGGCGGCTGCAGCTGATCGAGCTCTACTACGACTGGCCGCATGGGCGCGACCTCAACATCGTCAGGGAGCAGCTCACCGGCGAGCCACCGCTGTACAACGTGGAGTGGGCCAACGGCACCTCCTACCTCTTCGACACCGCCGCCTCCACCTGCCGCACCTTCCACTTCCCCGTCGGCATCCTGCCGCCGGACTGGATCGCCACCGCCGACTACCTCGGCCGCGACACCGTGGACGGCTTCGACTGCCACGTCTGGAGCAACTTCCTCTTCTCCCGCTACTACGCCGACGTCGCCACGGGCCGCCCCGTCGGCTGGATCTTCAACGGCAATACGCGGCATGTGCTCGTGTTTGAAGCCGGAGGAGTCCTCCTGGACTCCTCCAAGTGGCAGGCGCCGCCGTACTGCTTCGCTTCCTCAACGCCACCTTCGCCGCCGCCGCCAATATGATCGATGCATGCGAGGCAGGCATGTTATATTATTATATTAATTGCTCATCTATCTGCCAAAGAATTAATTATACAGTTTCCTATCTTGTTACACATATACAGATCGATCGACAGAATATCATATCCGTGCATATATTTGCAATGTGATTAGTTACTGTATTAATTAACTATTTCGCGCGTGAAAAGAAACCACACGTTGCACTGTACATTAATTAGCTAGCAAGATACTAACAAGGAAAATGATGATTTGTAAAAGGAAAAAAACTGTTTTTCAAAGCTAAAAAATGACATGTATAAAAAATATGAATGCACATCTTGATATCTAGAGTTACTTTACATTATAAAATACAAAATTGCTAAATCACATTTAATAGAAAAATTGGTGCAAAATCCAACAAATTGGTAACCTTCGTATGTGCTTCTCGCGTTCTGTGCTCCACTGAGTTTTTTCTCCAACTTTGACGACCGGCACCGATGACCCCGACCGGTTAGGTCCCGGGTTTGGGTGGGGGTAGGACGACTAGGGAAAAGGGGGTTTCCCAACTAAGAGGGTTGGTGACCTAGCGAATTGTGGAGGATATGGACAGTCAGCGAGGCGCTGCTGCCGTGAAGATGGAGGAGGGGCCAGCCTCGTAAGAGGGTCGAGATAAAATGGAGGGGTTAAGAAACGGGGGAGGTGGTTGGGTCTTCGGTGGTGGATGGGCCGCCAAAGATGAGGAGGAGGAGGAGGCGGCAGCATCAGATGCAAACACGTACGCGTTGGGGACTCGTGGAGAAGATGCATGGAGGGAAAAAAGAAAGAGGTAAAGTTTACTGTAGCAGCACAAATCACAAAACTATCTGGGCTATTCAAAAAATGTTTGAGAATTAAGGGAGATTTTCTTTTGAATGTGCTATAGGAAGTCCCTCTAAAATATGGCACCTCCCAATATATATCTCTCGAAGACCGTATGCTAAATTTAGAGAACTATTAGCTTGAGGTTGTAGGAAGAAAAATCCAAGGATATTTAGGCTGTATTCGAGAGGAGGGGTTGGGAACTCCTCCTCTCCAATACGCAAAAAACGATGTATTCATTAACGCATGATTAATTAAGTTTTAGCTAATTTTTTTAAAAAAATAAATTAATATAATTTTTTAAAGCAACTTTCATATAAAATTTTTTTTTGTAAAAAATGCACCATTTAGTAGTTTGAAAGCGCGTGAAAAAGAAAGAGATGAGTTGGGAAAGTGAACAAAAGAACTCAGTCTTAAATGCTAGGAAAAGCAAGTCCTCAACTATTTAAACTGGACAAATAACTTCACGATTCAATCCAAAGCGGTTTTGGTCACAATCTAGTCAGCAATTTTCTAAAAAAAATTAATGGGGCTCACCTATCAGATTCTCTCCTCTCTTTCCCCGACCGTGAGCGCCATTGACAACGGTGAGGTAGGCCTCAGTTGTCCACTCCCCCCTTAGCTCATGCGGCGAACTACGCTGCTCCCTATCGATTTGGCACCGTGACAGTAGTTCGAGGAGGAGGTGCCGTGGTGCTCACGAGATCTGGCAAGGAGCTCGTCGTCACGTTTGCACGAGGCTCTGCCGCAACTGTAGCCGCCTCCGTGCGAGCTCTGGCCTCTCCGCCGTCGCGCGAGCTAATTTGGCTCCGCCACCGCACTCTACCGAGAGAGATAGAGGATGGGGAGGAGGCAGGGAGAAGGAAGAGATGATGACAGGTGGTATGTTTTATTTTTTTATTGTATTGCCGTATTGGATGCTAGGTGTGTCAGCTTGGACCGAAACCGCCTATCATAATGATGGGGGTAATTTGCACATGTTTAAAGAGTTTGAGGGTATGAAATGTCGGCTATTTGAATTAAGGAGGTAATTATCATGACCGTGATTGAGGATCGTAATTCAAGCCTTTTCATATATGCTACTCCACTGGGCACTAGCAAAAGCAAAAGCAAAAGCAGGAATATGAAGGATCTGATGAAAGCTAGGCCCGTGCATTGCAGCCACAAACGTGCATATCGATCATCTCATCCTAGCCGGCTACCTTACCGCCTATTACATACCTTTAATGCATACTTAGTTACTTTGGTGTATATATATGGTAACGTACGTTTTATACGTCGTATATATAAAAGTCTCGCTTGAGATAGTACACGTACATCATTGCAGAGATAATCCCCATCTCTCTAGGTTTTTTTCCTCCAAGAAACCCCCTATAAATCTATGTGTTCATACCTATACCTATGTATGGACATATGGCTGTCTCTGTCTGAGAAAAGAAAAGAAAAGAGAAAGGAGGCTATGCAGATGCAGTAGTAGCTTAAGTCAGCTGGTGAGGTGAGGTATATACTCCAGGCTCAATTAGGACGGTCACAGTGCGTCACACTAGTTTAAGCCTCGTGTCACATAGGATAAATTCTGGATTTTTCATAGTGCAAGTAGCTCTAGGAGTGGCTTTAATTTAATACTTCAGCCCCTGACACTTTTTTGTTTTAGTTCTCATATTTTCTTTAATTTATGTGGAGGTTCAAGATTTATACTAAACACCCTATAATCCAGAAAAGAATATAAAATCTCCTTCACCCCACCCTCTCCCTTATCCTCACGCCACTCCCTCTCCTCTCCTCACACCGGAGGCGGCGACCCGGCTGACGCCTCTCCTCCCCCTGCCAGTCCCCATGTCGGCGGCGGCAGAGGACACTGAGGCGGGTCTCGGCGGCGGTGCCCCTCATCTCCTTCTCCAGCCGACGCCTCTCCTTCCCTGGCCGACGCCTCTCCTCCACTTTGTCAAACCCCACATCGGTGGCGGCAGACGACACTGAGGCGGGTCTCGGCGGCGGCACCCTTCGTCTACTCCCCCGGCCGGTGCCTCTACTCTCCCTACCAATCCCCACTTCGGCAGCGACGGAGGACCCCAAGGCAGGTCTCGGTGGCGAGCGCGGATCGAGGCTAGGCACTGCCGGCGAGCAAATGGAGGTCGGCTTTCCCAACCCCTCCACCGGCTTTCCCTTCCCCTCCCCCTCTGGTGGTGACCTCAAGGCTGGCCGTGGAGCTTCAACGGCGACTAGATCGAAGCGATTTAGGAAGCGAGGACCAAGTTCGTGCGCACGGGACGACGCGGCGAGGTCATGACCCCCACAGCTTGCTATTCTCTGTCGCTCCACACGCCACTCGCCCTGGATCAGATTGAGGAAAGCATGACCAAGTTTGGCACCACGGACTTCAAGTAGGTATGACAAAAAGTAACGTGGCGCCGAATATTCGTTGGGAAACGGTTGAGCCGAATGCCATCTCTACGCACTGTGAATGGTCTTAAGCGGCCAAAAGAAAAAGCAGACTGCAGAGCTGAGAGCTGCAGAGGATATATGAGAGCGACAAAAGCAGACTGAGACACAATGCAGATGCAGAGTCGTCTCTGCCATTTTTGTTGGTTGAGTTGAGCTCATTCCGTGTGGTGCATCTCTGTTTCAGATCGCCTTCGATGATGATCAATCGAGCATATTAACTTCTCTAAACCCAAAGAAGCCCCTACACTTCCTGTTAATTACGTATCAATCCCTGCTACCATCCATCGTCTCATCCTGTGATAGGATCGATCGGACCGTACACGTGTCCTGCTATGGTGGCCCTTCCGCACCTGTGGGATCGTCGGATCGCGAACGGACGATGCAGATTTCTCCAACCCACAGCAAACCCTAGCCGTCTCGCCTGCCTCGCCAAGCCCGCAGTGGCGCGCGGGCGCGGTCTTGCCCGCCTCCTCCCTCGCGCGCGCCGCCATGCCCTCTTCCTTCCTCGCGTGCGCCGTCACCGCTGTAGCTTTGCCATCCTTCTCCTCCCTCGCGCACTTCTCCAGCCATCATCACCGCGTGATCGATCACATGTAAGAGCTTTATGCCGCTAGGCTGACGGAGACTAGATTAGGTCATCCTAAATATTGTACTCGTGTGATATTTGATATATAAAGACAACACAGACTTCGGTCAACAGGAATAAAGCTATTTTTTGTAAGTAGGGGGTTCGAACCTGTATAAAAATCACTGTCTCCTGTCTCTTTTACCTTAATCTCATATATACCGTGGTATCAATGAGTCCCATACTCTACAATTACCGTTGTCGGGTATAGCCCTTGACAATATGTATAAAGTTTATACACACGAATATTTTCAAATAGAATTATTTTCCCTTTATTTGGTATTTTTGTTCGTCAAACTTATTTTTTAATTTGTTTTTAATCCAATAAATGTGGTTTTGTGCCCACTTGATGTACGTCTAGAACGACCGAGTGAGAGGAGGGCCATGTGATCCGGAAGGCAAGTGGGGCGATCGACCCACCAATTTGTGAAGCATGAGGATCGAACCTACGATCAAGTAGGATAGCAATAAGATTCGCCACCACTAGTGTAACGCCCGTTTTATCGCGGCGTTAGCGGGAAAACCTAAGTGCTAAAAACTCTACTTGCGAAAGTTTGCTCTTCGGTTGAGTCTTGTCGTGTGCCAAGGTCTCGTGTTTCCCCTCTCGTCTCAATCCCGGAGAAAACCGTGAAATCGGAATTCAAATCCGAGCCCTAATCCCTCCAAAAATCCTTCTCGGGAAAAGTCTGTTCTACCTCCCTATGCCCTCAGACCGATTTTCTCTTGGCCTGTTTCCTTTTCCCCCTTGGGCCGCCGTCCGGCCTAGCCTCTCGGCCAGCTCCCTCCTCCTTCTCTCCTTCCCGGGTCACTGTCCGCCCAGTCCTCTCTCCCCTCGCCCCCTCGGCCTCCTCCCTCCCGCTGGGCCCGGTCCGCGCAGCCTGCCATGTCGGGCGCGCCGCGCACGTGCGCCGCACGCCCGCGCGAGAGAGCGGGCACTCTCCTTCTCCCCCTTGCCCGTTCTCTCTCTCGCCGTTTTCTCTCTCCCTCCGCCCGTTCCGTCCCACCGGCGCCGCCGCTCCCGGCCCCGTCGCCTGTGCGCGTGCCGCCAAGGGAGAGCGCGCGCTCCCCCCCTCTCTCTCCCCCGCGCGCGCCCCTGCCCGAAGCAGAAAGGAGACCACCCTCCTTTTCCCTTTCCCTCTTTTGCTTTTTCCTCTGCCGCCGACCGTCGTCGACGCCACCCTCTGCCGTCGCTCGGCCGCTAGCGCGGAGAGTGCCAGCGCGGTCCCCGCGCTCCACCGCCTCCGCGAACCGCCTTTTGCCCCCCTCCAAACTGACCTCCTTCCCCTCCCTTAAAATCCCCCTCCGCCCGGTCCGCCATTACCGCCTCCCACCCGAACTCGCCCCTCTCCTCCTCGCTGCCGCCGTCACCCTCGTCGGCCGTCGCCGCAGCCCAGGGACGCCAAGGAGGACCCCGGTGCCCCTTCCTCCTCCTCGGCCCGGAGCCGCGCCGCCCCCGCCACGTCTCGGAGCCCGAAGACCCGCAGTGCGCGGATTTCGAGGAAGAAGCCCAAGATCTCGAGCAAGGCAAGTCACCTTTGATCAATTGAACCTATAATTTAAGACTAAGTATTTTGTTTCCGCAAACCATGCATTCTTTAGGTTACACTTGACACTTGGCCTCGGTTTGCAATACAACCGGCAGGCCCTACCCAATTACTGCATTCACCCTCCTTGATTATTGAATACCCTATCACCCCTTGTCACCCCTCAGGTGAGATCTCGGTATTCGCACCTCGCGTACGAATATCGAGACTCCCCTCCAAATTTAAAATGATCACTTGAGTAAAACTTGAGTTTACAAAATGCTTGGAAAACCCGACACTTGGGTCGGTGCCTTGAAAATAAAGTGAGTTTCTAAAACTCGCGGTGCGGGAGACGTACTGGAGGTACGGTCTGCCCGTTCTCGCTCTAAGGACCGATTCCTTGGGAATTACATCCGAGCATATGTCAAGTACGACCACATGGGTGATATGGGACGCCCCTGACTGAGTAACTAGCTAGGCCAGGGAAATCTTGATACCAAGGGACAAGTGGATTCGCCGGGGTGGTGTCGGGGAGGACCCCTGGGCTTCCTGGCACAGTATGGTCTAGGACCTCATCTGGTGTTGGTCCGTGGGACCCCTCCCATTGGCATAAGATGATCCTGAGTCGGCTTTCAAAATGCCTTGTCGTGAAAGCCTCAAGGTCGCCAGACGTGGCTGAGAGTCACGGGCTGGGTGGCTCGGGATTAGTAACGTCGTGTGGGTAAAGTGTACCCCCTCTGCAGAGGTTAATAACTGTTCGAACAGCCGTGCCCATGGTTATGGGCGGATGTGAGGTGATTCCTTAGCGTAGTTTTAATGGTTACTTTGTGAACTGTTGTTGGTGTGAGTTTTTCCCTTCTGTGCTTGGTTTGAGGCTGTTGGAGCAGCCGGTGTCGGTGAACGATTGGCAGGGAGCCTCTCGTTCCGACGTGCTTAACTTGTGGCTGTGGTGCAGCCTGTGTCGGTGAACGATTGGCAGGGAGCCTCTCGTGCCGATGTGTTTGAGTTGTGGCTGTTGAAACAGCCGGGTTCGGTGAACGATTGGCAGGGAGCCTCTCGTGCCGACAAGAATCAATTGATACAATTTCACTGCTCCGACCGGATGAGATGCACTCTCTCGTCCGTGTCGTTGAGAAGCACTCACTTAGATGTTTCTGAAAGTCTTAAACTAAAATCAATTGTGAAAAGCAACTGGCTCTCCTTTGAAGCTTGCATTAAACACTTAATTCCCCTGACTTGCTGAGTACTCCCATACTCATCCTTGCTCTATATAATTAAACCCCCCAGTTCTCGAAGATGAAGAGGTGGACCCTGCTGATGAGGAGTTCTTCCAAGAGCAAGCAGTCTACGAGCAGTAATAGGGTTTCGGCCTTTCCCCAAGGCTTTGTTTGCGGCTTAGGGCCAGTCTCCGCCTTTTTCCGCTTCCGCCTTTTGTAATGTTGTTGTGAACTCGGGGTCTGTCCGCAGTTCCAACCTTGACTGTAATCCTACTCTTAATAAAGAGACCGCTATCGTTGTGATATTCTATCTTCCTGTTGTACCAGCGCTATTTCCTGAGACTGGTACAGGCATACAGGCTAATTTGGATTGCCTTATCCTGGCCTCCGTCCGGGGCTAGTTTGGGGCGTGACAACTAGCTAGACTATGCTACCTGCTATGAACTAGGGATGAAAACGGAGTGGATAGTTTTCATCTGTTCCGAAGAAAAACGAATATAGATATCGTTCGAAGTGGATAATTCTCGGATAGTCCGGATACGGATACAAATATGAATACTTTTTCTCGGATATGAATATGAATATGGTATCAGAGTTTTCGATGGATACGAATATTAATACGGATATCCGGTGAACAGTGTTATTCGGATATCCGTTGAAGGCATGAGACATACCACATTTCTTTATAACTCTAGACCTTCAATCTACCTCTTTAGATTTTAATAATTAATAGCACATCTCACAACACTAGTCCACACTATTAATATTATTTAAACATTTAAATATTTTTATAAATAATACTATATTTTATAAATTATAATATCAGTTAGACATGTATTTATATCATCAAATTTATTATATAAAATGAGCTAATTATATATGATGGTATTTGTTTCTATTAGAAGTTGAGGTGGTTTTTATGTTGCGGGAAATATTTGTTTTCGTATTTGTGTCCGATCATATTTGATCCTTATTCGTATTCGAGATAATCCGTATTTATTTTCGTATCCGAGCTATTCGTATTCGTTTTCATATTCGGCAAAAAATACGAAACCAAATATGATATGAGCATTATCCGTCCGTATTCATTCTGTTTTTATCCCTATTACTAACAATATGTGGCGCATATATATATATATACATATATATATATATATATATATATATATATGTATATATATATATATATGTATATGTATATATGTATATATATACATATATATATATGTATATATATACATATATATACATATATATATATACATATATATACATATATATATATACATATATATACATATATATATATATATATATATACATATATATATATATATATATATATATATATATATATATATATATATATATATATATAGGTAACCGCTTTGAGGTGATGGTCTAACCAAACAAACCAACTAACCAGTGAGCCAAGCACCTCAGTGGTTCTATCTTCAGTCTTTTAACATCTATATAATTATATTGTTATAGTTAATTTATTGTCCATACATATAAAAATTATCCAATAATTTCTATCTGTTTATAAATCAATTTTATACCATTTCCGACATCATATGTTTATCGAATCCAAATCCACTAAAATGAAAGTTCCTTTTTCACCTATTGTTCCATCAAGAATATGAAAGCTCCGACGCAAGCCATTTAGGTGCGTGCATTTGCAGCGATGCAGCCACAGACATGCATATCACCTCATCCTTCCCGACCGGTTACCCTGCTTTAACCTACCGAGTACCGTACCACCTTTATATAATTTAATTACAACTACTTAATTAATTACTAAAAACAATTTAGCAAGAAAAAAATTGAAATTGATAATATGAGATATTATTTACATCATTTATTTTTATACCATTTTACTAAATTTCTTTGGAGATTAGTACATATTTGTTTTGGTTTAAAACATTCAAATAATACTTCTTATATTTCTAGAAATTGATTTATGGGCATTGACTCAAAAACAAAAACCATAAAAACATGTTGTAGTAAGAGTAATTGCTATATGTTGGGCTCTATGGTTTAGTCAAATGACATGATTTTTGATAAATCCCCAGTAAAATTTTATATGCAAATTCTATTCAAGGCAACATATTGGCTCCGGTTACGAGCATGACTACAGAGATGTGATGAGAACAAGAAAATATTATATATTACGTATCGAAATCTAGAGATAACGGTCATACATATATTTATCAAGTTTGGATGAAGATTTGCAAATAGACTTGAATAAATATTTTCTCTAGTTATTGTTTAGTCATTTTCTGGTTTTTATATGCTCTTTATTATGAGTGAATTGTATAATAAGTCGATGTAGTTTGTTTGAAACAAAGGTCATGATTCTTTTCATTATCTTTTTAAAAAAAACTTAATTAGTTACTGTAGTATAAATACATTTGCATATGCCTCTGGGCCTCTATACCGAGAGATCGGCCCGGCCAGGCGGATAACGCGCGAGAGACGCCGATGGCGCCAACGCTGCCGTCGTCGTGGTTGCTCCTCCTCCTCCTGCTCGTCGGCGCCACCGCGGTGGCCAAAGGCCACAAGCTGACTCCCCCGGCGGCGACGGCGTACGCGTGGCCGGAGCGGTACCACGCGGTGGTGGTGTCGAACCTGACCAACCACCGACTGCAGCTGATCGAGCTCTACTACGACTGGCCACATGGGCGCGACCTCAACATCGTCCGGGAGCAGCTCTCCGGCGAGCCACCGCTGTACAACGTGGAGTGGGCCAACGGCACCTCCTACCTCTTCGACACCGCCGCCTCCACCTGCCGCACCTTCCACTTCCCCGTCGGCATCCTGCCGCCGGACTGGATCGCCACCGCCGACTACCTCGGCCGCGACACCGTGGACGGCTTCGACTGCCACGTCTGGAGCAATTTCCTCTTCTCCCGCTACTATGCCGACGTCGCCACGGGCCGCCCCGTCCGCTGGATCTTCAACGGCATTACGCGGCATGTGCTCGTGTTCGAAGCCGGAGGAGTGATGGAGGACTCCTCCAAGTGGCAGGCGCCGCCTTACTGCTTCGCTTCCTCAACGTCGTCGCTGCATCATGATTGTCAGGTTCGCCGGCCGGCCGAGCCTCCGGGTGGATCTTCCTCGGTCTCTGATGATTATATTGCTGATCTAACCAGTGTTGGATAATCCTGTGGAAAAAAAAAATATATACCTCTTTTTTATTGGTTTTACAGCAGAACGAAAGTCTCGCGCGCCGCGACTTCGTATCCCTAGCCAACGTACTCCGTAATTAATAAATTAATTAATACCATTAGCAATTAATTAATTATTGTTATTTCTTTAATTAATATCATTAGTAATTAATTAATCATGAGGCCATGTCAAGCCATCTCGCAGACTGCTCAAGCGGGCGGGTCCTGCGAGACTTACGGCACGGCCATCAGCGCCGTCATGCCGTCGTCATTTTCGTTGAATGGCTCCGCGATACCATTTCAATTTTGCACTCCCAATCAGTCACGATGGTATATTTATGTCAAAAAAAATTACATCCCAAATGTTTATCAGAAAAAATAAATAAACAATATATTTCCAAATTTAATTCTAAACCTGTGCAAGTACAAGTTAGTAAATTAATTGAGGCACCATAGTGACCGGACATCAAGATTCAAATTAAGTATATACCCAAGTCAAATGAGTATGAATTTTTTAAAAATGTTTAGGTATAAACATTAATTTCTTTGTTTTGTTAGATTTTGATTTTAAGTATATAGCATCCAAACATATAATTAGTTAGCTATGTAATAATAGATTGTGAAATAAAATTAAATTTAAGTTGTCTTGTTGTTAGGTATAGGTATGAATTAAATTCTTATACCTAAGTATATATTCACAATTTAAAATTTTGAGTGAATTTGTGTATTTCATAACTTAGTGTGTGGACACCATGCCATGATAGGTGTCCTATATATATAGTTTCCTCTGTACCAAAGAATACTAATATAACAATATATACTTACTTGTGCAGTTTGGTTTTTTCTCATGCTATATTTAATGAAATTGATACACTCTACGCTGGTTTGTTAAAAAAATAACATTATAGATAACACCTTAATAATTACTTCTTCCGTTTTATTACATAGTAACTTAGTATCAGATGTCACACATTTCAAAGTATTCCACACTAAAGACGGATGTAAGTACTGCTATTTATTTTGTTTAAGTCAGCATCGGCGAGAAGGGAAACGGAAGGGATGATGGTGACAAGATGCAATTTCAGGCACAACACAACACTCAAATCACTCGATGATATACCTTATTCTTAAAAGTATATAGCAACTTACTATCGAATAAAACATATCGTAATATTACGAATCTAAATAATGTATTTCATTTAATCCTAGTTTATTATATTTTACAACGAAAATAGAGAGAATATACTACAGTGAAGTGTTGTAGTGGAAGAGGGAATCTCAGGAGCTCTGGTCCATCATATAGTGACGTACACCAACACAAAATATATTTAAGCAAGCGTGACATCACACCTATTGACATTATTCGGTAGAATATTCATGCACACATATATTTGCAATGAGATAATAGTTACTTTCTCAACCTTAGAAAATAGGATTGGATGTGATATTTCCTAACACTATAAATTTGGATATAAAATATCATATTCGGTTCTAGGTTTATATACTAATCTAAAACTGGCAGGTTTCTGCCAGCCTATTACGTAAATTGCTAGGTAAATGGGACCATTTGAAAAAAGAAGAAAAATCTTTGAGAGCATAAACTTCTGGAAGCTTCCAGATTGCAAGTCCCACTTTTGCACTACTTTCTTTGCAACACTTCAACAACAACAACAACGACAAATTCCCATCACGTTCCCAATTAAAGTCAACAAAAGAATATAAATAAAAAAGAAATATCCCTTCTATTTCCTTTTGAATTGCTTGAGTAATATGTCCAGAAAATTACCAATACTTTGGAATGATCACATCTAATACATCACATACATATAGCGAGTACTTTTATCTACTTCTCCATGTTTAAGAGGATAAAGAAACAAAATGAGTCCAACATTTAATATGTTGAAGAGAAATTAGACCCTCTACCTTCTATACACCATTAATAAATCTATAAAAAATTATACTAGATATTTATTTAATGTGAAAATTTTAAAATATGTTTCATAGGGAAATGTTGACAAAAAAATCCACGCTCGGTTGATGATGCCAAATTTGAGTTGATGCGAACTATGTAGACAAACACAATGATCTGAGAGATCTGCTTAGCTCAAATGCATGTCCTAAAATATTGATGAGATATGGACGTGCCAGTCAATTTGATCCTGCAACTGACAAGATATATAAGATGACGATCAAACATCCGATCCACCAATAAGTCGATGTAGCGATACTAGCCGATATCGATAGGGTTTTGGTCAATCGACTATATTTCCAATGTAGATTCTTACACTTAGATAAATAATGATATAAAGGCAATCGGTTGATGATAATATAATAAGATAATGAATCAACCGACCGATTTAAATGTGACAAAGTAGATGTCGAATGAACCAGTCAGCTGATATAGATATAATGAAGCAAATATCCAACATACCAATGAGTCGATATTGATATAGAATATTAGATGTAGACTCGATGGTTAAAACATACATCGACTGGAAGTCCAATATTATTAAGTCCAAATGATTAAGTAATCAATGAAACATTTACTGCAATCGGTTAAAACCAACTTGTATATAATCCTTATAAGCCGATGCAACATTTAAATAACTCATCGACTGAAACCCCGATAAAATAATGATTGATGCCTACTAACTTAAATAAATCCAACTTACTACCACAACTCCATAGGTCAAACCCAATCGATACAGTATAAGATTGATGACTGCATGATAGATTTAAGCAAACCGATATGACATCGATCAAAGTGATCATACATTAAATTTAACAAAGACAGTAAAACCATCAAAGAAAAATTTAACACATCAGATAAGATTGGTTAACACTCCTATGAATTATTAGCATGAACCTATCGTGTCACGCCCCAAACTAGCCCCGAACGGCGGCCAGAAAAAGGCATTCCAAATTAACCTGTAAACCTGTACCAGTCCCAGGAAACAGTGCTGATACAACAGGAAGATTGAATATCACAGCGACAGAGGTCTCTTTATTAAGAGTAGAATTACACCCAAGGTTGGAACTGCGGACAGACCCCGAGTTCGCAACTGCATTACAAAAAGGCGGAAGTGGAGGCTAGCCCAAAGCCACAAGCATGACTTGGGGAAAGGCCGAAACCCTACTACAACTCGTAGTTCGCTTGTTCCTGGAAGAACTCCTCTTCAGCAGGGTCCACCTCTTTGACTTCGAGAACTGTGGGGGGTTATTTATATAGAGCAAGGATGAGTACGAGAGTACTCAGCAAGTCAAGGAAAATTAAGTGTTTGATGCAAGCTTCAAAGGAGAGCCAGTTGTTTTCGCGTTTGATTTTAGTTTAAGACTTTCAGAAGAACTAAGTGAGTGCTTCTCAACGGCACGGACGAGAGAGTGCGTCTCATCCGGTCGAAGCAGTGAAATGTATAGATTGATTCTGTCATCACGAAAGGCTCCCTGCCAATCGTTTACCAAAACCGGCTACACCGACAGCCACAAGTCAAGCACTGAAAGGATTTTCTTACACCAACAGCAGTTCACAAAGTAGTAAACAAAACTACGCTAAGGAATCACCTCATATCCACCCATGACCGTGGGCACGACTGCTCAAACAGTTTGTCAACCTCTGTAGAGGGGGTACACTTTACCCACACGACATTACTAACTCGGGTCACCCAGCCCGTGCATAACAGCCACGTCTGGCGACTATGAGGTTTTCACGACAAGGCATTTCGAAAGCCGACTCAGGGTCACCTTATGCCAACGGGAGGGGTCCCATGGACCAACACCAGGTTAGGTCCCAGACCATACTGTGCCAGGAAGCCCAGAGGTCCTCCCCGACACCACCCCGGCGAATCCACTTGTCCCTTGGCATCAAGATTTCCCTGGCCTAGCTAGTTACTCAGCCAGGGGTGTCCCATTCACCCATGTGGTCGTACTTGTCATATGCTCAGATGTAATTCCCAAGGAATCGGTCCTTAAGGCGAGAACGGGAAGACCGTACCACCAGTACGTCTCCCGTACCGCGAGTTTTGGAAACTCAATTTATTTTCAAGGCACCGACCCAAGTGTCGGGTTTTCCAAGGATTTTGTCAACCCAAGTTTTACCCAGTTGAATATTTTAAATTTGAAGGGAGCCTTGATATTCGTACGCGGGGTACGAATACCGAGACCTGACCTAAAAGTGACAAGGGGTGTTAGGTTATTCAATAATCACGGAAGTCAAATGCAGCAAGTGGGTAGGGCCTACCAGTTGTATTGCAAACCGCGGCCAAAGTGGCGTGTGTAACCTAAAGGAATGCATAGTTTGCAAAAAGAAAATACTTAATTTCAAAGTATGAGTTCAATTTATCAAAGGTGACTGGCCTTGCTCGAGATCTTGAGCTTCCTCCTCGAAATCCACGCACTGCTGGTCTTCTGACTCCGGAACTACACGTGAAACGAGGCGACTCAACACAACAGTCAAAAGGAAGCCCTATTAAAGACCTCTAAGCGTGCCAGTAGATAGATCTCGATTTTTGAGGAATTTTGGAAGTTGAACGGAGTCAATCGGACGAACGGTTGAGAAGATATGAATTTCCTAAGATTAATTGATTTTCTGTCTAAAGGAAAAAGATTATTAAATCCCTTGGAAAAAGAAAAAGGAGGAGGGATGTGAATCGGACTTTGTTTTGGATAAGTGGGAACGGCCCAATACAAAGAATGGGCGTGGCCGGGCAACGCGGGCCGGCGCGCTGAGGAACGGCCCAAGGCCGATCGGCGCGGGGAGAGGCCGACGGGCCGGCTGACGAGGCGCGGCCCACGAGTGAACGAGGCTCGGGCGGAGCACTGGGCCGGTCGCGGGACGCGGCCTAGGGAGCGTGTGCGGCCGAGCGAAGCGGCCGGCGCGCGGAGAGGACGGCCCAAAGCCGACTGGGCCGGACTGTGGTGCAGCCCACGCGGCGGGACGGATCGGTGGACTGAGGTCCACCATGCGGGGTGCTAGAGCGGGACCCGCCTATTGGCGGCCCGGCTCACAAGGACGAGGTGCACAGAGGGAGAAAGCGCTAGGGTTGATTGGACTTGGTCCAGATCCGGTGCACCGGTGGACGCGTGCGCGGCGGACCCACGCGCAGCCTCAGGGATCTCCGTGGACCACGCGCGCGGGACGGAGGGGGGAGCGGCGGCTAGCGCTTGCGTGGCGCCGACGTGGCTGCCACGGAGGACGGCGGGAGGAAGACGAAGGCAGCGACGGCATCCGACGGTGCGCGGTGGAGGCGAAGCTCCGGGACAACGTGACGCGTTTCCGGCGAGGGGAAGGGCACCGGAGCGAAGGGGGAAGCAAGGGGAGGCGAGCCAATGGCTCGGATTCGCCGGAGGGTGACCGACGACGACGAATTGCGGCGGCGCACGTCGCCGGCGGTGAAAGAGGGGAACCTCGCCGGGATGGCTAGAGGCCGATTTGGCAAAGGGGGAGCATCTACACGGCTTCGGGGTCTCATCCCGAGCAACGGAGGGGCGGCGCGGCACCGGTGAGCACGGGCGACGGCGCGTGGAGTTCGGCACCGAGCGGCGGCGAAGCGGTGAGCGAGGACGGCCGCGACGGCGCTAATGGCTGCACTACTGCGTCTACGCGCACGGGAGGACGACGGCGAGCTAACTAGCGTCTAGGGACGAGAGGAAGCGGAGAGAAGGGAAGGGGATTACCGCGGGGAGGAGTTCGCCAGAGAAGAGGAGGGAAAGGCCGACGGAGCGGGCGGAACGTCTCGGCTTCGGGCCGAGGGAGGAGAAGACGAGCGGCGCCCGGAGTCCCTTCGCGCGCCCTCGTGCAGCGGTCGACGGCAAGGCACGGCGGTGGAGGAACACGGCGGGCGGCGGTCTTGAGGGAGGTGCTCGGCGGGGGAGCAAAGGCAGCCGAGAGAGGGGGGAACGCGGGATTAAAAGGGGCGGCAAGGCGGTGGAGCGCAAAGGCGTTTCGGGAAGGCGGTGGAGGTGCGCGGAGAGTGCTGGCGCTCTCCGGCGCTAGCGGCCAAGGCGGCGGCGGCCGTGACGTCGACGGCGGTCGGGAGAAAAGGAAAAGAAGAAGGAAAAGAAGATTGGTGCCTTGCCGATTTGGGGAAAAAGGAGTGCGGGAAAGAGAGAGAGGCGGCACGGTGGCTCTCTCCCTTCAACGCACGCGCATAGAGCAGCGGGACCAAGCGGATGACGCCGGTGGTGATGGCGGGGCGGTTGGGCGCGGCACGGAGACAGGGCGGGCGCCAGGGCAGGCGGCAGCCATAGGGGATGGCGTCGGCGTCCTCCCGGTCGACCACGACGCGCGGAAGTGCGGGAGCCAACAGGCGGAGGCGGAATCGGAGGGCGCCGGCGGGAGTCGACGAGAGAGAGAGAGAAGAGAGAGCGGAAGAGAGAGCGAGAAAGATCGAGAGAAAGAGAGAGACAGCTCTCTCTCTCGCGCGGGCGCGTGCGGGCACGTGCGCCGCGCTCGGGCCGCGCGAACTGGGCCGAGGCAGCACAGCCCAGCAGGGAGGGGAGAAGGCCGAGGGAGAGAGGGCAGGGGGAAAGGGCCGGGCGAGAAGCGGCCTGAGAATAGAGAGAGGTCAAGCAGACTTTTGGCTGAGATTTGAATTGGAAGGATTAGGGTTTGGATTCGAATTCCGATTTCGCGATTTTCTCCGGGATGAGCTGAGAGAGGGAGGCACGAGATCCACGGCACACGACAAGACGCAACCGAAGAGCAAAAATTTTCGCAAATAGAGTTTTTAGGAATTAGATTTTCCCGCTAACGCCACGACAAAACGGGCATTACATATCGGCTTAACAAGATTTAGATTATAAACAACAATCTAGTAGGTCAAACCTAACCGATGCAGCACGAGATTGTATTTAATAATCTAATACTCAATGAACCGATAAATCTGTCTAATATGATGGATATAACGAATCTATCTAAAACAATATTGTGATTATAGAGATATACTGACTAAGCCAGAAGATCCGACCTAACCAAGATAGTTCCAACTAAACCAATGCGTCTCTAAACACAATGCAATTAAAGATAGAATCGAGATATCGAGTAAGCAAAGATACCGACTGAACCAGAGCAATCCAAGAGATCAAAGCAATGCAGCCTTAAACAACACCAGTATAGCCTATACAATTGTCAGGGTTGTCGGAACTTAGGGCTTACCCCTTCGCCGGAGATCAAAGCCGATGCAGCCCTGTGTCAGGTGCCAAGTTCTGCCGGTAGTAAAAAACCTCGAAAAAGAGAATGGCGATGAGCCAGAAGTAGATATATATTGATCTGTGGAGATCGTTTACAGAGACCCCGGATGCACATATTTATACCTTTGGGTTGATACTAGTTCTGATCGGACACGTTATAAGTTTCTTAAAGATAAAAAAAAAGATACAGGTCCTAATCGGACATTAGATAAAACTTTCTAAAGATAAAAAAATTACTAAATACTACCTAATTAATAGATAGAATTAAACTGTCATATCATGGTCACGATTTTTTCCTGAACTTGGTTTCTTCTAGATAAACTTCTATCGGCTGCTTAACTTCTTTTCTTAACCAAATCCATTAAAGAATCTTACCAAATTTTCGCGTTAACAAAAAAATATTAAGAATTCTGATTCTCGGAGATAATAAGAAAACTTTGAAATGTCATAGGAAAATTGGAAACTAAATACCCTTTACTAATTATTTTATATTCTATAGAATTGTTGTATCCTAAAAGAGATCTAGACAGAATGGCAACATATGCAATGTGAAAGAATGTCGCTAGGTCCAATAGAAATACAAAAGGTGCCCCAATTGATCCAACCCCGAGGTTAGACTAATGAGAGCTAACCAAGGGAATTTTGAGGTTTTTTAGTTTAAAAAAATCATGTTAAGTGCCCTAAGGCTAATTAAAAGGGTACGTAATGACCTACCTTAAAATAAGAAATATCATCGACCTTAAAATAAGAAATATCATCACAAAGTAAACTACAAGAACACAATGAAAGATGTGATATTTATAGTTTGAAAAAATACATATTTTTAACAAAAAAATGACACATAAATATGAGCTATTTGCTGAAATTAATAAAAATGCTATAGTTTTTAGATTCTTTTTTCAAGGATTACAATATTTTTTTATTGAACTCATTATATAACCACTCTAAGTAATACAATCGGGCTAATCTAGCGGGGCGCACCTGTTGGTGTGCCGATTTTGTAGTATATTTTAAGATGGGAAAGTATTAATTGACTATTTCGCGTGAGGCAGAATTAGAAAGCGAAAAAAGCAGGACGAGGCTTGAGCTTAGGGAGTAAAGCACTGTGTTCTTTTTAGTGCTATCATAAATTAGTACTTTGAGAAATAAACTTCACAACAGATAGCTTTCGAGCAAGTGCTTTAAGCAATACGGTTTAAGTTTGCTTTCGAAACCATATTTTTATAAACGTTCAGCAAACAATCCGTGATAAAATTCTATATATTTGCAATATGTCATATTGTACTATAAAGAAATGAGGAGCATTGTAGCTCCTTTAAACAAAATCTGGAACACCTTTAGAAAAATATCATCAGCAATTTTATCATTTAATAGAAAACTCAACTATAATTTTTCACAAATAAGGAAACCCTAAATAGTGTGGACAGAAAAAGGAGAAAGTTTAAGAATTTTGGTAATAAAGTGATTCGCTATGTTAAATTAGAACTTAAAAATTCATTGCAAATTTTATTCGAATGTACTGTTTTTTCTTAAGTTTCAATAAAATTCAACTAATTCTCATAAAACATTGCAAAACTTATACTACCCATGTACTTAAAATAATGTCATTTTCAAAATCAACACAAACTCCATTACACATATTTTATCATTGTTTTTCCAAACTATATATCTATGAAAATTAAAATGCAGCTATACAGAAGAGTTTTCATAAAAATTCTATTAATATGATATTTACATTTTAATAATTAAAGATATCGAGATTTGACTGTACATATTGTAGCACATCGTCCTTTCTGCAACAAAGATAATTTTTTTAAATAAAAAAGTGAATGCACTGGATATAAAACAGGAGCGCTTATTTTCTAATATATATATATGAATCCATGGGCTCTGTTAGCTAAGCTCCTAATTATTAATTGGTCCATGATTTTATACGTGCTAGGCCCAACGCACGTTTGCTTCATTGGGCTGTAATAGAAGAGCTGAAGGGCATACTGATGCTGCACTGTGACGTACGTCCATCGCCTTCCCAGCTCGTACCTGTATGTAATGTACGTGTTAATTAAGCTAAGCTAGCTAGTCATTACTACTGTGAACAAATTAACTGAAGGCACTCGTATATTTATTTTGCCTAGCTAGCTATGTATAACTGCGCATCAATTTACTACTGTTCATTTTCCTTGAGAAAAATTAATACTATATATTGTGTTCGTCATATATAATTAATAACTGCAGCTACTTACGTATCTCGGATAGATATTAATTGATCGATGAGAGGCTGCCTCTGTACGTATTCGTATATGTACATACGTGTCGATCGATGATGTATATATGGTTGCTATTAATTTGGAGGGATTCAACGTACGTAATTGACCAGACGAAGACGACTAGATCAATCTACCCTTGACTTTGTCTACTCTTCTGACCGTCTCTCTAATTCCTACTACATCCATCCGTCGATCGATCGATCGATATAGATAGAGAGAGAGATAGATGGCCCATAAAAAATCCATCACCCACATGTATATATGTGTGCACATCGATCGATCGATCTCTGCCTCCTCCTGTACATTACTACTAAGTCAACGCATGCGTTTTGAGTAATTAAGAAAAAGACTCTGGGGTTTGACAGCATCAAAACATGCCAAAGTAATATAAGATATGGTAGTTGCTTTCCAATTCAGTTCCAGTCAAGCCCAACAGCAGCTTGAAACCAGTCTAACCAACGCATTCTGGCTCTCCAATCTCGATCAGCAATCAGGCTCCTCTCACATATATAGTCACACGACACGCACTTCTTATGTACATGTATCCTTCAAACAAGCCCTTAATATGTTATTTTGTTTTAATAAAAGGCCCTTGAAATGTTACTTGTACGTATTATGAGGATATTACACGATAGATGTTATATTGTACACATATAAAAATTCTCATAGTTAGGTAATTATGTTGATAAGAAAGCACCCATTTCTTTCAAGTTTTGGTAGAAAAAAAAACTATACACAAACTGAGTATACCTCAACTAGTTATGTTTCTTATTATGGAATCTACTCATTAGGGTATAACTCTTAGACTTAACATGTGTGCTTATATTTACGACTAATTGTATAATAGTAAACGTTATACCCGTCAACAAAGAGGTGTCACTACTTAAAAAAGGGTTTTTTTTTCTGGCGTTACCATTTTTTTTCCTAATGGACAAAATAAGAAATGCTTGTGAAAATACAATCGAAAGTCCCTGATTAGTCACCGCTTGTGAAAATCGATTTTCGCTGGTGGTCATCTTAAAAGATCCGCTTGTGAAAATAACACTATTTTCTCTAGCGGTTGGCTAAGAGCACCGCTTGTAAAAATAGATTTTCGTAAGCGGTTCTCTTAGCTAGCCGCCATAGAAAATAAACTTCATGCGCTATAAAAGAACGGTTCTCTTTCCCCCCACTCGCCTCTAATCCTTATCGCCTCCCGCCATCTACCTCGGTTCTCTCTCCTCCCTCACTCCCTCTCGATCCCTCCTCCCTCTTCTCACAACTCTGGGCGACGGCGCACCCAGCAGGCGACGAGGCTCGACGACGGATCCAGGCGGATCCGTGTCCCCAGCCTCTCATTCTCCTCCTCCTCTTGACGGCAACGACGACTCGAGGGGCGCGGGCGGCGGTCCTGGATGCTAGAGGGCCACGGGCGACGAACCCGGTCGCGTGAGGGGCGCGGGCGACGCACCTGGCCGCCAGAGGGCCGCGGACGGTGGATCCGCGGTCATGAGGGGCGCGGGCAGCGGCAGTGGAGGGGACAGATCTGGTAGCGGGCAGTGCTCGGGTGGCAGGGGCACGGGTGGTCCTCCACGACAGCGAAGGAGAGGTATAGTCACGGTGAAGAAGGTGGATCTGGCGGCGGCTGCCACAACGGCTCTTCCAATCCCCTCTCCTCTCCCAGATCCGGCAGGCGGCGGCTCGGGGCCACCTAGCTACTGCGGCTTCGGCTCAGGAGTGGGCTTTGGCGGGCGGTTACGACGGCGACCGCGACAGCCACGGTGACGTCTGCAACCGGCTCCCTCCCTCCGCCTGGGTTGAACTAGCTTGGCTCTGCCACCTGGGTTGAACTTGGCTCTGCCGTGAACTTAGCTCCCTCCCTCGTGAAAGGCAACCGTGAACTAGGGATTTGTGATTGCGGATTTGGGACAATGATTTGGGATTTGGGGACAATGATTTGGAATTTGTGATTCTTCGTAGGCTGTTTTGGATTTGGATTTTCAATTTTTTTTCTCCAAAAAATGTTTTCGTTGGTGGGTATCTTAACATTGCCGTCAGCAAAATTCAATTTTCGCTAGCGGCGACTGCCCATCAACACAAATGCATTATTTTCACTGGCCTAAGGTCCCTGGCGGTACAGCCGACCACTAGCGAAAACCCATTTTGACCGTTAGAGCGAAAACCATTTTTGTAGTAGTGTGCTTGTGGTAACTTTTCTTCCACTTGAAGTTACGCCGACTCATAGAGATAGGATAGATAGGTTATATATGCGTGAGTGGACTCATACATGTATGTGTATATTCACGTCTATATTTGTATCGAGTTTCGTAAAGATAAAAGGAAAAATAAAAGTAAAACAGTAGAAAAATAAATTGGGTTTAGCACGGCACGGAAGTAATAAGAAAAGAAAAGAAAAGAAAATGGGTAAAGAGGATTGCTAGCTTGATCGTTGAGCTGTCGGATGAAATTAAGCTAGGAAGGAAGCTTCTTAACCGAAGAAAAAGAGCGGTTATGTAGACTATATATAATTATATCCGCAGCAAAGCGACAGATGTATGTGTGTATGTGTGACGACTTGGCCCACTCAAATCTAGAGTATCAACCAAAAGCTAGCTGAGAAGAAACTGACTGACTTTTATATATGTATATATATGTATATATGTATATATGTATATATATATATATGTATATATGTATATATGTATATATGTATATATATATATCTATATATCTATATATATATATGTATATATATATACATATATATATATATATATATATATATATATATATATATATATATATATATATATATATATATATATATATATATATATATATATATATATATATATATATATATATACATCAGCAGCAGATGGATCGATCGTATTCAAGCAGCAGAACATGGATCGATCTGTCCAGCTTAATGAGATTAGTAATTTGACGTTGTCAAAAGGCAAGGGATTTTCCATTTTTTGAGGACAAAAGGCAAGGCATTGGTGATAGCTACTCCACTTTACTTTTCTTGGCGATCGATCGATCGCTAGCTTTATATTATTTTGCAATCGAGTGCGTTCATGCGACCTTTTGTTGACTCGATCGAACGATGGATGTCTCCTCCTACCTTAGCTTACATATATGCATACCAAATCAACGGGAAAAATTCAAGCAACAATAATTTCAGTTTGATCTGCGATTGCCTGCCACCTCTATCTATATATATATATTTACCAACGGGGCTGGACAAATACCAGAAAATACTAGTTATTGATCCATTCATATTATTCACACAAGCTAGCTAGACACAGTTTCAGGCAGCAGCTAGACGAGCTGAAAACAAGTACAGTACAGTACAGTTCATCGATCGCCGGCCGGCCGGCCTGCTCCCCTTCAACCAACCAAAAACTTAGGCTCAGCTCAGCTCGTCATCACCACCGATCACATCGATCGTCGTCATGGAGCAGCAGTCGGCGTCGGCGTCGCAGCGTGGAGGCGGCGGCGGGCGGGAGCTGCAGGGTCCTCGGCCGGCGCCGCTCAAGGTCCGCAAGGAGTCTCACAAGATCAGGAAGCACCCATCGCAGGAGCCGGTGCAGCAGCTCCGGCAGCCGGTCATCATCTACACCATGTCGCCCAAGGTCGTCCACGCCAACGCCGCCGAATTCATGTCCGTCGTGCAGCGCCTCACTGGCGCCCCGCGCGCCACGGCCACGCCGCCGCAGCAACCCAATCTCCCTCTCCCGCTCTTCGCGCAGCCGCAGCCGTCGTTCCCGTTCCACCTCCAAGATGCTTGGCCGCTCGAGCCCCAGCACTCGCCCGCCGCCATCGAGCAAGCGGCAGCACGGAGCTCCGGCGCCGACCTGCCACCGTTGCCGAGCATTCTGTCGCCGGTGCCTGGGACACTGCCAGCTATCCCGCCGAGCTTCTTCTCCCAGCCGGCGCCGGCCGGTGCGTTGGGCGAGCTGATCAGCCCCGCGGTGTCGGCGCCGCCATTTCTTGGTGCAACTGCTGCGGCTTCTGCAGCGCCGTCGCCGTCTCCAATGGGTGGCGCTGGCGCTGGCGCCTACTATTGGGATCTCTTCAACAACATCAACATGCAGCAGCAGCAGCAGCAGCACTACCACCACCAAAATTAACCAAATCTTAATTAATTTCATCCATCTATTCAGATATATAATTCGCATGGATGGCGCGGTCATCATCGCAATATTGGCATGCATTTAGTTTCTAAGCTAGTTAGGGTTTACCATAAATTTTTGCAAATTAACTACTCTTTTTAGATATATGACGTCATACAGGAGAAGATCGACTGTGAGATATGATAGAGTACATTGAGATTATTGACAGATACTCGATGCTAATTACCTCGTTAGCTAGCTTAGTTAATTAGAGTGCACCGTACTGTAACTAGCTCTAGCTTGCTGCAAGGAATCGAAGCTTCATCCATCGGCCGCACCAACCAGTTGATTTTCTCCAATGTACGTACTTGCTGTAATTTTTCACTTGTTGAGGCACCCCACTAAATTTGGAGGTGATAATATACCCATCTGCCACAGTGTATAATATGTAATATTCACTTCATTCTTTTTTTTATATAAACTACAGATATGTTAACCAGTTGTGCTCTCTGTATTATACTCTTGATTCTACCGTACGTACCACACCATGCACGCATTGCGGTTAGTTTAGAGAGAAAAAAATACTGCGAATGTATATGATCGATCAAGAATTAAGCATGCATTCATATAGATGTGTATGTAATTAACCATGTACTATGTATTCATGCATTTGTAATGCGTGAACAATTCATTTGTATATGAGGAAGCCAGTTTAATTCATAACCAGGGGTGAGACAATCTCTAACAGAGTGTCTATTTGGTTCTCCAAGCCAAAATTTGACAAACCGAAAGAAAAAACACCCTCCAATGTCTTGCTATCCAGCTGGCCGAGCCAACCACCCCCCACCCCACCCCACCCCCACTACTACAAAATGATTTTTTCCTGATGACCATTTTGCGTTTCCTACGATGGCCGGCGCTGCCATCAGCAACTAAAAGGCCAGTGAAAATGAATAATCTTCACAGCGGAACTTCATCACTTGTGAAAATTGATTTTATCCGTGCGCTAGGAAAACCGTTTTTTAGTAGTGCCCCACCTCCCCAACACTGGCCGAAGAGGTGATCCACATTCTTGCTCTCCTCCCTCGTCCGTCTTTCACGCGTAACGGCCACATTGCCTCGGCCTCTCCTCCCATTCTCCTCACCGTCGCTGTACTCGACCGCTGCTGCCTCCCTTCCTCGACGCGAGATTGCATCGGCTGGCTCCCTAGACAAGCAGTTGACTCCCTTCGCAATCCGTTGGCCACGTAGACCGTGGCTAGCCAATCCATCATCAGGGAGACAATGGATGTCGAGTTTGGCACCTCCTCTGACGTCGTCGACCTAATCTTGGTGAGGCCAGCCTTAGGAGCTTGTGGTCCACATAGCTTTGTCCAGCGTCCTTCCCAAGCTCCATCTCAGCTCCCGTTGTTCGACCTGATCTCATCGAGGCCAGCGAGGAGCAGATCGGCATCACCACCAAGCATTGACCTCTCCGCGCTCCTCCTCCAAGATCCCAACCTCACCGCCACCATCCGTCACCAGCAAGTCTACCTCGAGGCTACCTAGTGAAATGTCCCATCCTCCACTGTCAGATTGGAGAAATTCGGTGGATGAGGTGGGTAGGGAGGAGAAATATCTATAGGAGTGAGAAAGAAAAAGTAAAGAGAGGTTGATAAGTTGAACCCATTATCATATTAGAGAGTGTAATAGAGAAACGGTTGAAGTGCAAGCCAAATATGGCTCTATAATCTTTTGGCTAGCTAGCCAAATAGATGTTTGGAGAGCTAAAAATAGTCACTCTATTAGAGATGCTCCGGGGAACTGTCCAATGCATGGAGATACATGTGATGACAAGGAAAAATGGCATGGATTTTCTGTTTTTAGCCTACTCACTCATTAAACTGTGAAATCATTGTCATGATTAATATTTTGTGATGAACAATTGGCTTCGCAAATGATTTATTCGACAAATTGATTTGAGAATATTTGTCGATGTTAGTGTGAGTGCGTGTGACTAATGTGGGTCAGGTTGTGATATCTGTGCCCAGAAACGGTTTGTGTCTAATTGTGTGCAGGAATCTTGAAGGACAACTTCGGTCAACGGTGGGATCAGGACTAAACTCAGGGAGGAGTTGAAATCCAGATGATCAAGGATACCGGGTGACGAAGTTGGATACGAGATGGCACAAGATGGATAAACATTGTGTGGGAGAGATCTTCATAACGGGCTTCAGGAGGTGTGTGTGCAAACGTCGATGTTACGAAAGAAATGAGAGGAGAAGTCTATGTTGCTACAGTAGTTCGGGTTACTGTAGTACATGGTAAAGATCGATGCACTTGGTTGAAGTGCATATGGTTGACTTGGTCAACATGGAGTTGATGGTGGGCTGGTTTGGCCCGTGCAGCGTGCGGCTTGTTTTGCTGGCTCATGACAGTAGGAAAGGCAAAAGCATGCAGCAGCAGTGCATGGGAAGGTTTGCAGTGGAGTCCGACTGTGGCTATGGCTACAGTGTTTGATAGAATTAGAGAAAGAGAATTACAATTTTAGTAAGTTATAAATTGTTTTGGAAATTGAGGGTTTGAGTTCTAATAGAACTAGAAGTTCTACTCCTACTTTGAGTAGGAGGTTTTTGTGGTATAAATAGATGAGGGGTTGAAGCCTCTAGATATCGATTTTTGTGAGAGTTGAGTTTAGAGAAAAATTAGGGTTTCAAGATTAGTCAAGTTTTTGGTGAGGAGTGTTGTTGGTGCACTTTGTAAACATATATTGATGCAATAAAATTGATCTACTTTCAAGAATTCATCGATACGTGTTTTCTTCAATTCTCGACGGTCTGACCGGCAGCTTGGAGGCGGTCTGACCGGCGGTAGTGCAGTGGTTTGAACGACGGCGTCACGGCAGGCTGATCGATGCGACTTCATCAGGTTAGAGGGTAACTTTTATTTTCGCTAAAAGTTTTGGTTTTTGGTTTTCGGTTTTTTCCTACCATTCACCCCCTCTGGTAGGTTTGTTTAGTCTTGTTCGATCCTACATAAACAATCTTAAAATAGAGTACTAAAATTTGGATCGCTTTTTCATTGTTGTAGTAATTCATTATCCTAGGTTATTCGATCTCACAAATTTGATGGTTTGGATTAAACTATCAATTAAAATCAAGACAAAATTTGTTCTCACCTCTCAAAATAATCGAAGTCAAAGACACGATCGGTCCTTAAACTTGGACAAGGTGTTATTTAGATCCGTGATCTTATAAGTTATACATTTAGATTCATAATCATGGTTTAAGGGTTCACGGTAGGTCCAAAGCACGTCTGACCAAACTCGTGTGCTGACGTGGCTGTCAATGTTGGCAAAAAATTTTGCATTCACCCTCCTCCGAAAGCCACAAGGGAAAAAAGAAAACAAAATCATATCACGACCCCTCCTAAAGTTGAGGCACATTGCCTGCCTTCACACCGACGATGGCGTCATGCCTCACTGCCTATCACGGCGCTCAAAGCACCTTGGCCTGTTTACGATCATCGATGTCACCCTAATCGCCGCCCTGTCTATTGATTGCGTAGGGGCAGTCAAAGTGGTGGAATACAGTGGGGAAGGGGTTGAATGGATATTTGGATAGGCACTATAGAGAGGAGGGGCTATATGCATTTTTTTGCCACAATAGTTTTTGTAGGAGGCCAAATACAAAGTTTTAGTCAGTGCTTGAGACTGGCCAAAACCCCTTGGGCCTGCTGTGACACATTAAATCATGATTACAAATCTAAATATATGATTTAAATGATCATGGATTTAAGGCCCTGTTTGTTTTGGAGAATTTTCATCACATAGAAATAAAACAAGTGGAGGAATAGGAGGAATACATGCACACTGCACACTTTAATTCAGAGGAACTTTACAAGAGGTTTGAGTGAATTGAAAATTTCTCTATGATGTCTAAGAAAAATTTTCTTTAATTTTTCTATACCTATATTTCTATGAACCAAATGTCACTCATATGAATTAATCGAAAAAAAATCCAAATCATTTGGTTTGACACATCGGTCAAAGTAACCAGCCGTGAATTTCACTCTTAAGGGCATCCACAATGTGCTATAAAAGTAGACATTATACAATAAATGCTCTCATATGGCTGCCTTTATACATTGTGAGTGTGATCTCTATAGCATTAATTGCTAAAGTAGTCCATAGCCATATGGGTTGCCCACAAGAGTATAAAATATACTACTTTTTGAATGGACTGTTTACAAATTAATATAAAATGGAAGCAGTTATGCATGGTTGCAGGAATCGTTGCAATGTAGCCGTTGGCTGCTTGCTGGCTTGAGCTCCATATAAACCCTACAAAGCACACGAGCTTCAGTTGCAACTTCTCATTTCATCTCTACAAATTCCCATTTCATCAAGAGATGGATTCATCCAATAGAAATTTCACAAATCTCCTAAATCAAGATTCTTCAAACCCCACAGAAAATTCTAGCCATAACTCTCCTCCCCAACGATTGCCCAATAGTTTTCCCCAATCTCAGTTAGCACAAGGTTTCCCCAAACTTTACAAGAGAAGTGTCCTGAGAGACAGAAGAAAGCAAAAGAAAGGCTGAAAAGGAAAGGAAAAGCCCCAAATTCTCCTTTGGGCAACCAGCCATCTCAAAACATAGTCCTGTACAACAAAGCTATCAAAATTAAAGCTGAAGCATTATTGAAATCAGCAGAAGCAAAACGGGAACAAATAAGGATGGAAAAGTGGCAGACATACATAAAACTAGAAGAAAAGGATACTTCCAATTTTAGTTCAGACAAACTGAGAAGGCATGAAGCTATGTTGAACCAATTATCTAAAGAACTTGCCGAGGATTAAAGGAGCAGCAAGTAATGTTTGTACCCTAGTGCTTAGTGTATGGTTTAGTATATGGTTAATGTATTTGTGAGTAGCAAGTAATGTTTGTACCCTCGTGCTTAGTGTATGGTTAATGTAGTTGTCATATTTGGTGTACTGTTAATGTACTTTCATATTCAGAATGGAGCTAGGTACTAATGTTAAAGCTTGTACATATCCCCACTTCTATTAAGCAATATTGAAATAACATTTTCTTGATCTTTGCTCTTAATATTAGTTTTCATTAATGAGTGATGATCATATTCATGGTTACATTGCAGTACAGAGAAACCCTTACTTACAAGATCAATGCTTGGAGACATAGGAGTAATTTTCTTTGCAATGCAGTTATCACTCCATACCTGAACACATAACTGTATTAATTGGGACACCAAACCATAGAATAAAAACACATGTTAGAATAGTGACAAGCAAGACATAGTTGTTAGAATGTTGCCAAAAGAAATAGCTGTTAAAAACTAACTGTTGAAATAGTGACAAGCAAGACATAGCTGTTGGAATGCTGTCAAAAGAAATAGTTGTTACAAACTAACTGTTGAAATGTGTCCTACAAATAGATTATGCAGTTCAGGAAGATACCACTCACACTTTCATTGCCCACTTCATTCAGCCTCACCTAGTAAGACACCACTCCCACTCTCACTAGCCACTGCATTCGGCCTCAAACCAACATACCAAAATGTCTACCAACTCTCAAGATCAAGTTAATCATTTAGTTGATTCTATCACTGGTGACAATCTTGAAGAGCTGATGTGGGAAGAAATCAATGATCCTATAGAGGCTGAAATTGAAGATTAGATTGAAGCTGAACTTGAAGCAGAGCTAGAAGCAGAACTAGCTGGTTCATGTACTCAGCATGAGGGCTACACATGCAGGTACATCAATAGGGATCATGAAGAGGACCATAACAGATTGTTTGCTAAATACTATTGCGACAATCCTTTGTACACCGATGATCAAATTCGTAGGAGATTTTGCATGAGAAAGCATCTATTTTTGCGTATTGTTTAAGCTCTTGGTGTTTGGTCTCCATATTTTTGTCTAAGACGAGATGCATTCGGTAAGATAGGTCTATCACTACTACAGAAATGCACCGCTGTCATCAGAATGTTGGCATATGGTACACCAGCTGACCTTATGGATGAAACTTTTGGAGTAGCAGAAACAACAGCAATGGAAAACATGATCAATTTTGTTCAAGGTGTGAGATATATATTTGGATAGCATTATCTTCGCAAGCCTACTTAAGAGGATATTCAACATTTACTTCAATTTGGAGAGGCACATGGATTTCCTGGAATATTGGGTAGTCTTGACTGCATGCATTGGCAGTGGAAAAATTGCCCGGTTGCGTGGAAAGGGCAATTCACCCGTGGTGATTATGGAGTACCGACTATCATGCTTGAAGCAGTTGCCTCAGCTGACATATGGATTTGGCATGTCTTTTTTGGGGCTGCTGGTTCTAATAATGATATTAATGTGTTGGACCAGTCACCATTGTTCACTGACGTACTACAAGGAAGAACACCTATTGTTCAGTTTATAGTTAATGGGGCAGACTATAACATGGGATATTATCTAGCCGACGGTATTTATCTAGAGTGGGCAGCATTTGTCAAATCAATCAAGAGGCCTCAAAGTGATAAGGCTAAATTGTTTGCACAACGCCAAGAAGCAGCAAGAAAAGATGTGGAACGGGCTTTCGGGGTTTTGCAGAAACGTTGGACCATCATACGTCACCCAACACGTCTTTAGGAAAGCGAAGAATTGACTGATATCATGTATGCATGTGTAATTTTGTATAACATGATAGTTGAGGATGAGAGAGGCTCCTATGGTATACCCGATGACAATACATATGAACAAGGGCAGTTTTTCGTAGAAATGGCAGGGCTTGACCAGGGGCCAATCTATAGATTTGCAGATGTCCTAGAAAGAAACAAAGTGATTCGTGATCGAGCAACCCATCGTCATCTCCAGCAAGATTTGATAGAACACATATGGCAAAAATATGCTAGCCAGCAAGATTAGAGTTCATTAGTTTCTTATCAATTCTAGGCTTCACTACTTTACTGTTTTGTTATCAACCTTGTACTCTGATAGTTCATGTTCAGGCACCCAATGTAATTTGTTAGTTTGTATTTAGGCAATCAATTTAAGATTCACATGATAGTATGATTGATTCCAAGTATTTGCTTCTGTAATTCAGATCTGTTGTTCTCTTTTTATGAATAACTAAACCACAACCAGAACTGATCTAGTACTAGTCTCTGCAACTACAGATTCAATCACAAAATGCACATGTATACTGTTGTTGCATCAAATGAATCCAGTCATATGCGTAGGACTTGCCTCGAGCAACAAAATCATGACATTAATACCATCCAATCATTAAATCACATATGTACATGGAAATAGGAGATGATTATACTACCTGCTTCTCTGCTTTAATATAGGCAGTGGCTGCTAGCTTCGGACGACGAACTACAGAGCATGCAGCATGCCGCTGTAGCCGCGCGCTTGCGCTCGTGGCCAGCAAGCCATCCACCTCTGCTGCTCCTTGCTGCAACCGCTTGCTCGTCCCTGTGACTGGCAAGCCGTCTGGCTCTGTTGGTCATCGATGCAGCCGCGGCGCTTGCCCCCGAGCTCAGCAAAGCCATCCGCCCGCCACACGCTCGTCGTCCCCATGGCCGACCATCAGCACGCCGTGCGCTCGCCGCCATCTTGGCTGGCCGGCCGACGTCCACCCGCCAGACACCTAGATCCGAGCCCAACAATGCGAGCGATAGGGTTTCGCACTTTCGCGGGGGATTGGGGATTGGGGAGTCACTTTGTTTTCTACTCTGTCCATAAGCATTGTGAAGTTTGTCACAACTAATAGCACCTATGATGGGTCCGGTCCTATCCATATAGATCTCTATACATTGCCCATGCCCTTATGCACGATCGGACGGTCTGCACGAGGCGAAGACCGAGTCAGGCAGCATTCCATCCCCGCCTTCCTGAATTGTTCCTCCTTATCCTCCCAAACCAATCCCCATCAACTTGCAAAAGGAAAGGAGGGAAGAAAAATTCGACGGCAACGCGAGCCGAGAGAGGGCGCGGCGAATTGGAAGGGAAGAATCCCCCCGCAGAGCAGAGCAAAGATCTGAGCTTTTTGGGCCGCCGCAGCGCTTGCAAATCCGTGTATGTTTTTCTTGTGCTAATTTTCTTTTCTCTGAATTCATCTCTTTCCCCTAAGGCCTAAGCTAGTGCGGTGTTGGAATTATAAGTGTAGTTGGGAGTTCATTTGCACGAATCTGGGTTTCCCAGGGTTTGCGCGGAAGCAATTCTTTTGCTTGCAGTGATTGATAGATAGGGCGATCCCAATTCTCCAAGCTCCCTTCTTTTTTAGACGGATTAGCCCTAGGATTCGTCTGTCAACTGCTTTTCTTTCCCCCTCTACGGCGGTCAGGAAATCACCTTACGATTTGTGTTTATTGTACTTCTGTTTCAATTTAGTACTTCCTGGATTAATTGGTAACGCCCAGTTTTGGTTCCATAACTTCTTACCTTTTTTTTTTTGCGGGGCAATAACTTCTTACCTGACGCCAAGGATTACTATATAGTCTGTAATGTAATGGCAATTCGGTTTGTCTTGTGTTGGATCACTCATTGCAGTGGACCCTGCTCAAATCACCTTAAACAGCAAAGCTTCAACATTTTAAGCAACTCTCCCAGGCTGAAGCCTTTTTCTTGCAACTAGCGCTTCTCAAATATAGGTAACTACTGAAAATCTTCTCTTTTTTTAGCTGCAGAATGTCTGACGTGGATGAGTACCGTTGCTTTGTTGGGAGCCTTTCATGGTCCACAACTGAGGTGGGTCTCAAGGATGCATTTGGGAAATTTGGTCATCTTACGGAGGCGAAGGTAACATACTGAATTCTTTTCATGTGTGGCAAGAATGCTAATATCAGTGCAAGGAAACGTGTTCCAACAATCTTTTAGACGAGGGGTGGATATTGTGTGATTGGTTATAGTACGCTCCAAAAGTTACAGTTTTTCCCTTTTAACAGTTTTCAATGCTAAGGATGCTAAGACTACCTTCAATAAAAGAAAAGGATGCTAAGATTATTAAACAACTAAACCACTCCTGATGATTTATCCATTCTGTCCATTCAACTAATTTGCGCAATAACTGTACGGTTTTACCTGGATCTGCTGCAGACTTTACTGCGTTTCTCTTATACACGGTAAGGGGCATAGTATTATTTCAGATCACACGATGGTGCGCCATGGGCTATATGGCAGGATCAAGTGTAGTGTTCTCACTTGAGCTTCCAGTCTACATCTCAAAGAAGGGACATATAAACTCTGTGGAAAATTACGGAATGACTGTTTTTGAATTAGATGAAGGCATTTTCTACTAGTTTGCATCCTATGTTAACAGTTTCAGTGCTTTTTCCATCTATTTCTTTCCAATATTTGGCGTATACAATCTGATGCACCACTGTCCTTTCTGTGTTTTGGCTCTATATTTGAAATTGTCAAAATTAGGATTCATTTACTGTATTTGTGTAAATTTATAGGTGGTTCTTGACAAGTTTTCTGGACGGTCACGTGGCTTTGGGTTTGTGACTTTTGATGACAAGAAGGCCATGGAAGAAGCCATTGAGGCTATGAATGGAATGGATCTGGATGGAAGGAATATTACCGTTGAAAGAGCCCAGACTCAAAGTTCAGGCAGAGACCGCAATGGAGATAGAGACTATAGTCATGGTGGTGGTGATCGTGACCGCTACCGTGGTGACTATGGCCGTGGTCGTGACCGTGGTCAAGATTTTGGTGGAGGTCGTGGTGGCGGCAACAGCGGTGGCGGTGATTGCTACAAATGTGGCAAACCTGGCCATTTTGCAAGGGAATGCCCCTCTGGTGATGGTGGCAGGGGGGACAGGTATGGAGGCAGGGATGACAGGTATGGTGGCAGCAACGAAAGCAACCGTTATGGGCCTGATCGTGGTGGTGATCGCTATTCTGGGAGCCGTGATGGAGGAAGCCGCAATGGAGGAGGTGGTGACCGATACAACCGTGACAGGTCTGGACCATATGAACGTCCTAGCCAAGGTGGATACAGATCTTGATGGTGCGATCTCTCAGGTATGGAAGCTATTGCTTAATGCTTTTGAGTAACTGGTATGTTTGCTTTTAAATAATGCAGCAGCAAACTGCTTGCTGTTTTGTACTATCCTGGGAACTTCGATGCTGTTGTCACCTGTGCTGACTGGTGCTTGTTTCTACTCAATGTTCTTATCTGGATTTGGCTTGTAATTGGTTCCTCAGGAGCTTCAGTGGATTGCCTGAAATCTGTCTGAATGTCATCTGGGATCCATGTATCTGTGTTGATCTGATGGTGAAATAAACTGTCATGGTACTGGCATTTGGTTCTGTTCTTTGATCGAATCACTTGCGAAAATCTCTGGAATGGTGGTGTTGATGTGAAGGATGTCGGAGATCATTGACAACTTATCTAGTCAGGGTCCTGATCTTGAGGGAGGAAGCAATATTCTGCTGGGACCACCTCCTTAGAATATTCCTTCAGAAACTAGAAAAAGGAAAAAAGGGTAAAATTCTTGAGTTCTATTCACAAGAAAAGATTTCGTTTCATCATTTTTTAATAAGCAATTATTCTCACATTAATTTTTCGCAGGCATTTTGGCCTTTGTGTTCCTGACTTCCTGTTGGTCTGAGTGCTAATTCTTTCGCTGTTTGGCCATGGTTCTGAGTGTTTACCAGTTGTGTTTTTGGTCGTCTTCGCTCTTTTAGACGAGTAAAAGATACTGAAAAGTACTGATTTGTTGGTTAAAGTGGACCTATCGAGCTGTGAAGTTCGTTGCGTTGCTTCTGGCATTATGTTGTCCCTGTGAGAAGCTGTGACTTGACAGGATTGAATGAGCCTACAAACTTGTTCAACAAATGTGCCTTGGAGCTCCTATTGTTTCCTAATGTTACCTTGAGAACCCAGAAAGAACCCAGAAATGCTGCCGCTGCTGCTTCTGTGGGTTGGCTGTCTTACATTGGTATCTGCGGCAATACAAGTATGGGGAGCTTAAGTATATTCTAAGCCCACATGTGCTTTGTATTATAGAGGTTGACCCTTTGTAGATCATCATGTCTTTGAAGAGGAAACTACATATTCAGTGATAGCTTCCAAACTGGTGTGCGGTATGTTATGTCAAACCTGTTTTCTGTCATATCCTGTTGGACAGGTTGCTGCCTTGAGTTAAAATGTCAGCCTTAGCACTGGTCTGGAATAGGGGTGCTTGTTAGTCTCCGAAAGAGGATGTGCCCAGGTTTTCTTCATTATATATTGTAGACCTCTTTTAGTTTTAGAAAGCCTATACTTGAATATCAGTCAGGAAAGAAGAAATCCTGTTGGTTCCCTTGACATTTGTTTATATTGAAATCTGTGGACTAGTAGTTCGCCTTGGTTTGTTATTTGTACAATGTTTTTTAAAAAAATAAAAAATAAACCGGTAGGAGAACCTTCCGTCTTATTTGAAAAATTTATGAAAAAATTTTAAAAAATAAGTTATGCATAAAGTATTATTCATGTTTTATCATCTAATAACCATAAAAGTACTAATCATAAAATTTTTTTTAACTAAGACGAACGGTCAAACGTTGGACACAGAAACCCACGAATGAATTTAGTTTGGGATGAAGGGTGTATTATGCACGCACAGTGATATGACTGATCACTATCATTACTAGAAAATGTGTTAGTAGCTAACAGCCACGTACCCTCTTTTTGCCGGGTAATTTTATCATTTTGAAAAAGTATTGAGATGTGCATATTTTCTACTATAAAATTTGGTACCTTCAAATACTACTCCGAATACTAAGTACTTCGAGATATCAAAAGTTTTAATGATAAATTTAGATACCTCGAGGTACTTTCTCAAAAACCATAAAAATTTCTTCATTTTCCTGTGAAGTGCTGGTCTTTTGATCTTTTTTAAAAAAAATTAAGAGAAGACCGAAGCCACGGGCCAAGGGGAAGTCTGTGGGACATGGGCCAACATTTGAAGAGCAAGGCAGCTGCTTCCGGAATTGAAATGAAACCCCAGAAGAATGGAATGAATAAGATCACTTCAACTCTTTCAATTTGTTGCCAGTCTTATTTTCATTCTCAATTTATCGTCCAGTCTTATTTTCATTCTTGAACCGCAAAATCAGATGCAACTTGTCCTCAACTTACAAAACTAGTACAAACAAGGTCTCTTGGCAGAATTATCTTCGGTTTTGGCTGACGTGACGTCTATGTAGTTCCTTTGACTATGTTTTCGTCCCATGTGGCATTGACGTTGCATTTACGTGACAATTTGATTAGAGAAAAAATAATAAAGAGCAAAATTGAAAAAAAAAATTAAAACAAAATATGCGAGACCCACGTGTCAGTCAAACAAAAAGATAAAAAAAATAATGGGTCAGTGGGTCCCAGCTCACCCTCTCTCCCTCCCGCCGCTCCGGCGCTCCCTTCCGAGTCTGTCTCTCTCTCGCTCTCGGAGTGAAGTTATTCCGAATTGGACTCCCCCACCCCCACGGCAACCCTAGATCAACAAGAGCCATGTCCATGTCCATGATGGAGGCCTCCCTACAACATCGAAGCCGCCGCCACCGATCCAATGTCCGATGTGGAGTACTGCAAATCCGATTCGTTCTCTCATCCTGCACACTGCTACGG
Source organism: Oryza officinalis (assembly GCA_008326285.1). Classification (NCBI taxonomy): domain Eukaryota; kingdom Viridiplantae; phylum Streptophyta; class Magnoliopsida; order Poales; family Poaceae; genus Oryza; species Oryza officinalis. Next base: position 236,758 of record BDMV01000008.1, on the reverse strand, counting down.
TGGTGTTGTTTCCTTGGAGCATATGGATGCCAAAATACATCTTGTTGTTGAGTCCGGATGGGGATGGTGCCATACCACAACGACAACAACAACTCGTCCTCGCTCGTAAATCGGAGGGAGTATATAATAATGCCTGTCATTGCAAACCAAAATGCATGTGCTGGCCATAGTAATTATTAGGTATTTCATGTTTAGGATTAACTTCTTCTTTGTTGCTTTGCTTTGCTTACAAAATTAATGTTGGAATCCCAAGTGTATCGCCAAGGAGGCTGCGTTAATTTCCAAGTTGTTGTTCGATTATAACTTTGACACCACCGACTCGGTCGCCTTGAGCAATAGCATTAGGCGCTCTGTCTTCAATCTTATGCTCTACCAAGATCCTGAATCTCCCGTCACTGCTGGTGCCATTTCTGGTACATACTTATTTGCTCCTGCCCCGGCCCTTAATTACTCGACCTTAATTTCTATAATACTTTATTGATAGTTACGAGATCATAATCATTAGCAAGGCCTTTTAAATATGAATTATTATGAGACTAATTGTTGGTCAAAACATGCATGCATGAACTTGGACGGTCAAACCACTCCTTATAAAGAAAGGTAAAAAATGGAGGGAGTACTCGTGTAATTTTATTCTCGTTTTTGTGCTGGCAGTTAAGCTTCTTGTAACCAATTTACTGCAAAAACGATGTATTGTAGGGTATGGCAACAGAGGCTAAGCGCCTTGTTGACTTGCTGAGTCAAAAGGACACTGACGTGTTCCCGGAGTACTCTAGATGTAATAAGATCAGGGAATGTACAGCAACAGTTTTGGTCAAGCTTGAGCAGGAATTTGCTTGCAAAGCTACTGCAGCTGCTGCGAACAACACATCAGAGAGGTACCGGTATATATATCTTAGTTTCGCTTCACTTGATGCAAATATTGATTGATTGTTGCACACCAGAATATATTAGCGACATTAATTTGATTCTTCTTCTTCTATGATCTGTAGGGTCACTGATGTATCTGATTCAATGGGAGGCTCTAGTAATAAGGATATGAATAACTCAAAGTGGAAGTTGAACTGTAATCAGGCGGCGGAGGGGAGGTCTAAGAAGGACAAGAGGAAATTGAAGAAGAGGACGTTCAGAAAGCAATTTCAGTATGGACGTTCAGAAGAGGTGGAGAAGAGTCTATATGAAATTGCCGAGTCATCTGCTGCAACCATAAGACAGTTGGAAGACAAAGTAAACAAAATGTCACACTTGGCTGATGATGGACTGGACAAGATCCATGGCGGCTTTGATTTAACAAAGGACGAGGTTAAGTCACTGCTAGAAAGCATTAAGGAGACAGCTTATACCACTGATTGATCTTTAATTTGTAGCCATGTCAAAAGGTCAATGTGGCTAGAGGCTGTAATAATTTTCTTTACTTCTGGCATTTGTTCTTTTTTTTGTTTTGTTTTACCAGAGACCAAAACAAAGTTGATTATTATTATACTCTATCAGGTAAACTGAAAGATTCTGAAGTGAATAACTAAGAATGGAGTAAAATGCATGTACAGGACCAGAGAAGGCCAATATAATACTTTAGGTGCAACAACTACTACAGTGTACAACAAGTGTTCTAAGGTCGGCTTTGTCATTGATGATGCAAAGCAAACAATGGTCATCTAATCAAGTTATCAGTCCACGGATGAACAACAGTGAATTTGCAGCCATTCTGTTATTGCCATCAAATCGGCAAGTACATACATACATACATATATATACACACGCGCGCGCATATACCTTCATTTGAAGGGGACCTAAAGAAATTACATTCTGTGGAGTTGCTAAGAAAGCAACTACCAGTTAGCTTGTTTTACCAAAAAGAAAACAAAAGAGCAAGATAACCTTTGGTATGATACTCTATCGAGGTGATTTCTTCTGTATCTTAGCTCTAGAACGCCGACTAGCTCCCCTGCCGTTTGCCTGCTCAAAAACATGCTCAATTAACACCGGATGTTCATAACAGATGATCGTAGGCGGTTCAGAACATTCTACTAATTTAAATTAACTCCCCAAGACAATAAGAAAAAAATGATAACTCTGTTTTATATGAATGAAAAGAAAAAATATATATACCATTCTTACCTGGGCATGCTGTAAGATGTCTTCAAGTTCGATGACAATCTCTGAAAAAACGGGCCGGACATCAGGATCTTCGTCCCAACACCGCTGAATCAGTTTTGACAATCTTGGGTTCACACTTGAGGGAATCTCCAAGCGAAACCCCTATTGTAAGGAAGCAGGGAAATGTGGAAAATGAGTCAATCTGGATTTCCGTTCAAAGAAAGACTAAATAATTTGCTAATTTGTCATTATTCATGTTCATTTTCTGTCTTCTTTTAATATCCTTGAAGAGTGGTACTGTGGTTGTGTTTGATCTTGTGATTTACATGGATATATAAGGAGCATCCTTTACAACTCCAAATAATTCGGGATTTTCTGGAATCTTTTACAGTGGGTGACATGGAGGTAGCACCAAAAGGAAAGCAATATTTTCTCTAGATGACCAGAATCAGATACATACCTGCCTTACTCCTAGTGCAGCCTGCAAGGGCGTCATGTTATCGTATGGAACCTATAGCAGAATTAAAGACAGTGTTACCGTTGATAATCACAATATGGTATATTCAAACAACTCAGAATTAAGCTCAAGCAAAATGTACACCAGGGCCAAACCTTCAAAGTTACCAGCTCCCACAGAACAATAGCAAAGCTGAACACATCTGCTTTGTTATCATAAGGCTTATGGTTAATGATCTGTTAAGATAAGCAGCACCTATGAGATTCTCATCCAAAAGAATGAAAAAACTCTTGCAATCAAAACTGTGGTCAGAACTTGTCATCTCACGCAAAGATAATTTCATAGTGGTAAACAATGAATCCAACCTTTTCCTACAACTGGATCTTGTTTGTCACTATCAAATCATCAATCAGTCATACAATCAATCTCACACAACAGGTAAAGTTCCAAAGGCATCTTAGATTCCGAAGGACACTGATTGACCCAAAATCTTTCAAAGTTGATAATGTAACACTGTTGCAGTGATGCCTGCGTGGGGGAACTTAAGAAGTCCAACTTACACCTCTCACATGGATGGCTTAATGATGGGTGGTTCATTGCTCAATAGTAAGTTAGAGAAGTGATGCCCTATTTGGGTTTGTACGCCATTATCCACTCCACATTGTTTAGTAGTATCTGATTGGTGTTTCTAGTTTCAAATCTTGACTTTGAATTGTGGATTAACCTAAAAACGTATCTCATACAAAGCAGCAGATTTTCAAAACTTAGGTTACTTGGAACTCACAAATTGGTAACACAAAAATCTGAAAGAAAAATTTTCAACACCAAGCGATTCTTAAAAGTAAGGCAGAGTTTAGTGAAGAGGAGGCATGACCCGTTCCAGAAAAAATGTGATGCAAGGAGCCTACGCTTCACAACTCACAAGAGCAAATAAAGGACCACGTAAAAGCAAAAGGTTTACCGATAGTTTGGCACATCAGATAACAATGGAAACTAGGAAAATTGAGGATGATACAGTGGACACAGAAGCTTCCTAAAAGTTATTTCTTTCAACCAAAAAAAGAAGTATGAACCTCAATGGCACAAATCAAAAGGTCAACTGTACCTCAGGTGCCATCCATCTATAGGTTCCAGTTTCAGCAGTCATTTGTCCCTCCTGATTTCCTTGTCGAGCCACACCAAAGTCTGCGATCTTCACAACCTGTAACCAGAAGCAGATCTAGTCAATACAAATCTAGGAGATTAGTCCATTTCAATTAAAGGAACATAATTACATCTTCAGGACCATAACGTGGTTTCGCACATAAGACATGAAATTTCACACTTCAAAACTGAAAAACAAAATTAAGACTGACAAATTACAAGGAATATTTGAAGTCAAAGTTCTTAAGAAACTCGGTTTTTTATTAATGAAATCTCCGTTTTCTATATGCATTGTGAAACTTATAACAAATCCTTGGAGCTATAAAATGTTGTAGAAAATGCTCTTTGACATGCCGTTGCCCATCTGTAAGAGTACCGACCGCCTTAATATATTTTTCTAATTTTTAGATATCACTACCACATATCAGAAAGAAGGAGAAAACATGAAGTGAGAAGAACATTCAGTACGCATACTTGATGATAGCCTATGAGCAGGTTTGCAGTCTTCAGATCTCTATGAATGATGTTATTCCGATGCAGATAATCCATCCCCTTTGAAATACTGATAGCAATCCTTAAAATCGTAAGGAGGTCCAAAACATTATTTTGCTTGTGAAGAAAGTCATATAAATTCCCTCCAGGCATGTATTCTGAAAGAAAGAGAACCAACCACAAGACAAAAAAGTGAGTTCAGTAACAGTAAGCCAGACAGGACATGAAGCATGATTCATTCAAATACTGACTGCAATTGTGCAAGTCTAAGACCTATTTGATGCATAATTAAAAATTCTTTGACATATATTACACAATTTTCTTGATAGTATGAGAACTTCAAAACTAAATAGTCTACCTGAACAACATCAGATAGATGATTGTAAAAAGTTCGTGCCAATACCTAAATACTAGTTTCTGCTTTAAGCCTATGTGTGCACATGCGCACGTGGCAACAACAGCATTGTCTATGCAAGTCAGCACCAGTGGTTATGGAGGTGATTCCAATCAAATATTAAGAAAAAAAGATATATATGCTACCTGTTACAATGCAATACTTTTGAGGCCTTGTGCATGCCCCATAAAATTGAAGAACATTTTCATGATTAACACTCCTGGAGGAAAATATCTTGAATAAGTCAGAATAAAATGAAACACACTAATTTCAGCAGTTTATAAAGGAACTTGCCTTAGAATAAGTATTTCCTGCAAGAACTCAACTTCTGATGGATTGTTGAAATGAGAATCTCTGAGAATCTTTACAGCAACATCAAGACCATTGTAAGTTCCTTGATATCTGTGAAACAGAGTAAAGATGAGACTCGACTGAAAAATACTGTTGTATGGTTTTGTGTATCAGAGCCAAAACTAGGTTAATAATATCCATGGTAATTTGTCAATTGGCTTCATGGTAATACATCAACATTTCCTTGTCAATGGAAGCCAGCAAAAAAGATATTATGGTCTGTAGAGGATAGAGCGGCACACCACCGTATCACCAGTGAAGTGCGAATAATGGAAACTTGTAGTAAATTATTATTCATATAGTAAATGGTGATCATACTACACTGTTAGCAAACTTTAAGTGCCAAATAATTCTTACAAGTCAGCAGAAGATCCAGTAGCAATCTTTTCCCCTGTTGTTAGCAAGTCCCAGTCAATTTCAGAATCTCCAACCTGCTGTTGTAGCTCAGCTTTTTTCTGCTGATTTGTCGAGGCTGAATAATTTGTTGAATTAGATGGTGATGCCTACATATTACATGGAATAATCTAAATCTGTTAGGAAATGTCGGTAATTTCCTTGTGACTGAAACTAGGGTTGTGCACGTGGTACTGCATTTACATGAACAAGTGAGACACGGAAAAGCATGCGGATGGCTTATGATGACCGAAACAGAAAGGAATTCAAGTAGGTTGAGTGTAAAGGGCATCATACATTTTTGTGCGACAATGCCTCCTTAATCTTGATGATCAAATCATCTGTCTCCTGCATGTGAAGTTTCAAAATGAGCAAGCAAACCCTTGCATATACAAGAGCACGTAAGGAAAGAGTAAAAGATAATTTCTATCTGCGTGAAAAGTAAGCTGGTAATCATAGAGTTATAGATGTAGAAACAGGCATGGTTATAGAGTTATACTAGTACCTCTGTGTCCCAGCCATCAACAACAAAAACGTCCAAACAGAAGCCATCAGTTGTGGAGTAAACATGGGCTTCACGAATATTCAGTCCAACCTCAGACAACAATAGAGTGAGCTGTAGAAAAGATAAAGTAATTATTGGTGGTAAGGAAGTTGGCAAGGTGTAATCTGGAAATTAAGCAAGGCAGAAGTAGTATTAGGACAGGAGTGAAAAAAGAAAAGATAGGCATGAAGAAGTGTACCCTGCTAAGAAGCTTGGGCTTGTCGAGGGAAGAGAAGATAATCTCATGAAGAAGTTTAGTTTTGGGGTCCCTGTATGGAATTCAGTAGGTTATGGTATTGAAACAAGTAAAGATATACTAGAGTGAGTCGAATGAAGCATGAGGAAATAAGAAAGTGAATGAAAGAAGAGTACCTAGAGGAGATGGACATGGAGGCGGTGTTGTCTCCCCCAATACCAATACCAACAGCAACAGCGGCAGTACGACCTTCCTTTCTTCTCTCCAAGCTGAGGTCTTCCATGAGCCTCTGGCATGGATCGAATTCGCAATCCGCTTGGACTGGAATGCACTGCAGTGCTCATCAACAACTAACGCTTACTTGATTACGAATGAGTTAGCATTAGCATGTGCATGTGGATGGATGAGATGAAAAATTAAAACCTTTTGGAAGCGGGCGTGGAAGACGGGGCGGCTGTGTGGGCGGGCGCAGTGGGTGAGGATCCTCCAGTGGAGGAGCACGTCGTCCACCCTGCCAACGCCGAGGTCGAGGAGATACCTGGTGGGGAGGCGGGCGAGGTGGGGGAGGAAGGCGGAGAGCTCGTCGGGGAGCTCGAGCTCCTCCTCCTCCTCCTCCTCGCTGCACATCTCCACGATGCGCTCGTACAGCTTCCTCTTCATCTCCTCGGGGTCTCTCTCTTTCAGGATGTGTGGCGGCGACGAGCTCTCCCCCAACCCTTCCTCCCAATCCTCCGCCTCCATTACCCCCTGCGCCTGCGGGAATCAATCTTCCGGCCCCGTGCGGCCTGGTATTTATAACCGGCGGACGGTGCGTGGTGGCGCAGGCTCCGGCCGGCGAGCACCGATTGGAGAAGACGGCGGCGGCGACGCCAAGCTAACACTGGACTTGTGAAAATAATAACAGATTTAAATTTGCTAATCTTTTGAATTCAATTTGTATATATATAGATCCTGGAGCTCTGGATTGTAGATATATGAATTTATGAAGCTAACTTAGGAGCTGTATCAAACATGATGTAAAGAGCGATGATGGAGTATTAGTAGCTTGCTTACAGTAGATTCCTAGACAGAAGAGCACGCAGTGGAAAAACCCAAGTTCACTTAACAACAACTCGATAGACTTGAGTTTAGTTAATTAAGCGACCTAGCAGCTATGGTTGGGACACAGAGATGAACGTACGGAGAAAATTAGAAAGCATTATTAATTTGACTGCATTTACAATGCGTACGTACATACGTATATAAATGCATGCCGGCCTAGCTTGTCAACACGTACATGCGGCGAGGCGACGTGTGCATGACGCACGCACCCTCTTCTTTCCCATTGGATCGTAATGAACTCAATCCTTGCTAAAATTTAAATTTTAAAATTTAATTCTAATTCAATTTTGGTATATTTTCAATGTAGTATCTTTTTAGTATTAACTTTTAAACTACTAAAAAAACATATAAAAGTTTTGCTTATAAATTATAAGCTGGTGGCTTTGAAACTTTTAAGCTTAACGGTGGAGTCATATACCCATCAGATTTCTATCTAGATTTATAGTATTAGTATGTGACATCTATTTAAAATCTTTCCATCACAAATCCTAGTGGAGGTGGAGGAGCACTGGATCAAGCACTCCTGTCGGAAAAACCAATGCAATAAGTTCAATTACCAAGCATAGGTACCCAATTGCAGTTCTACCTCGTGTTATTATAGATGCGCTAGTTGCAATTAACCTGATTATTATATATAGATGCGCAGTAAGCAAAGTCGATTTGTCGTGCATATTGTGATATTCAGATTATTAGACCAATTGAGGTGCTGCCGGCCGCTTAATTAGTTCATCTCACGCAACGCAGGGATGCCGTTGAAACTCAAAATGTAAAGACTGCAGGAATTAATAAAAGCCATGTTTATCTTATGAACTCCCTTGTCTCTTGGTCCGATCGATCGCCCTAGAACTTTTCAATTTGTATGTATCCCACGGGCACACTAAATCCACCATAATTTACACTTAATTACTTTTTTTATGAATAGATAGGCATATAAGGGTCACTTAAAAAGTACTTTTGATGATAGATCTAGTGATATTTTTTACTTTACTTATAACTAAGTAATTAAATAAATGCTGATCAAAGTCTGAGGGAAAAACATCCTGATCAACTGTGCCATGTATAAAAAAAGGTAGTATATGACAAGTTGGTACGTTTGTAACTATGGTTTGGCAGATGGCAACATGTTTAAAACATAAACTTAAATATATCATTAGACCCAGTTGTCATTAGTCCACTCCATCAATCTTTTTTGTCATGTCATTTATTGTCTAGCTCTTGCCAGTCTCCAATTCCATCGATGTAGTCGGTCGCTGCCATCGTCACTATGGGAAAACCAGTTGCCGCTTGAAAACCCACATCGGTGATGTCACTGGGCGTCGTGCACCTTTCTAGGGGCGATGTCATGAGTCTCTCTCTCTAACCCATATCTTGGATGGACTCTCCAGGCGAAAACTTGTTTCGGATGTTCAAAATAGCTATGACGATATTATATTCTGGATTTTGCATATTTCTTAAATTGTCACATTGGAGGTTCTCCTTATTGGTGCGGTGCCCTTGTGACAATGTCCTTGGCAGATCGGGTTCAACGATAATGAAGGTGATATGACCTACGTGAATGAGTGATTTATAGCTCAATTACAATCCGACGTTATCTTTCAGTTTGATTTGTTGTTAGCTGCCCGATGGTGATGGGACCAAATTCGTTAATTACAAGGATTAGCTGTTGATTTCGAAGGTTCTATTTTTCTGGTTCGAAGAAGACGAGGATAAATAGAACCTCTCGTAAGTCGTTGGTAGAAAAAAGGAGTTGTTCTGTCTTTAAGATGGTGTTGTAGGTAGTTTTCGTATTTTTAATTGGACTGTAATTTTATACTTCGTAGTCATTTGTTCTAGCTATAACCTTTAGAGAAATTGATTGTAGTATCTTTAAAGAATACTACCAACCTCTGTAAAATGATAGTATTACAATTAACAGACAGCAAATTAATTTGTTTGGTCATCAGGCATACTAGCTGACATACTACGGTACAAGCAGCCGTGTTATTGCAAGCCTCTCTGGAAGATTACATATATAGGTGCAAATTAATTGACGAGGATCTCGATCTGTCTGGCGAGCCCTAGCTAGCTTCACGACGATGATGTGCAGCTCGACCAACCGATCAATTCATAGGTTGATCGTTAATATTACTAACTTTTCTCAGTCCGTGGCTCAAGAATGAATTAATTTTTGCTCATCACCATCTGATCTGCAAGCCATGAATATAACCTTCTCCTTGATTGCCTTAAGCAATCCACCCGCTTCCTGAAATTAAGTTTTATTATATAATTGCAGTTATTAGACGATGAATTAGCTAATTAATAATGGCCAAATACTCCTATACTACGGACAACACTAGCTTGATAATTAGAGTACGAGTAGTAGAATTTCATGGTTGATCGATCAGCTACTACCTCTTTGTACCAGCCATCAACGAGAAATACGCTCAGAGAAAAGGCATCGAGTGTGGAGTACACATGAGCTTCACGGATATTTAGTCCAACCTCAGACACCAACGCAGATAGCTGTGTATTGTACTCAATTAATGGACATTATTTCGATCGGTTGATAAAAAATTAACTGTATAATTAATGTTTGCAAAATATAATGCAACTAATTAAAACCATGCATGCATAATAATTCTCCGCAAAAGAAAAAGACAAAATGATATGATGCATATATAATTATATTAGCTAGCTAGATTAGTAATCAACCGTACGTAACGTACGTGTGTTACCTGACTGAGGAGCTTGGGTTTGTCAAGGCACACGAAAACAATCTCGTGGAGATGAACCGTGCTGTACAAATTATCTAATTAGTATATATATATATACACACACACACACGTTCATGCATGCTCCTGTTTTAATGGGATCATATATATATCATCAGTACGTACATCAAGAAAGCTTATATCACATCAAGCTCCAACACTAGAACCGATATTACTTAGGAATAGGTTACGATTTGCAACGGGCAATGTACCTTGTATATATATTTCACTTTGTGTCAGGTTTAGCAAATATACTTTTATTTTATATAAGGATATATATTGACATAAGTTTCACTTTGCACTAGTTATGTCTAATAATTCAAGGAAAATTTTCTAGAACTTCTTCAATCATGATGTTTTACAGTCTCATGGAAATATTTTGAAATTTCATGAGATTTTCATAGGTTGATGATGTATCGTCTTGATGTTAAGTAACTTATCTCAATTTGCGGAGATAAGCTTGACAACGATGACTCGAAGCGCTCGCTTGGTTTCAAGCAGGGTTTGGCTATTGTCTTCTAGAAAAGTCGGAGCTGCTGCGCTTTTGCAAGCTCGGCAATGATAACCCAAGTCAGACTTCGTCAATTGCGTTTCGCTCTGGTGTGGGGCTTCAAACTTTTCGTCTGTAAGGCTTGTCAATTTGGCTCGACCATGCATCAACAAGATTGGTGGTCATGAAGTCGGAGCTGCGGTGTTGGCGGGGCATGATATGTGGCACCGATGACATGAGCACTCTTGAGTTATGCTTTGGCACGTGCTAGGTTGTTGCCTTTGCGCTGGTGTTTCCCGATGAAGTCGAAGTCACCCGATTGCGAGGGTGATGGTGTGATGATGATAACGTCGCGTCTTTGCCAATGGGCGGGAGTCTTGTTTTCTTCTAGCTTGTTGCTTGTTCATGTGGTGCTTGTTATCTACCAGGTGTTGTGCTGGGCTTTTTTATTCTCATAGCCTTCGTAGTTTATGTTAGTTGGTGGTGTGTTGTTGTGGTTTTCGTTCAGTTTTCCCTTATTAACTATGCGTTGTAAGGTTTCGTTTCGTTTCTCCTTAAAATGGGGCACATTCTTCTTTATATAAAACGTCGGCAACGACCTGACCGTTAGAAAAAAAACTTATCTCAATAAAACTTGGCGCGTAAAGCGAAGTTATTTGCTACACTACCCTTGGTGTAAATTAAAGCAAAACGTGTTACGTTTTACACTATGCATAGTGCAAAATTTACTCATTAGTTAATACTTCCTTCATTTCAAAATGTATGACGTCATTGACTTTTCGCATAACGTTTGACCATTTGTCTTATTCAAAAAATTAATTTGTATAAGTATCATTTATTTTGTTGTGACTTATTTTATCATCAAATAAAATATAATCTTAACTTATGCTGTTACATATTTATAATATTTTTTTAATAAGACAAACAATAAAATGTTATGCGAAAAATCAACGGTGTTATACATTTTTTTCTAAAAAAAGAAAAAGTACGAATTACCCCCTCCCCTCGAACTATCGTGGTCATTCGAGTTACCCCTTAAATTGAAATACTAGACATTTTATACCCTCAACTATTCAAACCAGATAAATAACTCTCCTGGCTTAATTCAGAGCGGTTTTGTTCATATGTGGCATACACGTGGCAATTCAGTCAGCATTTTTTTATTAAACAATTCGATAGGGTCCACTTGTCATAGGCGAGCTTGACGTTATCTCTTTCCTCTCTTTCCTCAACCGTGAGGTTCGTCGACGAAGCAAGGGCGAAGCAAGCCTCAGCCGCGGCCCCTCTTCCTCTTTTCCCCGACAAGGCAAGCCATGGCTAAGACCTCGAAGGCAAGAGCGAAGCCGGTGGAGGCGAGGTGCTCGCTGGCTATGGCTGCCCCTGGTAGAGGACGGATAGCGGAGCTTGGGGAGCGGGAAAGCATCCACCTCGGATACTCCGGCGCCACGTAGCTTGCGTGGAGAGAAATTAAGCTTGAGCAAAGGCGGCGGCGAGGCAGCTGCAGTGGTGGCAATGAACAGCGACGAGGCGGTGACCGGTGAACCAAGACACACCGGTGGGGAGATGTGCAGGGAGGCAGCGCCGCAGCAGGCTGACAAGATGAACACCGGTGACACGCCACGCACGACGCGTGACAGTCGGCGCCTTGGGAGACTAGTCTCCGCTACCTCCGTAGGCTTTTTCGGCCGCCTCCACTGCCAGCCACCGCCCTAGCCCCATCGTCCTCTCCTCTCCTTTGGATCCAAGGCCGCTGTCGGCGCCATCGCTTTGGCTTCTCCGACCGACCACGCTCCGCCGCCGCCGCCGCCTCGCCCTCCTCCTCCCTGGTCGGTTCAAGGGGTTGAGAGAGAGAGAGGTAGAGGGGAAAGGAGGAAGAAGAGAAGAAGAAAGGAGATATGGAGCACTGACAGGTGCACCCATTATTTTTGAATTTTTTTTTGCCACGTTAGCCAGCCTACCCGAAAACCGCTCGAAACAGTGCTCGAGGGTGTAATTCGTCTGGATTGAAGAGTTAAGGGTTTAAAATGTCTGATTTTGAAGTTTTGAAGGTAATTCGGTCAATCACGATAGTTTGGAAGAATAATTCGTATTTTTTTCCTAAAAAAAAGAAAAGATAGTGCTACGTATACACGCGCACCTCATGATCGACGACGACGAAGGAATTGTGAGGAAGCGGGCATGGACGACGGGGCGATTGGCGGGGTCGACGCAGTCGGCGAGGAGCTTGCGGTGGATCAGCACCTCCTCCGCCTTGCTGCCGCCGCCGCCGCACATGTCGACCAAATACCTCGCCGGCAACCGCCTAAAGTGGAGCCGGAGCTGGCGTTGGAAGTCTTCTTGCAGCTCATGCACACGGCCAGTCTCCACCACCAGCCGCTCGTATATCCTCTGTGCCGCCGCCGCCGCCTCATCCTCCGTCACCGGCGGCATGGTATAATACGTGCTTCTCTCGCGCGGGCTCTCCGGCCGGAGGCCATCAATGGTGGCTCATTCTTCATATTTATTTACTCTTAGTACTCCTAGCTAATAACTCCTAAGTAAGAGGAGTCTTAATGGTTAAGTATTAGCCGCCTCCATTGATCGATCCATCCATCGATCGATATGATCAGAGTGTGGACGTCCCGTCCGTCGTCGGAGCTAGCTAGCAACACTGCAAGCAGCAGATCGATCCATCGATCGATAGCGACCATGCATTAATCATATCAATTACAATGTAATTAAGGACGTACTATCATATATAAGGTATATAATTGATACATTAATTTAGTCATATTGATCTTACCAATATATTTATCTTATTTATATGATGTCTCGTGCATGTCTCTAGCTATCTTATAGGGGATGCTAGCTACTATGCGCATATGCGCCACGAACAGAAGTCGTGCACACGAGCGTGCTTGCCGCTTCACACACATTGGACTCTGCTTCAAAAACTTTTAACAGTGCCTTAAAACTTTGTTAACGACAGAATTTGATAAGCCCCGAAGTCCCCATCAGCCCAGGATCCATATCGGCTCGAAGCTAGTATCGGCCTAGAGTTCTACATCGGCCGATGGGGGTTATCTTAAACCAACCACCAACAGCAGTCGGATTCTTGTTAGATTCGAGGAGATCTTATCCAGAGAAGACCGAGTTTGAGGAGGATGCGGCTTGTATCTACTAATTAGGAAGAATTTGTTAGTTTACTTTTTATCTTTAGGAAAGTGTGTTTAGTGTCTAATAAGGACTTTATCTGTTTCCTTTTATCTTTAGGAAAGTTTGAGTCGTATTCTGTTAGGATCTTTGTTAGCCTATGGGTATAAATATGTAAGCCCGAGGTTCATGTAATTTTCATCTCACGATCAATACAACTTCAGCGCATCGCCAACCTTTACTTTTTGTCTTCTTCGGCGAGTTTATGCTCTTCCCACGAGGGGTAAGTCTCGTTATGGCTGCCTGCGCTATCGGGGCTAGGGCTTCGACGTTCTGATCTTGGCAACGTAAGCACCTACTATCATATATCTTAGTCAATCTGGTTCGGCTTCTCGATTTAGTCTTATCGGCCGAGATTCGCTTTAGGGTTTACGCCAGTATCGACTAAATCGCCTTGCTAGATTAGATTGGCTAAGGTATCTACCACCCCGAAAACCAGTCGAGGGCTTGATTGTCTAAATCTTGCGTTTCTTTTCATACTTAGTGCTGCATTAGTTCAGTTTGATCTACTAAGTCGTGATTAGCCTGTTGATTGCTAATAAGGGTTTCACCGGGGTTTCAGCCGGTGAGTTATCTGGACGTTGCATCGGCCCAAGAGTTTTACATATAAATTGGATCTGGCCGATGACAACAGAGTATTTATTGTTTATATGTTTGTTGAGAGTTTATGCCATCGGACCTCTGGCCGATGTGTGCTTTAATCTTTAGATCAATGTTTACTTTATCATATATTTGGATTATGCTATATCACATTGCTATATCATCATGTTATCGTCAGCCGATCGCTTCTATACAGATGTTTGCTTAGTACACGGCCGATGGTTCGAAACCCTAACTGCATCGGCTGGCATCGGCATCGGCTGGAACCGTGCCATCGGCCCATCGGCTGATTGTAACGCCCGTTTTGTCGCGGCGTTAGCGGGAAAACCTAATTACTAAAAACTCTATTTGCGAAAGTTGCTCTTCGGTTGAGTCTTGTCGTGTGCCAAGGTCTCGTGTTTCCCCTCTCAGTTCAATCCCGGAGAAAACCGCGAAATCGGATTTCGAATCCGAGCACTCAAACTCCTCCTTTCAACCTCTCAGGAAAAGTCTAAGTTGCCTCCCTCTGCCCTCGGGTCGGTTTCTTTCTCGGCCTGCCCTTTTCCTTCCCTAGGCCGTCTCCCGGCCCAGCTCTCTCCCGCGGCCTGCCTCGGCTCGCGCCCCCTCTTGCTGGGCCACGTGCCGCCTCGGCCCGGTCCGCTCTGGCCCGCGCCCCCCGGCCACGTGCGCCGCACGTGCCAGGGAGAGCCGCGTCGCCCCC
>BDMV01000008.1:111285-216107 GCA_008326285.1 Oryza officinalis | reverse complement strand
TTAGGGTTTAGGGTTTAGGGTTTAGGGTTTAGGGTTTAGGGTTTAGGGTTTAGGGTTTATGGTGACAACCTGTATCGGCATCCATATCCAGAGTATTTTGAGAGGGTGCCATTACCAAGCCGATACAAGGTTCCAGACTTTTCAAAGTTCTCAGGACAAGATAATGTATCAACTTATGAGCATGTTAGCCGATTTTTAGCTCAGTGTGGTGAAGCATCGGCTACGGACGCGTTGAGAGTCAGGCTATTTCCTTTGTCTCTGTCTGGATCGGCTTTCACATGGTTTTCATCTTTACCTTACAATTCTATTCACAGTTGGGCCGATCTGGAAAAACAGTTTCACAAATATTTCTACAGTGGGGTTCATGAGATGAAACTGTCTGATTTGACAAGCATTAGGCAGAAACGAGAAGAGTCTGTCCAAGATTATATTCAGAGATTTAGGGAAGTCAGAAACAGATGTTACAGCCTGACATTGACAGATTCTCAATTAGCCGATTTAGCCTTCCAAGGTTTGTTAACCCCAATCAAAGAGAGGTTTTCGGCTCAAGACTTTGATAGTTTGGCTCATTTGGCCCAAAAGATAACAGCACACGAACAAAGATTTCAAGAGACCAATAGAGCATTCAAGAAGGTGAACTTCATTAATTCTTATGTTTCCGATTCTGAGGAAGAGGATGTTCCCGAAGTAGCAGCAGCCGAATGGGCAAGAAACAAGAAGGTGATTCCATGCCAATGGGTTAAGAGCTCTGGAAAAGAGGAGAAGTATGATTTTGATGTCAATAAAGCTGACAAAATTTTTGATCTTTTGCTTCGGGAGAAACAAATTCAGCTGCCTGCTGGTCATGTGATTCCATCGGCTGAGGAATTAGGGAGGAGGAAATACTGCAAGTGGCACAACACAGGGTCTCATAGTACTAATGAATGCAAAGTTTTTCGGCAACAGATCCAGGTAGCCATTGAACAAGGCAGGATAAAATTTGATGACTCCAAGAAGCCGATGAAGATTGATGGTAATCCTTTTCCTATCAACATGGTTCATGCAAGTGGTAGGACAGCCGATAGAAGGGATAATCGGCTCAATAAGTTTGACTCTACAAGTATGATCAATAAATATCAAAAGAGATATGATCGGCAAGAGAGGCAATATTATGAGGATGATGATAGCTTTGATTCACATTGGAACTGCGAATTTTTCATATTTTGTTGGAATAAAGGCATGAGGTTACCATCGATAGAAGATTGCCCAGGTTGTTCTAATGCCGATGGAAATTATAATGAGAATTTTAGCCGATTTCGTCTTAAAGAAGATCGGCTGATGCAAAGGAAGTTGCCTGTTCATCAGAGGTTGGGCCCAATTCATCAAGATTATTTCCAGGAAGAGGATACTGAAGATACTTCAAGAGCTCAATGGTGTCCTTCTGGGATTTTTTCCAAAAGTCAGAAGAGAAGGGTTCAGAGGATGAGGAGCAGGGAACAATTTCAGGAAGTTGAACAAGAGATCGATCATCGGCTGAAGAGAGCAAAAACAAAACAGGAATGGCGTGTTAAGAACAGAATAATACCAGCCGATGAGAGTAAAACCGATGAGACAAGAAGGATAGTTAAAGGAAAAGCCATTGCTTCTTCGTCGGTCAACATGGTATTTGTGCTACCCGCGGAGTTTGGGGTTAATCAAGACAGTGCGGATATCATGGAAGAATCTTGTGCCAGATGGGTATTGTCACCGGAACAGGCTGTTTTCGAGAAACCCGAAGGAACAGAGAATCGGCACCTTAAGCCATTGTATGTCAAAGGATTTGTTAATGGCAAGCCGATGTCCAAAATGTTAGTTGATGGTGGGGCTGCAGTGAATCTAATGCCGTATGCGACGTTTAAGAAATTGGGAAGGAATTCGGAGGACCTCATCAAGACTAATATGGTTCTTAAAGATTTTGGTGGCAATCCTTCAGAGGCCAAGGGGGTTCTTAATGTGGAATTGACAATCGGCAGCAAAACGATTCCTACTACATTCTTTGTCATTGATGGGAAAGGTTCATATAGCTTACTGCTTGGAAGGGATTGGATTCATGCTAATTGTTGTATTCCTTCAACCATGCATCAAAGCTTAATCCAATGGCAAGGTGACAAGATAGAGGTTGTTCCAGCCGACACGTCAGTACACGTTGCTAATGCCGATTTATCTGTTTGGGAGATGGATGGAGTTGATTGTTTATCAGGAAAAATCTGGCAAGGGGATTATCTAAAAGTGTCTGATTGTGATATACAGCCGATCGGAGATGGAGAACCCCAATTGTTGCTTTGAGGGTGCTGTGGAGGGTCCCAATTTCTATACTGAAGATGCTGTAGATGATCTCGATGGCAAGTTAGGTCAGGGTTTTATGTCGGCTGACGAGTTAGAAGAAGTTGATATTGGGGCAGGAGATAGGTCTAGGCCGACATTCATCAGTAAAAATTTATTATCTGACTTCAAGATTAAGTTAATAGAGCTTTTAAAAGAATATAGCGATTGTTTTGCTTGGGAGTATTCTGAGATGCCAGGACTCAGCCGATCGATTGTTGAACATCGGCTTCCTATCAAGCCGGGATATCGGCCATATAAACAGCCACCTAGACGATGTAAAGCTGATATGTATGATGCGATTAAAGCTGAAATTACTCGTTTATATGATGCTGGTTTTATTCGTCCATGCCGATATGCTGAGTGGGTTTCTAATATAGTTCCGGTAATTAAGAAAAATGGCAAGCTTAGGGTTTGCATCGACTTCAGGGATTTAAACAAGGCTACTCCTAAGGATGAATACCCAATGCCGATTGCCGATCAATTGGTAGATGCTGCTTCGGGACATAAGATTATAAGTTTTATGGATGGCAATGCTGGATATAATCAGATTTTGATGGCGGAGGAAGACATTCACAAGACTGCTTTTAGGTGTCCTGGTGCAATCGGTTTGTATGAGTGGGTTGTCATGACTTTTGGGTTGAAAAGTGCTGGAGCTACATATCAAAGAGCCATGAATTATATCTTTCATGATCTGATCGGTTTATTGGTTGAAATCTATATTGATGATGTAGTGGTGAAATCTAAAGAGGTTGTTGATCATATAGCCGATCTAAGGAAAGTATTTGAGAGAACAAGGAAATATGGCTTAAAAATGAATCCCACTAAGTGTGCTTTTGGTGTGTCGGCTGGACAATTTTTAGGTTTTCTTGTGCATGAGAGGGGTATTGAGGTACCGTAAAGGAGTGTTAGCGCAATACAGAAAATCCAGCCTCCAGAAGACAAGAGACAGTTGCAATCTTTGATCGGCAAGATAAATTTTATCAGAAGATTTATTTCTAATTTGTCTGGGAGATTAGAGCCTTTCACACCTTTACTCAGACTTAAAGCCGATCAGGAGTTTACATGGGGGGCAGAGCAACAGAGGGCTTTGGATAATATTAAGAAATATTTGAGTTCTCCTCCAGTTTTGGTTTCTCCACAGAAAGGGGTGCCTTTCAAATTATACTTATCAGCCGATGAGAGGTCAATCGGTTCGACCCTAATCCAGGAGTTCGAAGGTAAGGAGAGGGTAGTCTTTTATTTAAGCAGAAGACTTTTGGATGCAGAGACCAGGTATTCTTCAGTGGAGAAGTTGTGCTTATGCTTGTATTTTTCATGTACGAAGTTGAGGCATTATTTGTTATCCAATGAATGTACTATAATTTGTAAGGCCGATGTGGTTAAATATATGCTATCGGCTCCAGTATTGAAAGGAAGGGTTGGAAAGTGGATTTATGCCTTAACAGAATTCGATCTCAAGTATGAGTCACCTAAAGCTATTAAGGGGCAAGCTATAGCCGATTTTATCGTAGAACATCGTGATGATTCGATCGGCTCAGTGGATATTGCGCCTTGGACGTTATTTTTTGATGGATCGGTTTGTACTCATGGTTGCGGCATCGGTTTGGTTATTATATCACCAAGAGGGGCAAGTTTTGAATTTGCTTTTACCATCAAGCCATATGCTACAAATAATCAAGCTGAGTATGAGGCAGTTCTCAAAGGTTTGCAACTTTTGAAGGAGTTTGAAGCCGATGCTATTGAAGTCATGGGTGATTCATTGCTGATAATTAGTCAACTGGCCGGAGAATATGAATGCAAGAACGATGTATTGATGGCTTATTATGAAAAGTGTCGGGCGTTAATAGATGAGTTTCGGCTAGTGACGTTGAGATATGTTCCTCGGGAGCAGAATTTAGAGGCTAATGCTTTGGCTCAGGGGGCATCGGGATACAAGCCGATGATGACAGATGTTGAGATGGGGATTGTTACAATTGCAGCCGATGATTGGAGGTATGATGTGTTTCATTACTTGAAGAATCCTTCTCAATCGGTTTCAAGGAAATTGAGGTATAAGGCTTTGAGATATGTCTTGTTAGATGATGAACTGTATTATCGGACGATTGATGGGGTGTTGCTGAAATGTCTAAGTGCTGATCAAGCCAAGGTTGTGATGGGAGAAGTACATGAAGGTATTTGTGGTACTCATCAATTGGCTCATAAAATGAAGTGGTTACTTCGGAGAGTTGGGTATTTTTGGCCGACAATGTTGGAGGATTGCTTCAGATATTACAAGGGATGTCGAGATTGTCAGCAATTTGGATCCATTCAGAGAGCACCAGCATCGGCTATGAATCCAATAATCAAGCCGTGGCCGTTCAGAGGCTGGGGAATTGATATGATCGGCCAGATCAATCCACCGTCGAGTAAAGGACATAAGTATATATTGGTAGCAACCGATTATTTTACAAAGTGGGTGGAAGCAGTTCCATTGAAGAAAGTTGATTCTGGGGATGCAATTCAGTTCGTTAAAGAGCATATTATATACCGATTTGGTCTTCCGCAGACAATTACGACTAATCAAGGATCTATTTTTGTGTCAGATGAGTTTGTTCAATCTATGGAGAGCATGGGAATCAGATTGTTGAATTCTTCACCATATTATGCGCAAGCTAATGGACAGGCAGAAGCATCTAACAAAAGCTTGATTAAGTTGATTAAGAGAAAGATTGCCGATTTTCCAAAGCAGTGGCATAACCGATTGGCTGAGGCGTTATGGTCTTATCGGATGGCTTGTCATGGATCAATTCAAGTTCCTCCATATAAGTTAGTCTATGGGCATGAAGCAGTTTTGCCATGGGAGCATGTCATCGGCTCAAGGAGGATTGATTTACAAGATGAATTGACAGCCAATGACTATCATAATCTTATGGTCGATGAGTCAGAGGACTTGGTTCAATCTAGAGTGTCTGCTTTAAAAAAGATAACAAAAGATAAGGAGCGTGTTGCGCGACATTATAATAAGAAGGTGGTACCGAAATCTTTTGAGGAGGGAGAATTGGTTTGGAAATTGATTTTGCCGATTGGAACTCGTGATAATAAGTTCGGCAAGTGGTCACCAAATTGGGAAGGACCTTTTCGGATTTACAAGTCTGTTTCTAAAGGAGCCTACATGTTACAAGGGCTTGATGGAGAGGTATTTGGAAGAGCTCTTAATGGGAAATATCTGAAAAAGTATTACCCAAGTGTTTGGATTAATTCATGATTCGGCTGAATGTTGCCGATACATGGTAGCCGATGTATTGACATCGCCTTTAGATGGCCGATATAAGTTATATCGCCCTTAGCACAATTCTTTTTAGTATAATCGGTTGTTTCATGGTTATTTGTTCTTAGCCGATTGTAATTTTGTGATGTTTCGTTCTCCATAACAAAATTAGGGGGCATATACACACAGAAAGATCAAAATTTCAAAATTTCAAAAATTTAAAAAAAACTTTCACAAAGCAATTTACAAGTATGGAGTTTATATTATCATCGGCTGATTCATGTTACAAGTTTTTGGATAGCCGATATGGCCCTTTGCCTAATTTGTTCTATTTCTTCTATGGCTTGGGCATCGGCTGCGTCACTTCCTGGGATGACTTTCATGGATTTGTTCAGATCGGCTAAGTGTCTGATTGAGGACTTCAGCTTGGATTTTTGTTCTTCAATGGCTCTTGGTAAATCGGCAAGCTTCTGTTCCTCCAGTGATAACTCAGCATTGCAGGCTTCTAATTCAGCCAATAGTTCAATCTTCCTATTCTGTAGACGATCTATATTGCTTTGGATAGAACTTGGCCCAGATATCATTTGATCAAGCTTGGCTTTTTCCTCGTTTATGGATTGCCGATTGGCATGGATGGTTGTCTCAAGATCTTTTCGCTCTCGCCTATCGGCTATCCTCTGCCTTGCTCTTTCCAGCTTGTGACGATATTGTTCAAGGAAAACTGCTGGGGAGATGATTTCGGCTACATCGTCTGGGATCTGGTCTTGAATGTCTTCAAATCTTGCTCTGATTGGTCCACAGTTGACAACCAAAGCATCAAGGGAACCTTCAAGCCGATGAGCAATATCCTTGAGAGTAGCCTTTAAGTCATCGGCTATAGGAGCAATGGCCTTGCTAGATGTTTCTTCTTCTTCATCCATGAATTGCCTTATGTCAAAAGAGAACATGTCGGCTAAGGCCTGAAAGAGACAAGATTGTTAGTTAATAGAATATTAATGGCCGATTTATATTTTTGATACAAATACTTACAGGAACAGGGGGAATCGGCTGATCTTCAATATGGTGACTGTCTCTAGCCGATGGAGTATGTTCACTTGAATCATGATGAATAGGAGTTGGAGAGCGGATCGGCTGAAATATAAAACGAGTTAATACGTGATGAAATAAGGGTTAAACAAATTCTGAAGGAAGTGTTACCGATGGAGGCGGTGCAGGTTTCTTTTTGGCAGCCGATTTCTTTTTCTATATAAGAAGAGTTAACACTGAGATCGGCAAAGAGAGTTATGGAAAGGCTAAGAGTACAAAGTACATACCCGAGGTTGATATGTCTTGTGAATCGGCGTTGGTGGGGTTTGCTGAGGAATAGGGATGCTAATTGTTGGAGTTTCTTCTACCGTTTCACTCAGCTCGGCAGCTGCTTCATCGATGGCTTTTTCTATATCTTCTTCATCTGGATCATCGGCTGTTATGTTTTTCTGTTTTTTGGTGGTTTTTTTCTTTGTAACCGGTAGAGCAGTAGCCGATGACCTGATTCTTTTCCTCTTGCCAGCTTCAGAAGGAATCGGCTCACGTGTTTGCCCTTGGAGTAGGGAAGATGTCTTGGGGGCATTATAGCCGATAGTTGAAGGAGCCAATCCACCACCGTTAGGGAGAATTCCAGCGGCATAATTGATATTGAGTCCACTTCTGCTGACATAAGGAGGAGAAGACTCTGTGGTCTGCAAACAAAAGACGAAAAAAGGTTAAGTTTTTTTCTAAAGACAATCGGCTATTGATAAGGGTATTGAAAAAAAAAGTGTGTTTACCTGTGGAATCATGTTTGGAATGATGTCAGTCAGATACATGGAAGCCGATTGGTGAAAAAGATGCTTTTTCCATTCAACCCACCAATGATCAAAAGTGGAGCTCCTTAGCATAGCCAACTCAATGTTTTCCAAACTTCCAAGGGGAGGTCCTTCTATGCTCAATAGCCTATCCATCATCAGAGCCTAACTGATGCAGCACCAAATATGTAAAGAAACACAATGTCTAGATGATCAAGTCGATGAAAACCTTTTCGAGATGGTAGATAATTGTGTAATTTAAACCAGCATCAATATATAACTCTATCGGCTAGTTTTTCTGTAGAACAGTTATTAGCCAATCTGAGTTATATGCTGATATCAATCTAGATTATACAATGATATATGATAACTCGACGATTTACACAAACCAGATTAGAGTGTCATGAAGATGGAAGCACTAATCCCGAGAGCGCAAGCCGCCATAACAAGTTTTACCTCTTGCTGGAGATCGAAACCGATGCAGCCCAACTCGAAAGCAAGAACTCGTCGAAAAAACGATGAAAGAGTAAAGGTGGCGATGCGCCGAAGTTGTTGTATTGATCTGTGTTTTCTTTACACGAACCTGGGCTTAATTTATACCCAGAACTCCACAATAAGTCCTTATCGGACACGACCCCTATCTCTATTACAACTCACATTAAAGACAGTTTCCTAATACAGACTCTAACCGACAGTATCTACTAGGAAACTAACATTATATCCTAAGCAATAGATACAATTCCCTTCTTCGGACCCAATCCGTATATGGGAATCCTCATGAAGCTCACCAACCGACCCCGACAAAGACTCTGTTATCCTTTCGTCGGAATCGGCTACATCGGCTATCCTTGTCCGACTCTGTCTCAGCCGATGGTCACAATAGCCGATTCGGTCACCAGTCGATAGACACCGTAGCCGATTCGGTCACCAACCGATTCTTGTCTGTTTTGGTAACCGCCAGCTTCCTCCAAATCCGCTTTGATTCTATCTTCAGATCTAATATTTAAACCAGGTAACAAGATAATTAAACCAGGTAAGGTCGGCTGAAACCCCGACGCTATCTCTATTAGTAATCATAGACAGGCTAGAGACTATGGTTCTAAACATGATTTAGTAGGTCAAACCTAACTGATGCAGCACCAAATATGTAAAGAAACACAATGTCTAGATGATCAAGTCGATGAAAACCTTTTCGAGATGGTAGATACATTGTGTAATCTAAACCAGCATCAATATATAACTCTATCGGCTAGTTTTCTGTAGAACAGTTATTAGCCAATCTGAGTTATATGCTGATATCAATCTAGATTATACAATGTATATGATAACTCGACGATTTACACAAACCAGATTAGAGTGTCATGAAGATGGAAGCACTAATCCCGAGAGCGCAAGCCGCCATAACAAGTTTTACCTCTTGCTGGAGATCGAAACCGATGCAGCCCAACTCGAAAGCAAGAACTCGTCGAAAAAACGATGAAAGAGTAAAGGTGGCGATGCGCCGAAGTTGTTGTATTGATCTGTTGTTTTCTTTACACGAACCTGGGCTTAATTTATACCCAGAACTCCACAATAAGTCCTTATCGGACACGACCCCTATCTCTATTACAACTCACATTAAAGACAGTTTCCTAATACAGACTCTAACCGACAGTATCTACTAGGAAACTAACATTATATCCTAAGCAATAGATACAATTCCCTTCTTCGGACCCAATCCGTATATGGGAATCCTCATGAAGCTCACCAACCGACCCCGACAAAGACTCTGTTATCCTTTCGTCGGAATCGGCTACATCGGCTATCCTTGTCCGACTCTGTCTCAGCCGATGGTCACAATAGCCGATTCGGTCACCAGTCGATAGACACCGTAGCCGATTCGGTCACCAACCGATTCTTGCTCTGTTTTGGTAACCGCCAGCTTCCTCCAAATCCGCTTTGATTCTATCTTCAGATCTAATATTTGATTTACCAAATTTGGTCGTTAACACATGCCCCCCAAGTCCGCGATATTTGGAATGTTGCGGATTTGCTTGAATCCTCTCCGAATCGATCTAGGGTTCCGCTTCTATTTCAACCGTTATCACACACCCTCTTTAAATAGCAACCACCACTTGAAGTTCTTCACGCCGTTACTCCCGTCTTCACCGCTTCAGCCATAATCGCCTCAATTCTCGCAATAGCCTCATTAGATTCTCCGGCGACCAAACAAGCGATTCCCCGGTCAGCAACAACTCCATCTCCGACAATGTCGTCTTCCGCCGCTCCTTCAAGTGCTCCGGTCATCGAGTTTCCTGAGGTAACCCTATCTGCCAAATTCCATCCTTTTTCATAGATTAGTTTTCCTTTGCGATTTATTTCTTCTCCCCTTTCTTTTCTGTAGCATCTCTCGCACCAAGTTGCAATCCCAAGTCTAATTCATCCCAATCGGTACTTCTTGGGCCCAATCGGCAACAAAGACCCTGTAGAAATCATCAATGCCGAGACAAACAGGATCCCTTTTAGGTTAACCAACCCTAATTTGAACCACTGGAACAACACTTTTAAATCCTGGCCATCGGCTGTCAAGACTTGGTCTGATTGGTACAAAAGGATATCAGCTAGCAAACAAACTCATTGGGAAGAAATCGGTATTGCTCAGTGCTTAGCCCTAACCATAGCCGATTTAGCCAAAGATGAACCCATGCTATCGGCTGCCAGCTATTTTTGGTCCAACACCTTGAATGCCTTCCTCTTCAACCAAGGACCAATGACCCCAACTCTTCTGGACATCACCATGATAACTGGGCTGGATGTCACCTCATCGGCTAACCCCATCAGCTTGAACAGCAAAAACCAATTTTCTTTCAAAACCAGAAGCATTGGAGGCTGGAGTGGATTCATCTCTCTGAATATGGGATCTGGCCCTGTCACTCCTAAAGAACACGCAGCCTTCCTCTTGATGTGGTTGGAAAAGTTTCTGTTTTGTGGTTCAAGCTGCGGTCCACCACCAATTGGCAACATATAGCCGAAGCTCTAGTTAACAAAAAGCAATTCCCACTAGGCAAATACCTCCTGGGTTATTTATATCAAACATTAAGCAATGCATCGGCTAAGCTTGCTACCAACTCAATAATCGGCACAGGTGGACCTTGGTGGCTATTGCAGTTATGGCTCAATCTGCATACCATCAAAGTTGCCAAGAGATCAGCACTGCCTGAAGCCGATTTCCCTCTGGTTGTGCCAACCACAGATGATGAAGGAGATGAAGTCACAACCAGAAGATGTATGTCCTTTGGAGAGGCAGCATCCACATATCCTGGATCAGAACTTTCGGCTGAGCCCTTTGTCGACTGGTTTGGCAACTTTTACGATGGATTTCCAAAAGATTCTAGAAATTGGTTTGCATATGAATTCTTTGCAGATTTTGAATTGCCAGCCGATTTCAGATTTGATGAAATAAACTCTGAAAAATTTGAGAAATCCAGAGAAGTTTTCACAACAGCTATCACCCCCTGCATTCTCCCTGTTGGCATCCATCAAGGCAGGAACATCCAGATATCTTATGAATTCTATCACCCTATAAGTGCTGCCAGACAACTGGGAATGGGGCAGATGCCAATCGGCTTGTTCTTCTTAGAAAAAATCCAAGCCAGAGGAGAAATCTCATCGGCTCTGATGATGGATAGGCTATTGAGCATAGAAGGACCTCCCCTTGGAAGTTTGGAAAACATTGAATTGGCTATGCTAAGGAGCTCCACTTTTGATCATTGGTGGGTTGAATGGAAAAAACATCTTTTTCACCAATCGGCTTCCATGTATCTGACTGACATCATTCCAGACATGATTCCACAGGTAAACACACTTCTTTTTCAATACCCTTATCAATAGCCGATTGTCTTTAGAAAATAACTTAACCTTTTCTTCTTTTGTTTGCAGACCACAGAGTCTTCTCCTCCTTATGTCAGCAACAATGGAGTCAATATCAATTATGCCGCTGGAATTCTCCCTAACGGTGGTGGATTGGCTCCTTCAATCATCGGCTATAATGCCCCCAAGACATCTTCCCTACTCCAAGGGCAAACACGTGAGCCGATTCCTTCTGAAGCTGGCAAGAGGAAAAGAATCAGGTCATCGGCTACTGCTCTACCGGTTACAAAGAAAAAAACCACCAAAAAACAGAAAAAACANTTTACATATTTGGTGCTGCATCAGTTAGGTTTGACCTACTAAATCATGTTTAGAACCATAGTCTCTAGCCTGTCTATGATTACTAATAGAGATAGCGTCGGGGTTTCAGCCGACCTTACCTGGTTTAATTATCTTGTTATCTTGATATATTAAATCTGCCCTTTATATCAAGATATTAACTCAGTAAAATATATTGAGCTTGTTGTCAAATCTGGTTAGGATCATCTTAACACTAGTTTGACAGGTTGTTTAATATATTTTGTTCATGGTAATATCTCTGTATAAAGTGGTATCGGAGTACTAGCCGATACATGTTAGATTTGCCTAATCGGTTATGCTATGAGCTTGTGTAATCTATGCTTCATAATATATTTAGGCATAAGTGATTTATACTGTCTCGGCGCCCTGTCCGATCTATCCCAATCACTTAGTTTAAATATGTTTTGAGACTTAGATTATATTTTGTTGATATCTACAGCCGATTGAGTAGATTTAGCTTTATCTTGCTTTATCTGTTATAGCCGATTTAATGCATCTTGCATCGGCTCAATGCTCAATGATATGTCATCGGTAAACCAGCCGATCGGCTATCATTGGTGGATTTAATTGCACTTTCTCTGTTTCTTATTGGTTGCAGGATCAAACCAATTGGCACGCCTAGAACCCGAAAGAAGTCTTTGGACCTGCACTGGAGCTAAGCAGATCTCCCAGGCCAGTGTGTGTTTTTTGCATCAACAGGTTTAGGGTTTAGGGTTTAGCCGAACGGCGATGATGTCCCGGCGGCGGCGCTCTAAAGCTTCTGTGGGCACGACGGCGTTCCGGCGTCACGGTTGCACAACACGAGGCGTGGTTAAAGGGATGGATTCGGCGTTGCGAGTAGGTAGTGGAACATGGATTAGGTGGACATGAAGATGGCTCGACGACGATCGGTGGCGCTTTCTTCTCCACGGCCGACAAGGAGAATGGAAGAGGAATAGGGCTCTGGATACTCTCCCTCTCGGTTTGCTCGGCACAGTGGCGAAATGGAAGGGGAGACGAAGCTCTGGGAAGGTCAAGGGCGAGCGTCGGCGGCTGCCACGGCGGTGGACACGCGTCGAACACCCGGCGTCGGTCTCCTTCCTTCTCTGTCTCTCTCTCTGTCATAGGGCGGTGGAAAATTATTTGCACCGAGTTGGAGCTAACCCTTGCAGCTGCCATGTGGGTCCACGGTGAAGAATACTAAGCAAAAGAGAGAGAGCATGAGTAGATAATCTGGTGAACACAGTACTTGTCAAATATTAGTGTTTCCCCTTTTATTTTCCTTTCTCCCTTATTTAAAAAAATTCCAAAACATAATTTCTGTGCAAAATAAAATAATGTAGATTTTTCTGGTGGTAGATAAAAATACCTAGGTTCCATTTTCTTTGGTTTCACACAAAAATAATTTATATTTTAATCTCAGTAAAATAAAGAAATTCATTTCAGCCGAAAATTTTAATGAATTTTATAAATGTCAAAACCTACAAAATAAATTCTGGAAAAATTATGTTAATTCCTGATAAATAGTGTAGTAATTGAATAAATTATATACCATATACACTCCTATGTGAGAAAATACACATATGGGAGGTCTATCCATTTTGCCGATTAGGGTTTTGATTTTTTTTGTTTTTCCAAAAATTATTTTGATGCACCAACTAAAGGAAATTAATTAGATAAGCATCCAATAACTAGAGATAAGCAAATCCCTAAATACCTTGCATGGAAAATTAGGGTTGTGACAGTGGGAATACGTATTGTGCCACTTGCAATATCTCTTCTTCTTGATCTCTTCGGCCGATGGTAGTGTATGACCTACTGGCAGCTGAATCTGCTTTTCTTGCAGAAGTAGATCAAATATTTTGTCGGCCTTGTTGATGTCGAAGTCGTACTTATCTTCTTTGTCGCCCTTCTTGGCCCACTGGCATGTTGTCATCCGGGCCCACTCGGCCAGATCGACGTCGGCATCGTCTTCGTCGTCTTCATCGGAGGCGTATTGGTAGACTGTACTGATCTTTCTTGCGAACTTCTTCGCCTCCTGGAATCTTTGTTCGTGGGCTGATAGCCTTTGTGCTAGCTGAGCTAGACTAGTATCGGCCCTAGTAGTCCTTGGAATGCCATATTGGCCAGTTGAGAATCGGTCAGACTGAGACTGCAACACCTATTCCTTATGCCCCTGAATCTTTGGATGTATTCTGGGACCGATTCATCAACCCGTTGCCTGATGGCGGTGAGATCGAACAGTTTCATCTCTTGCACACCGTTGTAAAAGTATCTGTGAAACTGCTTCTCTAGATCTATCCATCCTCTGATGGAATTGCAGGGTAGAGAGGAAAACCATGTAAATGCTGACCCTGACAAAGACAGAGGGAAGAATCTCACCCTCAACGCCTCTATGGCCGATGCCTCACCACATTGCGCTAGGAAGCGGCTTACGTGCTCGTACGTAGAGACGTTATCTTGCCCCGAAAATTTGGAGAAGTCCGGGATCTTGTATCGGCTCGGCAGTGGTACTCTGTCGAACTCCTCGGGGTACGGATGTCGATACACTATGGAATTCTCCTTAGGCTTTAAGCCGAATTGATCTCGCATCACCTCGGCTATCATATCGGCCCAGTATCCTGCATGCTGGTGTGGAGGCTCCTAATGATAAGGCTGCTGAAAGCCTTCTGGCCGATATTGCCTCGGGGAGTACGGCTGGAAGTGGTGATTCAGGTTCTGGGCATCGTACTGCCTTGTGGTGTACTGCTGGTAGCCTTGCAGCGCGTTGTAAGCAGCTGGTTGTGGAGGGTTACTCGTCATGGAGAATTGAGGCTGACGGAGCGTGAAGCTCCTCACCGGGAGACCGCGCAGGCCCCCCTTTGCCGGATCAGCCGAGGGCGCAAGGTGAAATTCTTCGCCCCTGATCTGTGGGATCCCAGTGAGAAAAACGCGTGGACGCAGGCGATTTAGACAGGTTCGGGCCGCTAAGGAGCGTAATACCCTACTCCTGTATTCTGGTAGATCTGAGAGTATGATGGAATCCAGAGAGAGTCCCCCTTATCTCCTAGGCCTGGGCCTCCTTTTATATGGCAAGGGGCTACCACATGGGCCACGAGTTGCCCAAGAAAGAAAACATTCTTTTACATTTAGGGCTATTCTACCATCGGAAGCAGCCTCTGACAGACGCCGCAGCACGCCTTCGCTCGGTCAGCCGACCCATCCGGGGGATGCCCATTTCAGCCTTCATTAAATGGCGGATGACTTCCGTGTCCCGCTCACATTGGGAACGGGAAACATCTGACCGGAGCTGGGGTACCAACTCCGGCTGAGAGACGAGAGACAGAAGGCTCTCATCATTCTGATGGGACGGGGCGAGGCGTGCAGCAGGCCGCCTAGCGCGCGTGCGGTGCACAGGCATCCTGGCACCACCTAACCCGCGATCTGACCGGTCATGGACCGGATATGCACGCGCCACGCCACATTAAATGCGATGTAGTGCGCCCGTCTGAACCGCTATAAATGCGGTTAGGTGAGTTCAGCCGTGCTCACCTAACCCGCGCACGTGGCATCCAAGCCGCAGGGGGTCGGGGCGCCCAGGTCTCGAGGGAGAAACGGGAGTGGCCCGACCCCGGGGGAAACCGGGAGGGCAGCCGCCACGTCACCCTCGGGCCCGACCCCTCCGGGGGAACGGGCCACGTGGATCCATGTGGCCGCCCTTCCCTTTGGTCTCGATACCCCCGGGCCCGTGTCACCGACAGAGGCTGACCGGCCGATGGCGGATTGCCTGGAACTTGCTGCATCGGCTCGACCATCGGCTGCTTCCCTTTTGTCCACTGCGCGAACTATTCCTCCGTGATGTGCTGGGGGCTTCCTCCCGCCTGCTTAGTCAGGACCAACGGCATGGTTAACGCTGGTTGGGCTGATGGAGGCGGAATCGGCGCTGTCGTCTGCGGAGTCGTGCTCAGATCGGTCCTCAAGGTCTGATAAGCAGGGAACTTGTTTTCTGGCAGGAAAATCGGCCCTTGAGGCTTGTATTGGTGAATGGAGCCGTCTAGGATTGATTTCACATTGTTGGTCAATGTGTTCACCAGGATCCCTGATTGATTGACCAACGCAGAATGGATCGCGGAGTCAATACGGTCTTGCAGCGTCGGTGCGGTGCTATCTTCCGTCTTGACAGCGTGATCATGTGCCGCTACCGATGTGCTGGCTCCATCTCCAGGACTCGGCATTATCACTTTAGACTTTTGAATCAGGGTACCTTGCCGAGTCCTAAAGTATGTTTGCAGGTACATGTTTTGAAACTACTTGACCAGCTTGTTCATCTTAGCTTTTTGCTCCTCCTTGAGCTGGTCGACGGTCACAGAGACGACGTTTTCCTCCGAGATCTCGTTCTGCTTCGACATCCTGCAGTGATCTTCTTGTTGTTGCGAGTCTTGCGTTCTTGAGGTCCCACCGGGCGTGCCAAAAGCGTGTTGGCGTAGAATTTCGACCCGCCTCACAACAAAACGGGTTCCACGTTTTCACGGCAGCCTGGGAGGTTTGCTTTACTCCAGTGCAGGTCCAAAGGCTTGCCTAGGTGTGTGTAGGGTGTGCCAGTTGATTTGATCTGCAATCAACAGGATTAAACAAGTAAACCACATTAGAAACGATGGCCGATCGACCGATAGGCCAATGTTGCATCGTGGGAGCCAGCCGATAGGGCAAAGCTATATCGGCTTACTTGAAATTATAACATAATAGGATTGGTAAACAGATCTAATCTCATCGGCCTATGTCAATGTATTCATGGCAATTTTAATGGTATTGACCAATGAGGGATGCATGAAGATAAATACACTAGCTAATACTCTAGTGCAAACTTATACAAGCCAATCAGTGAATATAGATATATTAATCACAGAGAAATCTTAAGAATATCCTATAATAAATATATTTTTACTTAATGATTTGCTTGTACAAGTGGCAAATACATGCAAAAACCTAAATGATCACATGCATTAGATAAGACCGGCTGAAACCCCGGTGCTATCCTTACTTACAATCAAAAACAGGCTTTGAGTTAAACCTCAAAACACGACTAAGGTCGATAGTAACTCAGAGTGTAGATCGAGAGTTAACACAAAGAAAATCAAGCTGTTGATCGCTTTTGGGGATGGTAGATATCTTAGATAATCTAGACGAGCAAACTAATTCGATCAACGTCGGCCATAAACCCTAAAATGAGTTAACCGCTGGCGAGATAGAATTAGAAAACCACATCGAGATCAACTAAAACATGATAAACGACGATCACATAATCAAGGCTTGACGTGCCTAAAGTGACACGCTAGCCCCGACGATGTAGATCGTCAAGTACGAGTTCTTACCTCTGCTCTGGGGAAGCAAGAACTCATCGAAAGCTAACCTCTTGCGAGGGTTGGCGATGCGCCGAAAATAGATTGATTTGTGTTAAATTGATTGTGAGAGCTTCTATGTACCAACTACCGGGATATTTATACCCGAGATTACAACATTGTCCAGATAGGACACGATCTTATCTACAACTTAACAAACAAGTCTTTGCGGCAGACTCTCGCCATAGATTAGATCTAAACCTACTTGATTTATAATATACAATTGCCTAAAACCGAGCCTTATCTCTATTTGGCAACCTCCTTGAAGCTTATCTTGAGCCCAAACCAAGCCCATGCTAACTCTATCAACTCTCTATCTCTGTCGGCCAACAACCACGTTGAATCCGTATCGGCCGATACGTCCTTCCTGCTAACACAACTTCCAGTCTGATACGCTTGCCGAGTCCGATACAAGACTTGGTCCGACTCCAACCTAACTCTTCCTCTTTGCATCGGTTTTCTCTTTCCTCTCCGAGTAGATTACGAAAATCTGCCGTTAACACGGCCCTAGCAATTGTATCGGCTACATTGGTGTTGTTCAAGGCTGCATCGCTTCGACCTCTTGGATCGCTCTTGTTCGGTTGATATATTTGCCTACCTATTTATCATATATCTTTGTTAATCTAAGTCGATTATTCAATTTACTTGTATCGGTCAGATCTTTTCTAGGGTTTTGCTGGTATCGGCTAAATTGTTTTGTAGATCTAGATTAGCTAAGGTATCTACCACCCTGAAAATCAGTCGAAGGCTTGATTGTCTAGATATTATGTTTCTTTTCATACTTTGCGCTGCATCAGCCCTAATCATGCTTAGAACCATAATCTCTAGCTTGCTTTTTGATTGTCAATAAGGGTTTCATCGAGGTTTCAGCCGATGAGTTATCTAGACGGTGCATCGGCTCACAAGGATTACATACAAGTTGGATTTAGCCGATGACAACAGAGGTTTCATTAATTATCTAATCATTTGAATTTAATGACATCGGTCCTTCAGCCGTTGTATACTTTAGCCTTCGTATCTGTGGGCACCCGGAAATTATACCGTCCAATGCATTTTGTGACCACCACATCATTTTGGATGAGTGGGATCCATAGCCACTCATACCTCAATGTGCCCATGATCACAAAATTTACAACATTCGGTATAAAATCCATAATGTCGAATAATGAGCAAAGGAGATATTGCTGGGACTCCACATGCCAGTCAAATTCAGCCTGAGACATGCCCGTCAAACCACACGAAGGCGGCGACCAGATGTGTTACACATCTCAGGAGACTTGACTCAAATTGCAAGAGCTCTACAACATCTCAATTGCTCAAAATTCATACTCATGCTTAGCTAGTCCCTAGGAAAAGCGACTAGCCTTTCACTTTCATCGCAAGCAATTGATAACCATCACAAATGCATGAATGTGGATAAAAGGACAGCAAGATATATATATTATAATGGGGTTCAATAGCCCATCATACCACGCAAAATATAGCAGCGGAAGTTTCATGATTTCACATAAGCAAAAGTAAAACCTGTGGTTTGCCAACCATCCCACAAGGGCAACCAACCGAGGCAAGAGTCAAGCTGAAAAAACTACTCACCACCCTCACCGCCCTCGGTAGGGTAGTAAGAATAAGCAAGTTCACCGGCATCTTCGTCTGAAAGTTGCAGACATCGGGTTAAGTACGGAATGTACTCGCAAGACTTACTCTTTAATATATATAGAACAAAAGAGTATGCAAGCTTCTACCTTAGAAGATGGCATAATGATTCAAGTTTTGCATAAAAGCCAATTTGATTGAGCATAAATGAAACCCCAGAGTTTGAGAACTTGCAAGATCTATTCAAGGCTGTTGGCATTGACCGTATTGCTACTCTCAAGCAAGACTATGATGAAGACATAATTCGCCAGTTCTATGCTACAGTATGGGTTGCTGGAGATTATTCAGAGATGAAGTGGATGTCAAATACTCTCCAGTGCACTATCTCTAGGAGGCAGTTCCAGAGGTTGCTCAACATCCGGTTTGATTTTGGGGATGATCTGCATGAGGAGCTCGCCCACAACCCATTCTCCATTGATGACCTAGCACAGTTCTATGAAGATGGAGGGCAGCACACTTATGGGAAAGTTGCAGGGTTGATGACTATCCCCAGTGTTGTGAACAGGATTGTGAGAGCCACCATCCTCCCTCGATGTGGAAATAATGATGAAATCAGGGGGGTGGCTTGGCATGTGATTGATGCCATCCTTCAGGGCCGTCAATTTAATGTGGTAAGTCTTATGATGCAAGAGATTGTTATATCCAAGGGCACTTTTGGTCAAGGTATCTACTATGCGCCCTACATCATGAGATTGATTGACCGGAGTGCTCTACCCGGTCTGACCGGGCCTATGCGCCGGCCTGACCGTGGAACACTAGCCAGTCTGACCGGCAGTTCTTGCGGTCTGACCGGCCACTTGCCGTCGGTCTGACCGGCCGGCTGGAGGCTGGATGGCCGCCTCTGGCCTGGCGATCCAGAGCCGCCAGAGCCGAAATCGGTCAGACCGAGCCGATGGCAGTCTGACCGAGCCGCGGGCGGTCTGACCGGCCGTTTGGCCTCCGGTCTGACCGGCCCTGTGGTCTCAGTGCATTTAATGCAGTCCAACGGCTAGTTTTCCAGTCGTTGCGAAGTAGTCCGGTCTGACCGGCCACACAATTGCGGTCTGATCGGCAATACACAGAGTTGGTGGATTTCGTCCCCAACGGCTAGTTTTGGGGGTTTGAGGTATAAATACCCCCCATTTGTAGCAAGGGGGCTCTCTTGGCACTTGCTTTAATTGCATACACCCCTTGCACCTCTCTTACACATACTTGAGCCTTTGTTCATTCTTTAGTGTGGTTTGAGAGTAGATTAGCCAAGAGTCTAAGTGCTTTGGCTTTCTTGTTGAGTTAGTGTGGCACTTGACCATCTCCAAGCCGGGTCATCACTTATTACTCTTGGAGGTTGCCGCCTCCTAGACGGCTTGTGGAGGTGCTTGTCCGGTGACCTCTCCAAGGAGATTGTGGAGGAGGCCCGGTGCCGATTGTGAGTGGTTTGGAGTTCACCACCTTCGGAGTGAAGGAAGAACTACCCTAGTGATCGAGGCTTGGGTAGTCCTCTCCGTGGGCCGGCTCCCATCTTGCCCACCCCTTGACGAAGGGGGCGTGCGGTGGCTTCGTGGTTGAGCGGTGGAGTTGGGCTCACCTCAACAGGGACGTAGGAAACCGGCAAGTTTTCGAACCTCGGTGAAAAATCTCTTTGTCTCTTGTCCTTTTACTTATTGCATTTACTTTTGTGCAATTTACATTGCTAGAGACATACTTGAGCCACTATCACCCTAGTTTTGCAAAACATAACTTAGTTGCTTAGTTAGACGTGTCCCTCACCAAGCCTAGCAACTTAGGTTAGTTTTGATTAAGTGTCATTCAATTTTAAAATTGCCTATTCACCTTCCCTCTAGTCGACATCTTTGATCCTACAACAACACCGGTTATGATGGAAATGCAGGACAACATGGAATTTGAAGAGAGTATTTTAGCCCGTCGCATGTCGTTTTCTTTGCCTGCAAAGCTACAACAATTTAGCTCCTAAACCTGACGTGCTTGGCGTAGAAGGGCCCACAACAGACCGGATTAACTTGTTGTGGGGTTATTTCCATAGAAACCTCAAGGACATTGCCCTAAAATGCATCGCTTTTCCAAAGGTTGTGCCAAACAAGGTGGGGAATGTATTTATTCACCAAGTTTCTAAATGTTTCCCCTGGAAAGTCTGAATGCTCCATGACGTACCATGCATGAGTGTCACAACAGGGCCTTCTAAAATGTCTCCATTACCAAATTACAATTGAAACGATCCCTTCAATCACGTTTACTTCACATAGGGAGTTGGATCCTAAAGATTCCAAGCTGTGAAGGACGAAAGGTTCCCAAGGATCGATGTCAACGAATTCGACCAGGCGATCTAGAGTTCTGATCTCGCTATCGTCCTCTGATATATCTCGAGGTTGATCTCGATGTTGGTGGATCGGACAGCGTGGGATGCGGACCATCGATCCGGTGACTTTCAAGAAGATCTTGCCGTTGGTAAAGGGGTGACTTTTCGATTTGTGGATCGGGCACCATGCCTTGTACAGAGATGTGCGTTGGATATCTCGATCTTTGCAAGCATCATGTTCAACCTTCACTTGAAGTATTACCCAGCATTCAACAGGAGAGTGCTGGGACGTCTTGTGGATTGAATACCAGGTGTGGTGGTTTGGTGGAGACTTCCTTGTCGGCACTTAACCCTTAACAGATGTGTGGGGCTTGGCCGCTTTAGGAGTTCTTTGGGGAGCTGAAGTCGTCGGCGTCCTCTTTTCTGGCCAGATAGGAGGAACAACTGACAAAGGGTTGTTTTCCGTCATCCTCGCGGCCTCGTTCTCAATCCCAGCTGGTATTGGGGAAGGCGAGATTGGAGTTGTGACGAAGACAGGAAAGACGATGGACCCGACTTGAGTCCAAACGAACGTCGGCTGGGTAGGATCTCCCAAGCCAGGACGAATGTGGACATTGTTGTTGGAAGGCCTTGAGCTTGAAGCCATCTCGGCGAAACCTTGAGCACCAAGTTCCCCTACCTGACGTGTCACTGTCGACGGGTTATATCCGTATACCGTATTATGAGGGTATTGGGGTACGTTGGAGCAAGGATCTACACGAAACGACATCAAGTACACAAAAGACAAAGATTATACTGGTTTAGGCCCCTCATAAGGTAATAGCCAAGATCCCTGTCAAGAACGGCTCGACGAGATCCAACCAGCGAGTTGTCTTCGAAGTCCTCCGGATTGCTTCTGCTATGGCGATGGCTTGTGCTATAATTCGATGATCTCGTACCCCCTGGGGGCCTTGTATTCATACCGCAGACTACCTTGGTCTCTAAGTAAAACTCGAAGAGTACTTCTGGCACGCGAGATCACAGAGTTTGTATCTCCTCCGAATAGGACTCTAACACCTTCTATTCGGGAGATAATTTCCCTATGTATTAGCCAAATTCCATAATATTGAGGTAACTTTTCCATATACTTAAGGGTATGTCATATCCGTATACTTCATAACCCCAAAGATAGGAGTTATGCCTTATCCGTAACCCTGATAAATACGCCATTGAACTGAGCCTTTCTTTCAGAAATACCCAAAATACCCTTAGAGACATACAAGATTAACAATGGATTTGTCTTATTAGAAGTTTAAAAAAGTATGTAAATTTTATGTGGCCTCCTTACACAACATGAAATTTTGTATATAAGTTTCAAGTTTTTTATGTTTATTTTGTCGAAATATATTTATGTGTGGTGTATGAGAGAATTTGCTTACACAAAATATAATAGAACAAAAATATCTTATGTGCAGCATATGAAAGATGATTTATATTAAAAACAAAAAAAATATTATATATGGCATATAACAGATAAATTATATTTAAAAAAGTTAAAATGCAAAAAAAACTTGAAACTTAATACAAACTATCATGTTGCGTAAAGAGGCCAAATATTTTTTTATTTTTTAAACCTCTAATGAGATAAATTAATTGTTAACCTTGTATGTATAGGAAGGTATTTTGGGTATTTTTGAAAAAAAAAAGCATAGCCCAATGACATATTGTAAAATAATTAATAAAGTCACCGGTATAATTTTTGTGTAATTACCTCTACCAAATAAATACACTAGTACTATCAAATATGTCTGCATATGAAGTAAGGGTTCCATTTTGAGATAGACCAATAATCAATAGGCAACATTAGGAAGAACTAAATCAACAGGGAATTAAAATTAGGAAGAAGTAATAAAAGAACTCATGCGTTGTGAGAGCTTGGTTTGGAGTGGAGCTGGTGCGTGGTGTACGTGAGGGTGGTGGTGGTGGTCCGCGAGGAGGAAGATGAAGAGGAAGAAGTGATGATCTGCTGGGGGTCGAGATGAGCAAAGGGGCTGACGGTGGGCGCTGCGACGTGGTCTGTGCCCTCCAGCATCTGCACCACGCTGGCCATGGACGGGCGATCCTCCGGCCTGTACTGCACGCAGCAGAGCGCCACCGCGCACATCCGATCCACCTTGTCGGCGGCGGCGCCTCCATCTCCATCTCCATGTGCTGACCGCGCCCGCGCCACCACCGCCTCCATCTCCCCGCGCTCGAGGCGCTG
This sequence comes from Oryza officinalis, assembly GCA_008326285.1. NCBI lineage: Eukaryota > Viridiplantae > Streptophyta > Magnoliopsida > Poales > Poaceae > Oryza > Oryza officinalis. The sequence continues at coordinate 192,940 of BDMV01000008.1, read as the reverse complement.
CCACACCCACCGAGGATACCACTGCTCCTGGCTCTCCATATCGTGCATGTAGTTCCTCCGCCGTCCCAGGATCTCGAACAGCAACATGCCGTAGCTGTACACGTCGCACTTGTGCGTCACCGGCACCGGCATCCACAGCTCCGGCGCCGCGTAGCCCGGGGTGCCCCTCCCACCGCCCGTCATCGTCAGGTGCGTCTTCTCCCTGTCGCACAGCCTCGCCAGCCCGAAGTCGCCCACCTTGGGCTCCAACTCCTCGTCGAGAAGGACGTTGCCGGGCTTGATGTCGTAGTGGATGATCCTCCGCGCGCACTCGTCGTGGAGGTACCGGATCGCTTTCGCCGTCCCGACGGCGATGCGGAACAGCTTGTCGAAGCCGAGGCCGCCGCCACACTGGTCGTCGAGGAACAGGTAGCGCTCGAGCGAGCCGTTGGGCATGCACTCGTACACAAGCGCCTTGAGGTCGGCGTCGAAGCAGAAGCCGTAGAGCCTGACGAGGTTGACATGAGACGTCCTACCGATGGTGCCGATCTCCGCCATGAACTGCTCCTCGGCGCGCCTCCCCATGTCGCTACCAAGGACCTTCACGGCCACTGCCAGATCACCGCCGGCACCGGCACCGGCACCGGGGAGCTGCCCCTTGTACACCACCCCGAAGCCCCCGGCGCCAAGCCTCTCCGCGTAGTTGCCGGTGATGTCCCGCAGCTGCGGCGAGCTGAACCTGACAGGCCGGTCCTTGACGATGTCGACCGTCGTCGTCGAGGTCAGCGCAGCCGAAGCATGGGCATGGGCATGGTCGCCGTCGCTCCGCGGCTGCGGTGTCTGATCCGCATCCGACAGCGGCGACGGCGAGAGGCCGTACTTGCGCCACATGCGCAGCTTGCAGCACTTGTAGATGAGGATTGCAACCACGATGACAACTATTCCGCCTGTGATCACGGACACTGGAAAGGCAAGGCACTACTCTTAATATCATTAATTGTAGCTCAATCGATCGGATCAACAGTTATATTAATTAAGTGTGCCAAGCCAAATGATGAAACGATCTATATATACATATATATATGATATGATCAGGCGGCCGGGAGGGATGGAGGATAGAATTAAGCAAGTGATCGATTATATTGATGGCGCGTACCGATGGCTACTGCGATGTTGCCGCCGGATATGGCATCTGAAGACGACGTCGACGACATATCCAGATGAATTGGCCGGCCGGCCGGAGAGTACTTGATCGATCGATACTATTATGGAGGCGCCCAGGCCCAGCCGCCGTAAAATAAATAAATTTCTAGCTACCAGCCTATCAGACAGATATATCAATCGTTGCTGATCACAAGGCAGATGGTCATTTATCATCATCATCATCATCATCATCATCTGACTTGTAGTAGTCATCTGACTTGTAGTAGTAATAAGTAATAACCGACTAGTGATTAGAACAAGTAAAATTTGGCTAGCTCGACCCAGAGGATCGGTCGTACGCACGTGTTCTTCTTTGACCAGCCGGCCTTTAAGAAATTAACACTGATTATTACTAGCTAGTACCACCAATTAGCAATTACCATCTCATAAGTTAGGATTATTTGGAGAACTGGTAAATACACAAAGACTTAACAACCGGCCAATTGATCAAAGAAATTAGTATTATTTTGCGCTGCCGATGAGCAAGAACGTTACAAAGATAATGATATGATAAAAATGATGCTGATGCAGGACTACGGCCACACCTCATCTCTTCTTCGCATAAAAAAACTGAGGCTGCGACTGTGAGTGTTGTCCTGTATTCGTGTCCACACCCATACCGTAGTCATCTTTACTTAAACGGATTAATAATCGAAATTGCTATAAATCTGTTCTAAGATTATTTTTTAAAAAATAAATGATTTTTTGACCGTAGGATTTGTGTTTAAGATTTGTGCCAGTGACCTACTCTCTTCGTCCCTACAAAACAAACCTAATACGATATGTGACGTATCCTAGTACTATGAATCTCTGGACATAGGCTTTTAAAGATTTGTGTTACTAGATATGTCACATCATAGGTTTATTTTTATGGGATGAAGGAAGTAGTATCCAAGCAAAATGCAAGAGGGAATCGATTGCATGACCTTCGCATGCGTTTGGTTCAAGGGATAGATGGGTCATGTTGGATTGTGTAACATCCTGGCCCAATTAGAATTTGGCATGTGTGCGCGTGTTTAGTACCACCTTGCTAGTTTAGCAAGAGTGGAACAAACTTATAAGGGCTTGTCTCTCCAACCATATCACTCCCGGGTTAACTCTTTTACACGAAGCGAGGACGAAAGTGTAAGTAGAGTGATATGTGTAAGTGGGCCCGTTCGTCGGTTAGGCTGGGCTGTTACAGATTGAATCCATTTTTTTGTTTGGTTTGGGATAAGATGATCCCTGAAAAATTTTTTGTTTGGTTTGGAATATATGGGATAAGATGATCCATGAAAAATATTTTTAAGATCCGGACTGACCTTATCCTAAAAAATTAGTGGACTAATCTAACTCACTTCTATCTCTTATACTAACATGTGTGTCATCTCTTTAAAAATAAGATAATTTTATTCCTCATGTCAAATAGATAGATGAGATCAACCATCCAAAAACATGAATGAGTTTAATTCATCTCATCTCGTCCTCAAACCAAACACATGCTTAGATGTCATGACAAGCTCTTTACCACTAAGCAAGCAACCGTTGATTTTGTAGCCAAAGATAAATTTATATTCAATTACTTATAATTATAATTAATTCTTACTAAATGTTGTTGTATTTTTTTGATCTGGAATATAACTTATTTAGTACTCATTGTAATTTATGTTTTACATTGTTTGTTTTTTCTTTTCTGCTAGAGTTAGATTGCTTCAGGTAACAAGTCTTTTTACCTCTTTCCTTACGCATGCCAAAGTCTAAAATTTGTTGTATTTTAGGATGCAGGGAATACTAATTATGACATCACGCGGGATGCTGATGTGGCATTGCTAGATTTTGAAAATTCATGAAATCAGACATGTAATATGCAATATTACTTTTTTATGCAAATTAGTTGTTATATATCGTTTTACTTTATTTTATCTAAGTTTGAATTTATTTTGTATGTAATTTTGTAAATATTTAACTTTTTAAGGTTACAATAACTTATTGCTTAACCTTATACACACACACACACACACACATAAATTACAAAAACATTACATAAGTCAATTGAAATTTGACATTTACCTCATAAACCATTTTGTTGCAAATGTCCATTCCTTAGTTCTGTTGCAAAAACCACCCCAGTGCACGCGTGCTTAACTCGATCAGTCCGTTTTCGCTGATGTAGAGCCTCCACAGGCTAAGCGCTAGCCAAATCAATCATGGCAAAATTTGCTACATAACATTGTCGAAGAAATGGGAATCAGGGTCCCCATCACCGGCTACTCAAGGCATCCCTGCCACTAATCCTCGAGCACAGCCCCTTGTGGGCTGTGCTTGGGGCACATCGGCCCTTGAGCATGACTACTCGAGGCATATCCAGCCTCAGGCGCGGCCCCCCGTGGGTGGTGCTCGAGGCACCTCTCTCCTCGGGTGTGGCCCCCGAGCGCTCGAGGGACACGAGGAACACAAGTAGAATGTACAAGATCTACACCTTCAAGAAACCTACATGATATACATCTTCAAGAAACCTACAAGATTTACATCTCCAAGGTGTTAAGAAGAGGGTGGAGACCTACAAAATCTATATTTTCAAGGTGCTGAGGAGGCAGCTGGCAACTTGGTGTACTCCCCTTGGATAGTGTACCTCGAAAACTTGTTCATCATCGACATCTTCGAGAAGCTCGTCCGAAGTAATAAGAAAACCTGTGAAGAAGAAGGGGGAGATGTCCCCGAGCAATCGAGTAAACTCTGCACCCCAGGCATGGAAATAGGCCTCGGGAAAGTGGCTGCCTCGAGGAGCAAAGGCTGCCCCGAGGCGCAGTACTAGTGGCTAGGGGCCCTAGGCGTAGGCCCGAGCACACCTCATGGCCCCGAGTTCACTGTGGGGTTTTCTCCGCCTCGCTAGGTGGGCCCAGGGGCTTAACTCCAACCCACGTCTACCAGAGAAATAGGAGGGGTGCGACGTGTCGCGCTTGTATCACTCCAGCATATTCAACCTTGCCACCTCGCAAGGACCAACCAATGGGCCCCATGATGACTGGACAGAGATCACCTTGCTCCTACGCCATGTGTCAACCGAACAGCAAAGATGTCACTTCCAGCCATCTTGTTGTAAGGGACATTGATAAGACGAGACACACCCAACTCTTTGGAGTGGGGTCCACACATAGATGCATGTTTTGGCACTATGGACTCCCCTTGGATTTGTTGATGCGAAAACACGATAGCCTGAGAGTTCTGCTTAGCTCTAGTACAAGTCCAAATCTTGTAATCGGGTTCAGGGCATGCCAGTTGGTTTAATCTTGTAACCAACAAGATATACAATAAAACCAGTTAAACCTACGATACCCGATCGGTCGGTGAGCCGATGACGTATCGTATAAACCTAGTCAATGCGATCTGATCGAATCGGCTATGAGGTATAAGATAAATGATATTAAATAAGCTTAAAATAAGTCCCATCAACCGTAGATGTAACCAAACATGTAATCTATAGGATAAGAATATATCTATTTACATCATAATCGATGATACTATATTTAGATCAATATAGATATCGTATCAGCTAATACTCTAATACAGCCTTATATAAGAATATCAATCTAGGTAAATATATCAAGGGTAAACTTGATATATTTAACCGGTGTGATATCTTAGTATAAGAGGCAGATATTACATGAAAAGCATGATTAAGGAAATTTAAGCAAACTAGATAGTTATATCAGGTAAAATCGGCTGAAACCCCGATTCTACCCTTATTGATAATCAAGAAGAAGGCTAGAGATTATGGTTCTAATCATGACTAGAGCTGATGCAGCGTAAAGTGTAAAAAAAACATAATATCTGACAATCAAGCTTTTGAATGTTTTTAGGGTGGTGGATACCTTAGCTAATCTAAACCAGTGAAACAATTTAGCCGATACCGACAAAACCTTGAGTAAAGCTTGGCCAATACAAGTAAATTCAGCCATCAATTTAGATTAGCTAAGTTATGTGATAATTAGCGAGCCATACCTTTTATTGGAGATCGAAACCGATGCAACCCAACTCGAAACAAGAACTCGTCGAAAGTAAAAAAGGAAATTATGGCGATGCGCCGAGAGTGTATTGAACTATCGTTGTTTTTTACAAGACCTCGGGCTTATATTTATACCCGAACATACAAAACTTGTCCATACCGGACACTACTCAAAACTTGCCTAAACAAACGAGTCCTAGGTGGACTCTTGCCACGAAATTACAAAATAAAATAACTAACTTTTATTCCTAATTAATAGATACAATTGCCTTCTCCAGACTCAATTCCTAATTGACAATACCTCCAAGCACGTCTCCGAACCCAACAAGAACCCAGGTGTTGGCGCAGAATTTCGACCCGCCCTCGTGTGAAAGCGGGTCCCCCGTTACCACGGCGGCCTGGGAGATCTGCTTAACTCCAGTGCAGGTCCAATGGCTTGCCTAGGTGTGTGTAGGGCGTGCCAGTTGATTTGATCTGCAATCAACAAGAATAAACAAGTAAACCATGTTAGCAAACGATGGCCGATCGGCCGATAGGCCGATGTCGCATCGTGAAGGCCCAGCCGATAAGGTAAGGCTGTATCGGCCTACTTAAGGTCATAATGAAATAAGATTAATATATAGATCTATCCTCATCGGCCTTCATCAATGTGTATGTGTTAATCTAATAACATTGGCCGATGAGGAATGTAGGAAGTGAATGCACTAGCCAATACTCTAGTGTGAACTTATATGAACCGATCGGCCAATATAAATACACTGATCACAAAGAAACCCTGAGATCAATCTGTGATAAACACATTTATATCTGTCGATCCACTCATACAAGTGGCAAATACATACAAAAACATAAAGTAATTACATGTATTAGGTAAGACCGGCTAAAACCCCGGCACTATCCTTAATTACGATCGAAAACAGGCTTCGAGTTAGATCTCGAGACACGATCTAAGGTCGATAGCAACTCAAAGTGTAAATCGAGAATTAACACAAAGACAATCAAGCTGTCGATCGCTTTTGGGGATGGTAGATGCTTTGGATGATCTAGACAAGCAAGCTAATTCTACCATCGTCGGCAATAAACCCTAAAGCGAGTTTGCCGCTGGCGAGACAGAATTGAGGTGCCATACCAAGATCATTCAAAACATGATAAACGACGATCACGTCACCAGGGCTTGACGTGTCTAAAACGACATGCTAGCCCCGACGATGTAGATCGTCGGGTACGAGTTCTTACCTCTGCTCTGAGGAAGCAAGAACTCGCCGAAAATCAACCTCTTGCGAGGGTGGCGATGCGCCGAAAGTAGATTGAACTGTCTATTTTTTGTTGTTGAATTGAGAGAGTTTCTAAGTACAAACTACCGGGATATTTATACCCGTGACTTACAACATTGTCCATATAGGACACGATGTTATCTATAACTAACAAACAAGTCCTTATGGCGGACTCTTGCCATAGATTAGATCGACACTATCTTAACTTCCTAATTTAAGAGATACGATTCCCTAAAATCGAGCCTTATCTCTTTTTGGCAATCTCCTTTGAAGCTTGACTCAGGCCCAAACCGAGTCCACTCTGCCTCCATCGGCTTCCTGCTTCCATCAACCGATGGCCGTATTGAACCCACATCGGCCGATACAGTCCCTCTGTTGGCGCTCCACTTGGTCCGATGCACCGCTGAGTCTGATACAAGACTTGGTCCGATAGCATAATCGATCCGACTCGAACTGCTCCTTCTTCTCTGCGTCGGTTTTCTCTTTCTTCTCCGAGTAGATTACGAAAATCTGGTGTTAACACCAGGTTACCCATATCGGCTGAGTCCAATTCAAGTTACCCATATCGGCTGCCCGAGTTCGATTCCATATCAGTCGATACGGCTCCCAGCCGATGCGCTAAATTGTCTTATCCCTTCAAATCCGCTTCGGATCTAACTCCATCGTTGACATATCTTTACCAAATTTTGCCATTAACAGGATTATATAAGGAGGATCCATGCCAATGGATGGTGGGTTGAATCTTTTAGCAATTAGAGCACACACAAGTCACATATCTCATTGTAATCCAAGTTCTTTATCCATAGTCTACATATACACGAATAGGGCATTACGTATTCGTGCAACCCAAACCTGTATACATCTTTGTGTTCATCGGGTTCTGAGGGTAACTCAGGCTTGACTCGCCCCTTGTCGAATCTTCAAAGGGGGTTCTCGCTTCCTTGTTGTTGGGAGTTCCATACTCCGACAGACATCAAAAAACGTGTAATTAGCTGGGGGACACCATAAGAACGCGTATCTGCTATAGGTGTTGACGACGGATTTTGGTAATCGACTTGGAAAGGAAAGAGGAAACCGAAGCAGAGAAGAAGGATTGAGTTGGAATCGGACCAAGCTTTGTATCGGACTTGGTAACCGTATCGGACGTGGGGAGTGTTGCTATAAAGGGCATATCGGCCGATACGGATTCGGTTTGGTCACGGGCCGATACGGGTTGTGAGTTGACAGTGTCAACGTGGGCTTGGTCTGGGCTCGAAGTAAGCTTCAAGGAGGTTGCCAAATAGAGATAAAGCTCGGTTTTGGGCAATTGTATCTTGTAAATTAGGTAGTTTAGATCTAATCTGTGGCTAGAGTCTGCCGCAAAGACTTGTTTGTTAGTTGTAGATAAGATCGTGCCCTACAAGGGTTCTGTTGTAACCTCGGGTATAAATATCCCGATAGGTTGTACATGTAAGCTCTCTCGAATCAATCACACAAAAACCAGTTCAATCTACTTTCGGCGCATCGCCAACCCTCGCAAGAGGTTTTCTTCAGCGAGTTCTTGCTTCCTCGGAGCAGAGGTAAGAACTCGTCCCCGACGATCTGCATCGTCGGGGCTAGCGTGTCGCTTTAGACACGTTAAGCCTCGATGATGTGATCGTCGATTATCATGTCTTGGATAATTTTGACGGGTGTCTTGATTAAGCCTTGCCAGCGGTTTACTCGTTTTAGGGTTTACTGCTGATGACGGTTTAATTTACATGCTTGGCTAGATTATTCAATGCATCTGTCATCCCCAAAAACAATCGACGACCTGATTTTCTTTGCGTTAAGTCTCGATTCACACTTTGAGTTGCTATCGACCTTAGTCCTGTTTTGAGATCTAACACAAAGCCTGTTTTCGATTGTAATTAAGGATAGTACCGGGGTTTTAGCCGGTCTTACCTAACATATGTGGTTGCTTTATGTTACTTGCATATGTTTGCCACTTATATGTGCGGATCGATAAGTATAAATGTGTTGATCATGAAGTAATCTTAAAATCTCTTTATGGTTGATGCGTTTATATTGGCCGATTGGCTCGTATAAGGTTACACTAGAGTACTAGCTGGTGTAGTCACCTTTATTATTCTTATCGGCTGATATTATTAGTTAAGATCTATGTATCAATGAAGGCCGATAAGATTAGATTCATATCATACTCATTTTCTAAGTGAGCCGATATAGCTTTGCCCTATCGGCTGGGCTATGACAATGTGTCATCGGTCTGTCGACCGATCGGCCATTGTTTTCTGACTTGGTTCGCTTGTTTCTTGTTGATTGCAGATCAAATCAACTGGCACGCTCTATTAACGACTAGGCAAGCCATTTGGACCTGCACTGGAGCTAAGCAGATCTCCCAGGCCGCCGTGGTAACGCGGAACCCGTTTGGTTGCTGGACGGGTCGAAATTCTGCGCCAACACGCTTTTGGCACGCCTGGTGGGACCTCAAGAACACAAGCTTCTCACCAGCAACAAGAACACCTCGAGATGTCGAAGCAGGCCGAGATCGTCGAGGAGAACGTCATTCCTGTGACCGCCGACCAGCTCAGCGCAGAACAAAAAGCTGAGATGGATAGTCTGGTCGCGCAGTTCCAGAATACGTACCTGCAGACATATTCTAGGACTCGGCAGGGCACCTTGATTCAAAAGTCCAAGGTGGTCATGCCGAGTTCTGGAGATGGAGCTGGAACGTCGGCGGCGGCGCACGATCACGCCGTCAAAACTGAAGACACTGCATCGTCGACGTTGCAAGACCGAATCGACTCCGCAGTTCACTCTGCGCTAGTCAACCAGTCGGGGATCCTGGTGAACACGTTGACCAATACGGTCAAGTCGATCCTGGATGGTTCAATCCATCAGTACAAGCCTCAAGGCCCGATTTACCTGCCAGAAAATAAGTTCCCTGCCTATCGGACCTTGAGGAACGACCTGAGCACGGCTCAGCCGACAGCGCCGATGCCACCTCCATCGGCGCAACCAACAACGACCCTGCCGCTGGTCCTCACCAAGCAGGCGGGAGGAAGCCCTCAGCACATCACGGAGGAGCAGTACGCTCAATGGACCAAGGGGAAGCAACCGGTGGTTGAGCCGATGCAGCAAGTTCCTGTCCACCAGCCATCGGCCGGACAACCGCAAGCCCCGGCGTTCAACAGTCCTCCACTTCAAGCTGCATACAACGTGCCGCAAGGCTATCAGCAGTACACCGCAGGGCAGTACGGCGCGCAGAACCTGGATCACCACTATCAGCCGTACTCCCCAAGGCACTATCAAGCAGAAGGCCTCCAACAATCCTACCAGCAGGACCTCCCGCATCGGCCCGCAGGATACTGGGCTGACATGATAGCCGAAGTGATGCGAGATCAATTCGGTTTGAAGCCCAAAGAGAACTCTACAGTGTATCGGCACCCGTATCCCGAGGAATTCGACAGGGTTCCATTGCCGGGCCGATACAAGATCCCGGATTTCTCCAAGTTTTCAGGACAGGACAATGTCTCGACATACGAGCACGTCAGCCGGTTCTTAGCGCAGTGCGGGGAGGCATCGGCTGTCGAGGCGTTGAGGGTGAGGTTTTTCCCTCTGTCCTTATCAGGGTCTGCCTTCACATGGTTCTCTTCCTTGCCCTGCAATTCCATCAGAGGATGGATAGATCTGGAGAAACAGTTTCATAGATACTTCTACAATGGCGTACAAGAGATGAAGCTGTCAGATCTGACTGCCATCAGGCAGCGAATGGATGAATCGGTCCCTGAGTACATACAAAGGTTCAGAGATATACGCAACAGGTGTTATAGTCTTAGTCTGACCGATTCCCAGTTAGCCGACCTGGCATTTCAGGGATTGCTAGGGCCGATACGCGAGAGATTCTCCTCTCAGGAATTTGACAGCCTCGCTCAGCTGGCACAACGCGTATCGGCCCACGAGCAGTGATTCCAGGAGGCGAAGAAGTTCGCAAAAAGGGTTAACACTGTCTATCAGTACGCCTCCGACGATGAAGACGATGAAGACGCTGAAGTCGACCTAGCCGAGTGGGCCCGGATGAAGAAATCAACAACTTGCCAGTAGGCCAAGAAAGGAGATAAAGAGGATAAATATGATTTCAACATCAACAAGGCCGACAAGATATTTGACCTGCTGTTGCAAGAAAAGCAGATTCAGCTGCCAGTAGGTCACGTATTGCCATCGGCCGAAGACATCAAGAAAAGGAGATATTGCAAGTGGCACAATTCCTATTCACACCATACGAATGAATGCAAGATCTTCCGACAACAAATTCAATCGGCCATCGAGCAGGGCAGAATAAAAATCGATGATGCCAAGCGGCCGATGAAGATCGAAGGCCACCCGTTCCCAGTCAACATGGTGCGGGCGGACAGGGCCGATGGCGATGGTCATCGGACCGGCAAGCGGCCTCATCAGACCTCTGAGGGTTTGATCAGAAAATACCAGCGGAGGCGGGAGGAACAAGCTCAAGACCAAGCCAGTCAAGACAACTCCTACGACCCGCACTGGGAGTGCGAGTTTTTTCGCTTCTGCTGGAATGAAGGGATGAGGTTGCCGTCTATCCAGGAGTGCCCTGCATGCAGTGGTGCAGAAGATTCTTATCAGGGCAGCTCAAGCAGACAAACGCATCGGCCGGCCAAGCAACGGAAATCTGTACATGAAAGGCTGGGGCCGATGCACCAAGATCAACAAGATGAAGATGAGGAGCAAGTCCAGAACCCCCAATGGTGCCCAAGCGACGTATTCACCAAGACGCAGAAGAGGCGGGTTCAGAGGTTGAGGAGGAAAGAGCAAACCCAAGAGCAACAAGCTGAAATACCCCATCGGCCAACCAAGACCAGAAAAGAATGGAGAATAAAATCCACGGTGGCCAGGGCCGATGAGGGTACCTCCAACACAGCTCGGGGCGGCTCAGCTTCAAGAGGTAAGAGAACGGCATCGGCGCCTGTTAACATGGTGTTTATATTGCCGGTAGAATACAGTGTGCAGGCGGCCGATGAAGCGATGGCTGATGAGGAACAAAGTTCAGCCAGGCTACGGTTGTCACCAGACCAAGCTACCTTCGACAAGCCGGTTGACGCCAGCTACAGACATCTACGGCCGTTGTACATCAAAGGGTTCATCAACGGGCGGCCGATGACGAAGATGCTGGTCGATGGTGGCGCAGCAGTCAATCTAATGCCATACACAACTTTCAGGAAGCTTGGAAAGGTACCTGAGGATCTTATCAAGACAAATATGGTATTAAAGGACTTCGGCGGCAACGCATCCGAGGCGAAGGGGGTCCTGAACGTGGAACTCACCGTGGGCAGTAAAACAATTCCCACCACCTTCTTCGTCTTTGATGGAAAGGGTTCCTACAGCTTGTTGTTGGGACGGGATTGGATCCACGCTAATTGTTGTGTCCCTTCAACAATGCACCAATGCCTCATGCAATGGCAAGGGGACCAAGTCGAGATCGTGCAGGCCGATCGGTCAGTACATGTCGCCAATGCCGATCTCGCAGTTTGGGAGATGGAAGGAATCGATTGCTTGTCCGGGCGAGTCTGGGACGCCGATTTCCTCAAGGTAACCGATTGCGACATCGAGGCAATTGAAGATCAAGACCAGCGGTTACTTTAGCGAAGATGCACCATCCGCCGTTGATAACAACCCCTACACAGATGACGCGGTGGATGAGTTAGATGGCAAGTTAGGACAAGGTTTTACGTCGGCCGATGAATTGGAAGAAATTGATATAGGGATAGGTGATAGGCCTAGGCCGACGTATGTAAGCACTAATTTGCCAAAGGAATATAAGAATAATTTGATAGATCTTTTGAAAGAATTCAGAGATTGTTTTGCATGGGAATACCATGAGATGCCTGGATTAAGCCGATCGATCGTAGAACATCGGCTACCAATCAAACAAGGCTATCGGCCTTTTAAGCAAGCTCCTCGGAGGTTTAAGGCCGATATGCACGAAGCCATAAAAGCAGAGATCACAAGACTTTACGACGCCAACTTCATCAGGCCCTGCCGATACGCGGAGTGGGTCTCCAACATAGTTCCGGTATTAAAAAAGAACGGCAAGCTAAGGGTATGCATCGATTTCAGAGATATAAATAAGGCGACGCCCAAAGATGAGTACCCTATGCCGTTGGCCGATTTGCTCGTTGACGCTGCTTCTGGGCATAAGATCATCAGTTTCATGGACGGCAATGCGGGCTACAATCAGATCTTTATGGCTAAAGAGGACATTCATAAGACAGCCTTCAGGTGCCCAGGGGCAATCGGCCTATATGAATGGGTCGTCATGACATTTGGTTTGAAGAATGCTGGAGCTACGTATCAGAGGGCTATGAATTATATTTTTCACGATCTTATCGGCTCTCTGATTGAAGTCTATATAGACGATGTCGTCGTGAAATCAAGAGAACATGATACGCACTTGGCCGATTTACGCAAGGTACTAGAAAGGGCAAGGAAATATGGTCTGAAGTTGAACCCTAACAAATGTGCCTTCGGCGTATCGGCCGGTCAATTTTTGGGTTTCTTGGTCCATGAGAGGGGGATTGAAATCACACAGAAGAACATCGATGCCATCAAGAAAATCAAGCCTCCAGAAAACAAGACCAAGTTACAGTCTCTGCTTGGCAAGATCAACTTCGTCCGGCGTTTTATATCAAATTTGTCGGGCCGTATAGAGCCATTCACTCCGCTGTTAAAAATAAAGGACGACGAAGAGTTCATATGGGGTGACAAGCAACAGAAAGCGCTAGACGATATCAAAGAATATTTAACTTCTCCGCCGGTCTTAATCCCTCCACAGAAAGGAGTCCCATTCAAATTGTACTTGTCAGCCGATGAGAAATCCATCGGCTCAGTCCTGGTTCAAGATGTTAACGGCAAGGAAAGAGCTATTTTTTATCTCAGCAGGAGAATGTTAGATGCGGAGACAAGGTACACGCCGGTGGAGAAATTATGCCTTTGTCTATATTTTTCATGTACTAAATTGAGGCATTACCTGCTTTCCAACGAGTGCATAGTGGTGAGCAAGGCCGATGTGATGAAATACATGCTATCGGCCCCTGTGTTGAAAGGACGAGTTGGAAAGTGGATCTTTGCTTTAACAGAGTTTGATCTTCGATACGAATCGGCCAAAGCAATTAAAGGACAAGCCCTGGCCGATATCATTGTTCAACATAGAGATGACTCAGTTGCATATGCAGACATTGTACCGTGGACGCTATATTTCGATGGATCCGTCTGCAGACACGGTTGCGGTATCGGCCTAGTCATCATATCCCCTCGGGGGGCAAGTTTCGAGTTCACGTTCACTATCAAGCCTTATTATACCAACAATCAAGCAGAATATGAAGCGGTGCTTAAAGGCTTGCAGTTGTTACAAGAAGTCGAGGCCGATGCCGTGGAAATCATTGGTGACTCACAGCTAGTAATTAATCAACTTTCTGGGGAGTATGAGTGCAGAGACGATATTCTCAAAGTCTATAATGAGGAGTGCACAGAGTTATTACACGGTTTCCGGATCGTGACGATGAGGCACATTCCCAGGAAGCAGAATCTCGAAGCCAATGATTTAGCTCAGGGGGCATCGGGATACAGGCCGATGGCTAAAGATATTCCAATTCGGGTTGCTTTCGTGCACGCCGATGATTGGAGGTTTGATATCATTGAGTATTTGAGAAACCCTTCCCAATCGGCGTCACGAAGAATGAAATATAAAGTTTTACACTATGTCTTATTGGACGATAACTTATATTATCGGACGGCTGATGGAGTCCTACTCAAATGCCTAGGTCCTGAGGAGGCTAGGACCGTTATGGGCGAAGTACATGAAGGGATTTGTGGCACCCATCAATCGGCCCATAAAATGAAATGGCTGATGAAGCGCGTCGGATATTTTTGGCCAACCATGCTAGAAGATTGCTTCAAGTATTATAAAGGATGTCAGGATTGTCAGAAATTTGGAGCAATTCAGAGAGCACCGGCATCGGCTATGCATCCAATCATAAAGCCGTGGCCGTTTCGAGGATGGGGAATAGATATGATCGGCCAGATTAACCCACCATCAAGTAAGGGGCACAAGTATATATTAGTGGCTACAGATTACTTCACAAAGTGGGTTGAGGCCGTTCCTCTCAAGAAGGTTGATTCCAAAGATGCTATTCAGTTCGTCAAGGAGCATATCATATATCGGTTTGGGTTACCTCAGACGATAACCACAGATCAGGGATTGATCTTCGTGTCCGATGAGTTCATCCAATTTGCTGACAGTATGGGCATCAGATTACTCAATTCTTCTCCTTACTACGTGCAGGCTAATGGGCAGGCAGAGGCTTCCAACAAGACTTTAATCAAATTAATCAAGAGGAAAATTGACGAACAGCCGAGGCAATGGCATACAACGCTGGCCGATTCCCTCTGGGCGTATCGGATGGCTTGCCATGGTGCAATCCAAGTGCCTCCCTATCAGCTGGTCTACGGGCATGAAGCTGTACTGCCGTGGGAAACCGCCATCGGCTCAAGAAGGATTGCTTTGCAAGACGACTTGACAGCCGATGAGTACCATGATCTTATGGTTGACGAATTGGATGATTTGGCACATGTTCGATTACGGGCCTTGGAGAAAATCAAGCGCGATAAAGATAGAGTGGCCCGTCATTATAATAAAAAGGTTGTTGCCAAATCGTTTGAGGAAGGAGACCTTGTGTGGAAATTGATAATGCCGATCGGTTCCAGAGATAATAAATTTGGCAAGTGGTCACCTAATTGGGAAGGCCCTTTTCTAATTCATCGATGTGTTCCTCACAATGCCTATCTGCTCAAGGGATTAGATGGCGAGATTTATGGACGAGCTCTCAATGGTAAATACTTGAAACAATATCATCCCAGTATTTGGATTGACTCATGATCGGCCCCCTAGCCGATTTATGATAACAGCCGATGTAGTCAAACATCGTCTTTAGATGGCCGATAAATACTATCGCCCTTAGTTCAAATTTCAGAATATGAGCCCTCATCTTCCAAAATTTGGGGGGCATCTATATATACAGGAATTTTCACGGATTTTTCAGTTTAGCGATTGACTTCGGCTCTCTGACCGATGAGATTGCTTATATACAGGAATTTTCAAGGATTTTTCAGTTGGAATTCTCAAGGATTTTTCGGTTTGGCGATTGACTTCGGCTCTCCGGCCGATGAGATTGTTTATAGTGAGATTGTTCGTATTAAAGACATATGTGCCTGGAATTTTCAAAACAAATTCGGCTGCATGGCCGATAATGTGTATGGGTATACAGTATGGAGATAACATATGCTACATCACCCTATGAAGTCTGCAATAGCAGCGATGGCTTTACGACGGATTTGCTCAACGTCTTCGATAGCCTGGGCATCATCGGCCATCGTCCCTGGGATTGGTTTCAGTGACTTGCTTAGGGTCGCGAGGTACTTGGCCGATGCCTTGAGCTTTGCAGTCTGATCTTCTATGACCTTGGGTGATGCAGCTATTCCGGCTTCAACTTCCTGGATTTCTTGGCGTGTAGCGGCCAGCTTCGATTCTAGCTCTGCCTCGAGGCGACGGAGTTCTTCAAGCCTATTTTTCAGCACGATCGGCTCCACCGCTAGCTCATCCAACCTGGTCTTATCGGCATTCACCTGAGCTTTGCTAGCGGACAGAGCCGATTCCAGTTGTTCGCGCTGTCGCCGCTCTGCAAGTCTTTCCTTTGCTCTGAAAAGCTTGAATCGGTATTGTTCCAGGAAGATGGCCGGCGTAAGAATTTCCATCAGGTCTTCGGGCAGTTCGTCTTGGATTTCTTGTACCCTGACTCTGATGGAGGAGCAGTCTTCTACCAAGCATTCCAGCGAGGCTTCTAGCCGATTCCCAATATCAGTCAGCCGGTTCTTCAGATCGTCGGAGATTGGTGCCTTGGCTGCGTTGGGTATTTCCTTATCCTCATCATCAAGGAACTGGCCGATATCGAAGGAAAACATATCGGCTAGGTTCTGCAAATGTCAACATGGGTTGAAGTTAGCCTTGTTAGTCAGGAATCGGCAGAAAGAGGATCAGGGTAATCATGGTTACCTGTGTTGGAGCATTGGTGGTGATCTCATCGGCCTCCCTTTGCTTTGACGACACAACAGGCGAGGGGGTTGGCCGATGTGGTGAAGGTGATGGAGCCCTAGGCTGAAAAAGCAGGAAATTGGTGAATAGGGTTATGTGATTATGAGCAAGAAAAACAATTAACTCTTACCGAGACAGTCGGAGAGGGTGGTGGAGAAGGAGAAGGGGTTCTCAATCGTGCCTTGGCTCGTTCGCGTCGTTGTAACGTTGTTTTCTTGGATCTTGGCATAGGGGCCGATTGAGTTCTCTCCTTCAACACAGATGACACCACAGCCTGAAAAGGATAGGAAGTTAAAATGTGACAGTGCAAGAAGATTATGCAAATACAAAGAAGAGGGTATGTTAACCTTGCGAACTGCGTGCCTAGTCCTTCTTGGTTGTGGGGCATCATCTTGGTCATCGGCCGGTGGGATCTCAGTGGTTTCGGCCGATGGCTCTTGGGTGGTTTCGGCTGATGGATTTTCTTCTTCGTGGGTATCAGCCGCTGCTGCATCGACCTCCTCCTCCATCACTTGTTCTTCGAGGAATTCTTCTAAGGAGGGGTCTAGCTCTTCGGCATCGGCTTGGTCATCAGCTCTGGCTTTCTTGCTGGCTTTCTGCGATTTGCCTTTGGCCGGCGCCTTCCTCTTGGGGTTTTCTTTAAGCATCGGGCCTTGGAGAAGTGATGCCACTTTTGGGGCAGTAAGGCCGATGATAGACTCCAAAACAGTCGACCCCGATGGAGCTATGGCTTGGGCGTAGAAAATCTTTCGTCCGCTGTTGCTCACAGATGGAATCGGCTCATCCGGGACTTGAGGGCTGATGCCTTGGATAAGTTCTGTCACATAGAACCTGGCCGATTGATGAAAGATGTGAGCGGCCCACTCTTGCCACCAGGTTTGGAAGTTAATATGCACAAAGGCACTCAGATGCAGCCGATCGCAGTCACCAAGATTGGGGAGCTCGATCTCCATTGCTTTGTTCATGATCAGGGCCGATGGGACTGTGCCTCTGTTCTCTAAGAGCTTATGGAGATGCAAGCTAATGGGAAGTTGCCCGAGCCCGCATTGTCTAGCAGCTGTCATTGGGGTGTAAAACTCATAGGACAAGCTGGTACTCCTTCCCTGAAAGACGCCTACTGGGAGCAGGCATGGAGTGAGGCCGATCATGAACAAGTCCCTTGATTCCATGTCATCATTTATTAAGCTCAGTTGCAGGTCATCTGGAAGCTCGAAGTCTCGGTCCGATGTATAGACAAACATATCCATCCTGGCCGATGGAGGGCCGGTGAAGAAGCGGATGAACCATGCAGCCATATCATCGGCCGATTGATCTGCGCCGGGGTAGATGGAGACTGCTTCCCCGTACGACATGCATCTTCTGTCCCTCGGGTCTTCGTGATCGGCATATTTTGATGGGAAGCGAGAATCCGATAGAGGTGGCCGATCAACCATGGTGTTTGTGTATATGGTTAGCCAGAGTTGAACGAACCACCATGGTCCTCCATGAGCCACAGTCTGTTTCAGCATCAGGTCTTGTGTGGCAACATGGAGTAGTCGATATACAGCTCCTAGAAGGTATCGGCCCAAGGGGATTTGTCTCTTGTCGACCAAAGCTTGAGCCAAGTGTTGACAGTTTGTAGTGGGGCCACAGGTCGATCCGTAAAAGACAAATCTCTCCAACCACAGTGTCAGGAAAGCTACGTGTTCTCGCTCTGAAACCGATCCCTGTTCCATGTGTTCAGAGATATATCCGGACCAGCCTCCGATTTTCTTGGTCTTCAACTTGTGGCTGCTGTTTGTCAGGAGGCTGAAGGGGTTGATCTCGGAGCTGATATCCAGTCCTATGAGTACCTTGATATCTATGAGGGTTGGGGTCATCGGACCTTGCTTGAACATAAAGGCGTTCAAGGTACTTGACCAGAAGTAGCTGGCGGCTGACATTAATGGCTCATTCTTCTTGGTATCGGCCAGGGACAGAGTTATGCATTGGCCGATTCCAATCTCGTCCCAGTGGACTTGTTTGACGGCAGCGATTCTTTTGTGCCAGGTCCTATACCCGTTTAGCTTTGATGGCCATGACCTGAAGGTGTGCTTCCACGCCGAGACAGTGGGTTTGGCTTGCTTGAAAGGAATTATGTCTGTTTCGGCGTTGATGAGCCAGGTTGGGTCGCAGTCGCCCATGGGGCCCAAGAGGAAGCGATGGGACTTATCGTCGGTGGGAATCAGGATTTGGTTCTTGAAGACCTAAAACGTGAGAACGACGATGAAAATATAAGGCCTAAGGGGGGCAGAAAGTAAAGACCTAATTTGGGGAAATCGGCGGAGAAGGTAATAATGCGGATTTTGGAGGAATCGACTCACCGCAGGGATCTCGGAGGCGTAGAACGGGGCGGAGGCCATCGTTGTTGGAGGAATCGCTGTGGAGGGGGTCGATGTTGACGAGACGCCGAGGGGTCGCCGGAATTGAAGAACACGAGGGGTTGTCGAATCGGCGGCGAAAGAGTTCGAATCTGGATCTGTGCGGTTTTCGAGTTAGACCTAGCAAAAAGTCGATGAGTTCCCTGGAGCTAATTCCGCCACATTATATAATGAAGCGGAATTGGGGGGCATGTGTTGACGACGGATTTTGGTAATCGACTTGGAAAGGAAAGAGGAAACCGAAGCAGAGAAGAAGGATTGAGTTGGAATCGGACCAAGCTTTGTATCGGACTTGGTAACCGTATCGGACGTGGGGAGTGTTGCTATAAAGGGCATATCGGCCGATACGGATTCGGTTTGGTCACGGGCCGATACGGGTTGTGAGTTGACAGTGTCAACGTGGGCTTGGTCTGGGCTCGAAGTAAGCTTCAAGGAGGTTGCCAAATAGAGATAAAGCTCGGTTTTGGGCAATTGTATCTTGTAAATTAGGTAGTTTAGATCTAATCTGTGGCTAGAGTCTGCCGCAAAGACTTGTTTGTTAGTTGTAGATAAGATCGTGCCCTACAAGGGTTCTGTTGTAACCTCGGGTATAAATATCCCGATAGGTTGTACATGTAAGCTCTCTCGAATCAATCACACAAAAACCAGTTCAATCTACTTTCGGCGCATCGCCAACCCTCGCAAGAGGTTTTCTTCAGCGAGTTCTTGCTTCCTCGGAGCAGAGGTAAGAACTCGTCCCCGACGATCTGCATCGTCGGGGCTAGCGTGTCGCTTTAGACACGTTAAGCCTCGATGATGTGATCGTCGATTATCATGTCTTGGATAATTTTGACGGGTGTCTTGATTAAGCCTTGCCAGCGGTTTACTCGTTTTAGGGTTTACTGCTGATGACGGTTTAATTTACATGCTTGGCTAGATTATTCAATGCATCTGTCATCCCCAAAAGCAATCGACGACCTGATTTTCTTTGCGTTAAGTCTCGATTCACACTTTGAGTTGCTATCGACCTTAGTCCTGTTTTGAGATCTAACACAAAGCCTGTTTTCGATTGTAATTAAGGATAGTACCGGGGTTTTAGCCGGTCTTACCTAACATATGTGGTTGCTTTATGTTACTTGCATATGTTTGCCACTTATATGTGCGGATCGATAAGTATAAATGTGTTGATCATGAAGTAATCTTAAAATCTCTTTATGGTTGATGCGTTTATATTGGCCGATTGGCTCGTATAAGGTTACACTAGAGTACTAGCTGGTGTAGTCACCTTTATTATTCTTATCGGCTGATATTATTAGTTAAGATCTATGTATCAATGAAGGCCGATAAGATTAGATTCATATCATACTCATTTTCTAAGTGAGCCGATATAGCTTTGCCCTATCGGCTGGGCTATGACAATGTGTCATCGGTCTGTCGACCGATCGGCCATTGTTTTCTGACTTGGTTCGCTTGTTTCTTGTTGATTGCAGATCAAATCAACTGGCACGCTCTATTAACGACTAGGCAAGCCATTTCGACCTGCACTGGAGCTAAGCAGATCTCCCAGGCCGCCGTGGTAACGCGGAACCCGTTTGGTTGCTGGACGGGTCGAAATTCTGCGCCAACAATAGGGTACTACAAAAAACTGGTAATTAGCTGCTGGACACTCGCGACATTATTTTATTATTTTCGGAGAAAATGAAGAGAGAAACATCCATTAAAGACAAGTTTGCCCAAGGCTCAACTCATTGCAACCTACTGTTCCCTATTCCATATGGGGCTCTTGTGGTGGAAGGGGCGACGAAGTGGTGGCTCGTCGGAGCCAACGAAGGGAGTAGGTGGCGCGGTGGCTGAGGTCGCCGTAGCCAGCGGCACGCAGAGAGTGAGGTCTCCATTTTTACCCACAACCGAGCTCTTTGAGCCCTCTTCTTTTCTCTCTCTTCACCTGTTGACGCAAAATCTGTCCCGTCGAGCGTGCCAAAATATGTGTTGATGTAGATCCTGCGTGTGGCACACGAAGGCCTGAGAGATCTGCTTAGCTCCAATGCAGGTCCTAAAATTGATGAGATGCGGGCGTGCCAATCAGTTTGATCCTGTAACTGACAAGATATATAAACAGCAGATTAAAGAGTCGATCGGCTGACAAGCCGATGGAGAAATTCCAGCCGATAGAGTAATTCTAGCCGATGCTAACACCAACCGATGTCGATAGGGTTTTGAACAAACGGCTATATCCAATGTAGATTCTGAGTCTTGATGTAAATAACGATATAAAGACAATCGACTGATGATAATGCGATAAAATAATAATATAATCCAATAGAAACCAATAAGCTAATAGTCATATGATACAATA
The DNA here is from genome assembly GCA_008326285.1 of Oryza officinalis. Taxonomy (NCBI): domain Eukaryota; kingdom Viridiplantae; phylum Streptophyta; class Magnoliopsida; order Poales; family Poaceae; genus Oryza; species Oryza officinalis. The sequence continues at coordinate 171,618 of BDMV01000008.1, read as the reverse complement.
AGTGTTGATCCGAAGATTAAAGCATACATCGGCTGGAGGTCTGATGTCATTAAATCCATCTAATTAGATAATCAATAAAACATTTGTTGTCAACGGCCAACTTGCATGTCATCTTTGTGAGCCAATGCAACGTCCAGATAACTCATCGGCTAAAACCCCGATGAAACCCTTATTGGCAATCAAAAGCAGGCTAGAGACTATGGTTCTAAACATGACTAAGGCTGATGCAGCGCGAAGTATGAAAAAAAATATAATGTCTAGACAATCAAGCCTTCGACTAATTTTAAGAATGGTGGATACTTTAGCTAATATAATCTGGCAAAGCAATTTAGCCAATACCGGCAAAAACCCTAAAGCAAATCTCAGCCGATACAAGTAAATCGAGCTACCAAACTAGATTAACTAAGATATATGATAAATACGTAGGGTCGGCGAAACGTAGGACTTACCCCTTCGCCGGAGATCGAAAGCCGATGCAGCCCCACGTCAGGTGCCCAGTTTCGCTGGTTGATAAGTAAAAACCTCAGGAAACAGGGTGGTCGGAGGTCAAAGGTAAGGGTGACCTCCGACCAACGGGCCCGCCACGTCGCCTCATGGGTGGGGACTATGGCCAAAAGCTCTCGCTTCATGGCCTTGAGGCTTCGGCGAGAAGCGTGAGCGCACGCTCCCCCATCAACGGTGGCGACGGTGGCCTCGGGCTCCTGAAAGCCCAGGTCATCATCGCCATCGTCGACGTCCTCAGTGGGGGCCTTCTGCTTGGCCTCACCTCGCCGGTTGCCGATGGAAGTCGCCGGGGCCTTGCCCTCACGGCGTTCCTGCCTCTTCTCCTCCTCCAACTTCCTCGTTCGCTCGGCTAAGTTTTGAACCGCGCGGCAGTCGGTGAGGTCGTGGAGGGAGGTGTTATGCACAGTGCACCACCTGCCGGCCGGGCGCTCTCTGCCGGGAGCGCCGGCCTCCTTCTTTTTGCCGCCCACGGGCCTCCCCTTTCGGGGGGCCCGCGAAGCGCCCTCGGCGGCGAGGACATGACCCTCGTCATCGGAACGGGCCGACCTTTTCTTCCTCCTCCTGTCCCGTCGCCCTGAACGAGCGACGGACTCGCGGGCAACCGGAGCCGCCGCTCCAGAGTCAGAGGAGTTCCAGGTCCAGGCCTCCTCCTTGCGCCACATGGTCCGCGAGCTCGAAGAGCTGCGCCGTGGTCTGGGGCTCCTTGGAGGCGATCTTTTCGAGCATGCGGTTGTGCCGCACGCCCCCCCTGAATGCGTAGATAACCGCATGTGCAGGGATGCAAGGTATGGTGTTGCGGACTTGACAGAACCGCTGGATGTACGAGCGGAGAGACTCATCGTCCCTCCGCTGTACCGCGTGCAAGTCCGCCTCTTTGCCTGGGCGCGGATATGTGCCTTGGAAGTTCGTGGTGAACTACTAGCACAAGTCCTCCTAGGAGTGGACCAACGCGGGTGGCAGGTTCATTAGCCAACCCCGCGCCTGGCCCTTCAGGGCCATGGGAAAGAAGTTCGCCATGACCCTGTCGTCACCCCCTGCGGCTTCTATTCCAGTCGTGTAGATCTGGAGAAACTCAGCGGGGTTGACGCTCCCGTCATATTTTTCGGTGATGGTGGGCCGGAACCTCGGGGGCCAACGGACATTCCAAAGGCTCGTCACGAAGGCTCGACAGCCGGCACCACCAACCGGGGACACGGGGGGCCGGCCCCCGTGACCGGAACGGAGCGGCGCCCCAGAGGAGGAGGCGCCTTCCGTTGCATGGGCGGCTCGACGAGCTTCGTGCCGACGCTCGATATCGAGCCGGGCGTTTGGCCCCCCATGCATATTCTCATGAGTCGGAGACGTTGACAAGGGAACCGCGGACGAACAACGGGTGTCGGCCATCGCCTGTCGTGCCCTCCGCCTCAATGACGTAGAGCCAGCGGTGGCAGCGCCAGAGGTCCCGGCGGCGAAAGACTGCTTGCCGGTGCCTAGGCGCTGCTGCACCGTCATGACCAGGTTGGCCACGTCATCCAGCCAACGTTGGGCCGGGGTCTCTGGATCGGGGACGACGGGCGGGTGACGCAAGAGTGCGCCCATAGCCTGGAGCGCGCCCTGGGGCGTGCCGCCATCACCATAGGTGAGGCGGCGACGCACCCCGCCTCGCCGTCCTCCTCCGTCGCCTGCGGGCGGCGAGGTCGCGGATCCCTCGACTTCCTCAGGCGTCTTCCCCCGTCCAAGATTTCGGCGGGAGGGGGACGACGGGGTGCGAGCCCGATGGCGCGGGTTCTACTCCCCGCCATCACCGCTGGCGCTCAAAGAAGGATCGTACGCCGCTGCCTTTTCGGCCATAGGGCTTACCCGGTGAAGCTTGGCGCACACGAAAGGAAATGGGGGCCCAGAAAAACACGTGCACGCCCCCTACCTGGCACGCCAGATGACGGAGCGTGAAGCTCCTCACCGGGAGACCGCGCAGGTCCCCCTTTGCCGGTTCGGCCGGGGGCGCAAGGTGAAATTCTTCGTCCCTGATCTGTGGGATCCCAGCGAGAAAAACGCGTGGACGCAGGCGATTTAGACAGGTTCGGGCCGCTAAGGAGCGTAATACCCTACTCCTGTGTTCTGGTAGATCTGAGAGTATGATGGGATCCAGAGAGAGTCCCCAAAGAGAGTCCCCCTTATCTCCTAGGCCTGGGCCTCCTTTTATATGGCAAGGGGATACCACATGGGCCACGAGTTGCCTAAGAAAGAAAACATTCTTTTACATTTAGGGCTATCCTACCGTCGGAAGCAGCCTTTGACAGACGCCGCAGCACGCCTTCGCTCGGTCAGCCAACCCATCCGGGGGACGCCCATTTCAGCCTTCATTAAATGGCGGATGACTTCCGTGTCCCGCTCACATTGGGAACGCGAAACATCTGACCGGAGCTAGGGTACCAACTCCGGCTGAGAGACGAGAGACAGAAGGCTCTCATCATTATGATGGGACGGGGCGAGGCGTGCAGCAGGCCGCCTGGCGCGCATGCGGTGCACAGGCATCCTGGCACCACCTAACCCGCAATCTGACCGGTCTGCAACCGGTCACTCACCGTGACCGGTCACGGATCGGATATGCATGCGCCACTCCGCATTAAATGCGACGTAGTGCGCCCGTCTAAACCGCTATAAATGCGGTTAGGTGAGTTCTGCCGCGCTCACCTAACCCACGCAAGTGGCATCCAAGCCGCAGGGGGTCGGGGCGCCCCAGGTCTCGGGGGAGAAACGGGAGCGGCCCGACCCCGGAGGAAACCGGGAGGGCAGCCGCCACGTCACCCTCGGGCCCGACCCCTCCGGGGGAACGGGCCACGTGGATCCCTGTGGCCACCCTTCCCTTTGGTCTCGATACCCCCGAGCCCGTGTCACCGACAAACTATATCCTGAAGTGTCTCAACCATCAGCTTGAGGAATTGAGTCTTCTGAATTGGTCCTTGTTGTGTCATGACAAAAGATTGAAGACAACGCTTTTGAAAGTCAGTCACGGATTGCTCCATCTGTTGCCTCTGCTCTTCTATCAAATCCTCCATTGTGATCAAGATCTTGGCATCGACTTCTTCTTCAGACATGTTGTTATATAACTCGTGTCCCACCAGGCGTGCCAAAAAGCGTGTTGACACAAAATCGGTCTTGTCGAGCGTGGTAAAAGATGTATTGACGTAGATCCTGCGTGTGGCACACGACGACCTGGGAGATCTGCTTAGCTCCAGTGCAGGTCTTAAAATTGATGAGATGCGGGCGTGCCAGTCAGTTTGATCCTGCAACTGACAAGATATATAAACAGCAGATCAAAAAGCCGATCGGCTGACAAACCGATGGAGTAATTCCAGCCGATGCCGATACTAGCCGATGTCAATAGGGTTTTGAACAATCAGTTACATATCCAATGTAGATTCTGACACTTGATGTAAAGAGCGATATAAAGACAATCGGCTGATGATAATGCAATAAAACAATAATATAATCCAATAGAAACCAATCGGCCAATAATGATATGATAGAATAAGCGCTGATCCGAAGGTTAAAGCATACATCGGCTGGAGGTCCGATGTCATCAAATCCATACGATTAGATAACCAATGAAACCTTTGTTGTCATCGGCCAACTTGCATGTAATCCTTGTGAGCCGATGCAACGTCCAGATAACTAATCGGCTGAAACCCCGTTGAAACCCTTATTGACAATCAAAAAGCAAGCTAGAGATTATGGTTCTAAGCATGACTAGGGCTGATGCAGCATAAAGTATGAAAAGAAACATAATATCTAGACAATTAAGCCCTCGACTGATTTTAAGAGTGGTAGATACCTTACCTAATCTAATTTGGCTAAGCAATTTAGCCGATACCGGCAAAAACCCTAAAGCAGATACCAGCCGATACAAGTAAATCGAGCTGCCAAACTAGATTAACTAAGATATATGATAAATAGGTAGGGCCGACGGAACGTAGGACTTACCCCTTCGTCGGAGATTGAAAGCCAATGCAGCCCCGCGTCATGTGCTAAGTTCCGCCGGTTGATAAGTAAAAACCTCGGAAAAGAGAGTGGCAATGCGCTGAAAGTTATATATTGATCGAGAGATAAATTACATAGACTCCGGGTGTACATATTTATACCCATGAGTAGATACTAGTCCTTATTGTACAAGACACAAACTTTCCTAAAGATAAAGTAAAAGATACAAGTCCTATTCGAACTCTAAACAATCTTTCCTAAAAGCAAAAGAAAACTAATAAACTCTACTTAATTAATAGATAACTTGCCATGCTGCATCCTCCTCAAACTCGGTCTCTTCTGGATAAGCTTTCTTTAATTGATTAATTTCCTTAACCGAATCCATCAGGAATCCAACTGCTGGCAACTTAATATGTCCATCGGCTTATCCCAGGACTCTGAAGCCAATACAATTCCTAAGCCGATGACGACTTCAGGCTTATCAAATTTTGACGTTAACACCACCATGTCGACCACCGGTCAATCTCCCTCACCGAAGCCTTACCGGCAAAACCCTCGTGCCATCAGCTTTGCCTAGTCAAGGTGACTCTATTCCCCTAGTTTTCCTTTTCCTTTGGCCACCCTATCAAGCTACCACCATCACCTCCCTTGCCGACCAGAGCTGAGATTTTCCGTTCGCCGTTCTGGCCTCCTCCCTCACTCCCTCTGCTTGCCCCCGCTTTCCCCAGATGTGAAGCAAAAAGGAACACGTTCCGTCGCTGACGTCGCTATCCCCCAGCCACGACGCCCTCTCCTCTCCCTCTTCTCGTTTCCACGGAAAAAGGAGTAGACAAGGAGAGAAAAAAAGAAAAACAAAAGAAAGAGAATCTATACTATCTATATAATATAGTTGATACTCACTAACTCCTAAAACTCAACATGCAAGTATACCACATTATTATTCACTAGCAATTGTTATCTAGAGTATTTTAAATCACATGTAAGTAAGTGTGCCACATCATTACCACTAGCAATTATTATCTAGGGTATTTTAAATATCATGCAAACATGACATACCATTTAGAATTTTGTTGTATTTTTAGGACTCAATATGCAAGCAATGTCAAATTATTATCTCCACATCATTTTCATATTATTTAAACATATACATTTATCATTTCTATAATGTATAACATGCATTCATCCATATATCCCGCAGCAAAGCACGAGGTATCAACTAGTATTCCTGATAGGTGTGTCCCAACGGAAGGGTAGAACCATACTTTTAGATAGGTTTCTCTCTCCAATTTCTTTAGATATAATAAAATAATGCCACGAATATCCAGCGACTAATTACCATTTTTTTTTGCAGTGCCTTATAGCAGAAACACATTCTTGTGATGTCCCCTAGCTAATTACACGTTTTTTTAGATGTCTTATAGCAAATTTTACCATTAATCTTGTCCAAGTATTTGCATTAGACTTATTTTTCATGTTTCATTAATTTTTTTCATAAGCGAAACTCAATGCAATATCGTTTAAGCTCTCACCAACTATTTTATCTGTGCAATCTCCCAAAAGCGTCATCACTAAGTATTTGATTTTAGTAAATACCACATTAACAGCTCATAATTTATGAAAATATGTGATTCGGTGAAGCATGTATGCACTGAAGTAATTTTTACAACAAAATTAAATAAAAATAGGCATTTGAAACAAAATAACTTAGAGGTAAAATAAGCGAAAGAGGGAATACTGATGAGAACCTCTAGATTGAAATCTACCTACAAGTAATTAATTTCCTTTTCCATTTATTTTCCCTCTTTTAATTTTTCTTGCCCCCGTGAGTTTCGTTTATTCGTTTTTCCCTTCCTCTTCTTTTTGCTTTCCTTGCTCCTCCCCCTTCTTCTTCCTCCGAATTCGAGCGGAGGACAGAGGCGGCGGCGACCGTGTGGATGGGGCTTAGGAGGCGGCGGCATCGACGGGACGGGGAGGGATCGAGGAGTCGGCTCGCCAGTCGCCACCTCGCATTCGCCTTCTCCTACCTTTGGCGATCTTCCAATGCAAGCTATGAGGTTCCTCATCCCTCCCCTCCCCTCCCTTCCCCTCCATGTTTAATTGAGATTAATGGAATGTTTTCTTTCCATTAGAGCCTCTACTTTTTGCACTGGAACTGCCGAATCTGCTGACTTAGGTTAGCTTCCGAGTTACACTGATTAGCTAGGTAGATACTTCGATCCTCACGTTGATCGACTCGGCCTGGTGCGCTCACCTTCGATTGCCGATCTGAGGTGGGTGGTGTTTCTGACCCAGAAAAAGAAAGGCTTAGCCTCTCTGTATGTTTGGCCAGAGACATGAAATCTGCAAGCATCACTGTATGTGCTGGCCGTGGACGAGGTAATGGTCCCTTCCATGGGCGCATCACCCATCCATGGCGATGGCGGTGGAGCTCAGTGGTTTGTTTAGTCGAGCGATTTTGAAAAGATACTTCGATCCCTCATATACTGTTGCTATTCACTAGCGCCATGTTAATATCTTAGGGTTTAGGGCAACATGAAAGGGCAAGGAAGAAATAGTTCGGCAGCCCTTTGGTCTGTCATTTCCATTGCAAAGAGGCACTATCGAAAAAATGAATCAAACAAACAATCTTGCTGCACTAGGTTATAGCCCGAAAGGGCCACTTTGGTTAGATTGGCTTGGCATAGCCACATTATTCTCTGGAGGCCTTTCTTTTTCTCTTTGAGAACTTCTCTGCAGATGCAAACGGCCCATAATCAGATGAACTTACAGTTACAATCTAAGGAGAATGTCTAAATTTTATTCATATATTAATATTAGTAGTAATGTTTATTCAAGATAAGGTAACACAAGAATTTAAGGAAAAAAAACTGAAAAAACCTGAATCAGCCAGATCCCTGCTTGCACCTGTGGAATTTAGCGAAAACAATTCTTCGTACTGTATTTTGCTTATGAATATATTCTAGGTCCATTATGTATCACCCTAGGATGGGTTCTAGAACTAACAGGACCTAAACCAATGGTTCTTTAGTGGTGCTGTAAGTTTGTCTAATAACCCTTTAGTATAGATTCAGCTGTCATCTAATCTTGAAATTCCAGCCTTCTAAATATTACTCTATTTCTCGTGAGTATGGCCTAAATCCATACAGTTTACGTTGCTAAATTAATGCATCAATACTCAATAGCAAGACACTGGATTTCTGTTTTTCGTGAAATAAACTTCAATGTATAGGCCGCCGATTGCCGAAGTTCCATTGGGCACAAATATATTTTTGTAAAGGATAGAATCAATGATTCATCACATGACAATTAATTTATTTACATCATTGAGTAGTATTTTTCTCCTTTTTCAATGAATTAGAGTCTCATCCACTATTTACAGATGTGCTGGTCACCTACATATCTTGTTTTCTGATAGTAAATTTCCTATAAACATGCACCTGGGGAGAACATTGATGAGGTTCCTTGTTCAAATTTCTAATGTCTACTACTGCTTAAAACCTTCACGTTGTATAACTGTAGGTATGTCTTTCCAACCAACACCATTAAATGCGATGCTCCAGTTTGGTTATGTTGGCTTGGAAATTCTGTGATGTAATGTAGAGGCAAAATGATTAGTTATCATTTGTCTTCCCCTCCTATTGTCTTGTTTGGCAAGCAGATGCATAAAATAATTGATGCAGAACCTTACTGATGTTTTATAAATGAAAGAAGTTAAGTTTAAATGGCAGTCACTGTCAAGTCAAAATTACTTTTTTCTTTCTAGTAAATTTGAGATCATTTTTTTAAAAGGATCAATGAAACTTAAATATACTTCCTGTGCAGCAATAGTAATTCCAAGAAAAGGTGAGATACCTTAGTGCAAAGTCCATGATGAAATACTCTTGTCCACATCAGAATTCAACTCAAATGTTATGCACCCATCTCCTTTGGAAGACTAATATCTAGGAAGTGCAAGCTGCGAAATACAAATGAGCTATAAATTGGAAACAAATGATAGTCAAAAGACATTTATCAATATTTATATACTTGTAATCACATTAAGGAAATACAGCTGATATAATTGTCACAAAGCTGCAGGGAAATTCATGGACGAATCCATGAGACCTTGAGGCTCATAACATATGTAGCCATGCCCATGAAGCTTTCCAATCATCTAGATGCAATGCATCAACATGCATGCCCAAAGGAGACAGCAGAGGGCTGAGCAAGAATGCGGAGCTAGGCAGCTAGCTTCCATAGCCGCCTAAGCTGTGGTTTTAAATTCATTTGATAAATTAGCTGTTTTCTTATAAAGTTAGGCCTAGGGGATAATGATAAAGTCTATCGATGGAGACTCCCTATCTCCAGCTTTGTTTTGTCATTGATATGCTCTATATAAAGGAGGCTTATCGTCTCCCTCTGAGTATGCAAGTAATAATAATGAATTAAAAAGTTCATAATCTAGCTTATCCCTCTCCACTAAGCCCCCTCCCCCCTGCCAAGCTACCTTTGTTCTCTTTGATCTTTCTCCCTCAAGCCATGTTGCATGTCCTCTTCTGATAGTAGTTACCCTCATTCATGAAGTAGGCTCATGACATAATAACATTCATTACATTATATTACAATCTTCCAAAAACAGTTCATCCAATTTAAAATCTTATACACCATGTATTTCTAAATACTTTGCTGATTTTGACTGGAGATTTCGTGTTAATTACATGGCACTCCTGATTTGGCCTACTGTGACACCTAGGGTCTCAAATAAGCCATGCACTTACACCAACTCTGCTTAGTATTTTCATCCTTGTTTCACTTGTTAAAATTGTTAACTCCGGGGTTGCATGCTATGGTACTCTTGGGCTTATATGTTGGTCACTGCTGCTAGGCGATGTGGAACTAATCCATATGTGTTCATCCTCATGCAGTCATGCCTGCCTTAGCGAATGTGCACCCCCTATGCCATAACCCAAATTTTGAACGCAATATTTTTTTATAACCAATCTCTGCTAAATATTTCTTGCTAAATCAACCACATTGACCAACATCTAGGAATTTATTTTTTTCTGCCCAAGGTGGTGGTAGGTATCTTGGGTGGCCGAAATAAGTATCACGGTCATATTATTGAACAGAAAAATTATAAACCAGTACTGGCAGTCCCTTATGTAAAATTAATTGTTCACCGCAGTAGTAAGTGTAAGACTGTAACACACCTCATGGACATAAAAGCCATGCCAACAAATACAGCCTTCACAGCATCCTTGCGTCCTGCGTATTCAAATGCTATTGGTAGCATTTCATATAACGTTAGAAAGGCCATGACCCCTCCCACTGTGCAAAGAAAAATGTATGAAACTATTAAACACTTAAGTAGAGCTATTTTTCAAAATAAATTTCTGTTAATCTGGTTACCTAATCCAAGTAGGCCTTCCAATATTTCAGGATTCAAGTTGCTTGGAAATAGGTATGCTGCAAGAAACTTACATTTCATATGCATCATTTGAATACATAGAATGATGGCAATAGAATGAAGAAGTATATGAACCCAGCCTGTCAATGTTAGTATTTTGTCGGTTGTCATTCTTAAAGAGAATAAGTCTTGGAACAAGAACCCAACTTGTCGGATGTACTGTTTCTGTTTGTAAGAATGGTAAACTAGAGGAAATATTTCATTAGTTTTACATTATTAAAAATATTGATTAAAACGGTTATATATATATATATATATATATATAGTAAAATTAACCGGGGCACCTATATATATATATATATATATATATATATATATATATATATATATATATTATTCGTCATTTGCTGCTGCACATGTTTTTTTTATTGTGGTGTTTCTTAGTGGTACCTATTGTGCCATATTAGTGTTAAACTTTGAGTTTCTGAATCAGATATTAACCACTGACCAATGATGCCTCATGGGAACCTCAATTTAATGTGGGTATGTCTTGTTTTGCTTGATGTTTAAGTTACCTGAAATCTGCTAAGGCAGTAAAATATGCATATTTACGTATTATATTATATGCCATCTATCTTTATTCTTCAAATACTACATTTTATTTATTCCAGCATTAACCGGTTGTCAAAAATATTGTATCTATATTGGAATTATTGGAATTGCTAAATTCTCACTTACACTAGTTTTATAGCACTTCAAAAATATTGTATCTATGTAGGAATTGAAGATATGGTATGTATTTAGTGGGTAGCTTTATGTTTCAATTATCTAAAAAATAAGTTTTTTTCTGGTTATAGTTAATATGGATGTGCTAAAATTTAAGGGACACATCTAGTTTTGGTAATTGATAACACCTATGCACACAAATCACGTTTTATTGTGCAATAATTTAAATCAGTGAACCTACCTACGATAATTACACCTATTGGCTCTGCAAAACCAGATAGCGTCGCTAGTTTGAAGGCTTGCCATTTGCTGCATCAGACATGACATAATTTTAGTAGAACTGCAGGGCTAATTTTTTTCAGAAGTGCAACAGGTGTACTTATATATATTAACTAGTACCTGCAAGTGGCAAAGTACGCAGGGAGAGCTACCGAAATACCCTGCACGTGAACAAAATATCGATAACTATTAGAGTATTTGATTGGTCTTAACAGGCTGGTGGGAGAAAATATAATTACGCTCCATTTGCAATTAGCTCTACAAATTCATGAAAGTATAGTATTGTGTATCTTCAATGCAAAATTACAGTGGCCATGGGCAAAAAAGAGGGAATGGGCAGATGGGTGAGAAGACACTTCCCAATTTCAACACCTATTCTCAAGTCCCACTTCCACCCAAAAGGCGCTATAAAGTCAATTACCTCTGGGATGTAGTGTAGAGCTATAGCAAGAGCCAAGTTAAGGCCAACACGGAAGCCCTGAGAAGCAGATAAGATTAATTAACTTTGTCATAAGCTTTTAATATTCATTTTCTGGTTACATATTAAATATATTGGTGATGTTATACACTAAATGAACATGTTGTCAGGATAAAATGCATGTCAACATTAGCATGCAATGTATCCTTTATACACTATCCATTTATGAAAATACTAGAGAGACTAAAAGTACTTATCAATAAAACAGAGTGGGTTGTAGTCAATATGGATAATATGAGAAAGGTACATGGAAAATAATATCTACTACAATGCATATAATTGTAAAGGTACAGACATGAGTTATTTTGTACCTTATTTATTATTTAATCGTTGAATGTTTGTTCAACTTAACACAAAGATGAATATATACAGCTCGTTTGTTTAATTATGTTGTATTTGATTACATATAGTATTAGTATTCTCTTCCATGGCTCAAAAGCCTTTGACCATCATTGAGAAACTTTGTTGGGCTAGTGACAACACTGAATAAGTTATTATAAATATTGAAAACGGTAAGGAAAAAAATACCTTTGTGGTTCCAAGAAATGCTGCGGTACCCACAGGGAAGTTTTGCAAACTCACACCGGCAACTGTTGATATGAACATTTTGTTCATAAGTGCAACCATTAAAACCAAACAAACATGCAGGAAAAGGGCATACAGTTAGTTGTGTATGCATATATTTTACTTATATGTCATTTCTTTCACTATGTAAAATTGTGTGTACTTGAATCCAAGCTATTGACATAGAAATCCATTGTTGTACTGAACAAGTTGTGAAATATCATTTCCTGTATTAACGGCTAAACAAACTTCTAATCTTGAGTTGCCTCTAGATGTTCAATCTGAGCTGTTGTTTATTTAAAACTACGTGTTACTCTTTTTTTATTTTTCTTATTCAATAAGCTACAGATATTTTTATGCTGAATATTAGCGATCATACTCTTATGAATAATTAAGAGTCAATATGTTGGAGTTCAGAACTAAAATGTTAGATATATAAAGTAAATCAATGCAATTCAGAAATATGTCATCTCTGTATGTTGTTAAAAAACTGGAAAATGTTATGATATATTCATCATTATTAAGTATATCTTAATCTAGGTTAAATATTATAATTTTATTGAACCAATGAATTATTTATCATAACATTTTCAGTAAGTACATCTCACTTTTAATAAAAAGTACATACTACTCCTAACAATAAGTACATTGTTACTAGCACATCTTAATCTTGGTTCAATAAGTGTACACCTTAATTTAGGTTCAATATTAGAATTTTATTTACTTTCATGCTATAAATTGTTGTTACTCACAACTAGGTTGGCTGTATATAAATGTGTCAAAATGTTGATGCAATCAATTAATAGTTGGCTAGGATGGCATCAACAATAAATGTACAATTAGTTTATTATAGCATATTCTTTATCAAGCTATTAAAATACATGAGGTACATTTTGGACTTACCTATTGCTGTGACAATGACACTAAAGATTACTCTTCGGCGGTGTCTCATCATAAGTTCCTTCCCTGCTATGTTATTACCAGTCTTATTTTCCAACTAAAAAATAGAATGGTGAATCCTATGTTAGTTTCTGAGCCAGGACTAACTGAAAATGGCTAGCGAACTAAGTTGAGAGGTCGTACATGTTTGTCATTCTCATCTGCTAAATTGCAATTTGGTTCAGGGAAAACCTCAGCAATAGTGGAAAACAGGAGTGCGCCAGCAAAAAACTGCAATGCATAAGCTAATTAGACAAGAAAAGGTTACAGTTCCTTGACTAAACTTATTGGTTACTCTCACCCAAAGGTTTCCTTTTAGAAAACCAATCGCGTTGACAGCATCATAAGCCAAGTCAAAGAAAGACATACTTAACATGAGCCCAGTAGCAAAACCCTAAAAAACAGTATGTAAAAATGTTAGATTTGTGCAAAGATGAGCTTGTGTTGTTTTATGAACTTGCCCATAGTGCAAAGATGAATTGGTGTTATTTACGAAATTGACCGTAATACATAGCTGTACTCTACCTGTAACATCCCGAGTGTTTTGTTGTTTGGGGCACAGTTTAGTATAGCCAGCAATGCACCTGATGAAATAGTACACAGCTATTACAGGAGTAGGAAGGTGATGGCTATCGAGAGGTATAACATACTCTCAATTTCTACAAAATTGATCCCAAAAGAATTCAAGAGAAATTACTGTAAAAGTCCAATTGAGGTACAAAATTGAATGGTTGTGCATACAGCTAAGAAAAATGAGTGATGGGAAGTGCATATATGCATACCAAGAGAGGTGCTAAGGCCACCAATAAGGGACAGAGCGAGAGCAACAGCAACTTTGGGATCCATGAGTGTATCTGTTGATTGATGGATTTATCTCTCCCTGTATATGTGAGCTTTGGCGTCTACAGCAACTATGGGAGGAAAATGAAGGTATGCTGTTACTAGAAGAACCAGTAGTACTAATGGTAGTGAGGATGGATGGATGTGAAAGGTAAACTAATATCTTCTGTTGTGATGATGGAGATGGATGCACCATTATATACATGCGAGGCTGGGTGGCTATGACGTTACGTAGTTATGGAGCTTGTGTTATAGTTGATCATGTAATTAACGGCTAATCAGTTGATTTTAATGTGAAAAGTAGGGAGGGGGTGATCAGCTGGAGCATGAGATTACTACTGGGTGATGCATTAGTTCAGCTAAGTTGAGTGGGGCACGTTTGGAATGACTTGGCACATGCTTGCTTGCTAACTTGTATAATTCATGGGTATCCTCATAGCTAAGCTATGTTTCACTTGAGGTATGCCTGCAGGTAAGGTAATTTCTGCTAGCTTTCTTGTAAAGGTGGGAAGGTATGTAGCTAGGGCTGAGAGTTTGGGAACTCCAAGCCTCTTTTAGTAAATAGTAGTGAGATATTTATTTAATTCCTGAAAATTTGTCTGAAGTGAGAGTTACTAGTAGTGCCCGCAGGTGATAAGGCATAAGTAACCCAACAGGTGATATGGCACAAGTAACCCCCGTTATTCTTGTAATGTATTATGCTCTGCCAATGCAATTTGTTGCTTCCTCTTGGGCTCCCTGTGTACTCACCCTTGTTAGAAAATTAGAGCTTACAAACTTGGTAGTTCAAAATAACCAAAAAAAACTTAGCTAGCTTGGTGAAATTAAGGCTTAATTAATATTTTTTGTGTGTTGTCCTCTTGCAAAGTTGATATGCACAGGCAACTGCATCAGAGTAAATTATTGATTTCATCTATAACATATCCTACCATATTACAGTGACACGGAGGAGATCTCAGGGAATGGCTGAAGTTGCATTGGACGAATCTTGGTCCGACAAGCCTCCAAAACGAACTTGGATTCAATTTCGTTCTGGCTGATCGGTAAGGTGACAGATATACTGTATTTGTCTTTTACGAGCCGTTTGCGTCATGGTATGATTGAACAAAATAATTCGTGTCACAAATTGATGTTTAATCCTGCAGGTATGAATGCCATCCTCGCAAGCATTGCGCAAGTTGATAGTGGTGATATTCTTGAAAAGGAAAAATCGATAGTGGTGATGAGAAAAGCACAGGAGGACGACAAGAGGACAGGTAAGGCGGCAAGCTAAGAAGACGGTGGCTTGGCGTGCTTGGCGTAATCTAACTTAATTACCAGGCAGAGGCAGGCAAACAGTGAGTGCATCATAGTACACGATCTCTATATATACTTTAATTTTCAGCCTTTTTTTTCTGTTGTGTGTGCCTTTATTTATGTCTGCTTTGGTCAGCAGCTGGATGCTAGCTCGATGGAAGATGTTACTGCCACATGGGCATGCATTCATCAGGGAGACATGATGCCCAAGCAAGAAGATCGAGGGCAGGGCTGCCCCAGATGAGATCATCAGCCGCAGCTACACGGGTACAGCTCTGCTTCTTGCCCTCCCAACGGCCTGTTCCTCTACATGTATGCTGTAGCAACAACAATTGTATTACTGCTCTGCTTCCTGTGTGTCATCTGCTTCAAAGAATCTGTGATGATCTATGTGGTGTACTCCCTCCGTCCCAAAATATGTCACATCCATCCAAAATCCCTTATATTTTGACGGAGAGAATATGTTAGTATCTGTGCTATAGCTTTCCACCATCGAATCGAACATGCACAGCTCATTTTCTGATATTTGAGACAAATTTCTTTAAATTTAATCAAATTTATTAAAAAACATAGCAATATTTTCAGTACAAAACATTCTATGAAAATATATTTAATGTTAGATTTAATAAAATTAATTTGATATTGTAGATGGCTATTTTTTTTATAAGCCTAGCCAAAGTAAAAGAACGTCTTATAGTATGATGAAACGGGGAGGGGAAATGGAGTAGAAAAGAAAGCTCCGTTCCATTTTGTTTGATGTTATCGGCCGTTAATTAATTACATGAAGCGTGAGATATGCGACCTTGACAACCACGTGGACTACTTTCACTAAATGAAATATTAATACTCTGTAGAAAACAAACTAAAATTGCATAGTAATACAATAGACAATATGCCTATTGATATAGCTCGACCGTCATAAGCATACATATTAATGGGTGGTGAAACTGAAAGAAATAAAATTGCAAATTCTCATAGAAGATTGCATCCATATTTACAAGTTCCGTCAGCGGACAATCTTTCTGGGATCTCAACTTGTTCTTGTTGACAATAATACCACTACTGCTAATATCAGTCACTAAACATATATATATCCTATATGCACTGCAGGCAATTAGCTATATATACTCGATCATTTAAACGGTGTATTAACTACTACGAGTAACGGTGTTCTGTTGTCTCAAAAAGAAACGGTCTTCAGCTATTGTCAACGTAGTTTTGCAGCCTCTGCCCAATAAGATAGCGCTCGTCCCTGATAGAATCATGGAGTTTAACCAGGACCTTGCAGCATACCTTGGCTAGATCATACAGCACACACAAGGCCAAGCCGCCTAACCATGCAAAGCGGTATACTGTTAAGTTCACAGCATCAGGGTAGCCAAAGTTTGGGAAGACACCCTTCGCAAGCGCATATGGGACACAGAGAGCAGTCAGAAGCTTCAAGGTGATAGGCATCAATACATCTTGTAAGACCCACAATGCCCTCAGCCCCGAAAACCCGTCCTCTCTTGCCCGAGTAAGCTTCCAGTCCCACCTTTCATCAATGAAATACACCAGGAAAGGTGTGACCGTTGTCCAATGAACCTATAATAATAAAAACCCAACTAGTTACTTTTCTCCACAAAATGAACCTCATTATGAAATGAACTAAAACTCAACAAATAATGCGGACAATAAGGATGGGCTAAATTATATGTTGGGTTGATATCACAATAAGGATGGGCTAGAGTAAGTTGAATGAAAGGGTTATTGACATATTTATATTGTTAATGTTTGTTTATATTGTATACAGAATGATTTATAACCATGACATATTTCCAATTCACCTACTACTTAGCAGTGACATATGTCAAAGCCAGAACTTGGAAGTGGCATATCCAAGAATTAAGAACCTTATGGTGGCATGGAACTAAACAACCCAAAATAATAATAAGGGTAAATTTCACTTTGGGTCACTTTTTATCACTGAAGTTTTGCTTTGTACCACCCTTTAATCGATGTTTTCACTTTGGACTGGGTAATTTTACCTTTGTTGCACTTTGAACCACCAAGACTCTCTACTCAAGCATATGAATGATTTCGAGCATGCCGGGTCCTAATCAATGAACTTATACAGTTGTAAGTAGAACATTTCTTTGACATATGACAAGTTGGATGTAGATGGGTAAAAGAGTTTGCGGTGGTCCAAAGTGCCACAAAGGTAAGATTACCCGGTCCAAAGTGAAAACATCGGTTAAAGGGTGGTCCAAAGCGAAATATCGGTAATAAAAGGTGGCCCAAAGTGAAATTTACTCTAATAATTATACTGTGGCTGCAAACAAACCTTTTGAAACGAGATAGACTAAATTATGCTAATATTGTTTTTGTAATTTGGTGCAGCATCAAGCAAAGGATCAGTTTTTCAAAGGGGGATTTTGCAATGATATGATTTCGCTGAAATAGGTGCATAGAGGAGAGTAATATAAGCTATAAGGCCAGGAGAGCAAAAGAAATTTTCAAACTTACCAACTTCACCCAGAACTTCAGCAGTAGCAGCCCTAGGAACCAAGTACAGAAGAGGTCGATAACTAACATGCCATTGGCAGTCACGAGGAAGGGTGATATAAGTAGAAAATTAACCAGCAGACCAATCAGAAGGGGGATGATGACAATCTGACAGCAGAGAGATTTAAGTCAATGAACCATGAGGCATAATCAGGAAATACAAAGGAACCACCTCAATTAGACTGCTCACCCATATGAACAGCAGTGGAGAACCCTTCAAAGCAGTTATACCCCACTTGTAGATAACAGAAGCCAGAAGGTGTGTTCTCCCAGAAGCTATGTAGACAAATAAATCTCGAGAGGCGGCAATGATAGTTGATATGATGCAAAATCCAATGGCAAAAGCAAACAGATCTAAGAGAAAACATTTTGTAAGTTAGCCCAAGCAAGACAACAAATATTTACTTGATTTACAAAAGGATGTCATATGATCATCTGCGAACAAGCATTACCATTGTACTTCAATCCACCTGCTATTGGCAACTTAGGGATGACAAACAACAATGCACGGCCAACAGAGACTGGGACAATAAGCACAGCAGAATTGAATATCACAAGAGTTGACGATGAGAGCACTACAAGTAGAATCATGCGAACCGCAGCAAATCTCCTGGTACAGTGTGCCAAAAAAGTAACATTTATGTTTTCGGTCAAGCTCTCTTGGTTTGCCAACAAAAAAAAAGAGAACTATTAGATTTAGAGATCAATAGCTCTGGGACCCATGCAATCATAGAGAATTAGAGACCAATAGTGCAATTTACTCTTTCTTTGATATCTATTTGATCTGCATGCCAACTGAAAAACACAAATGATTATCTTTAGTAATGAAGGGTCAGCTGTCAATTCAATCAAAAGAATGGTCAGACTGTCAAAATGCTATCGCTTAATAAATCTACACTACATAGAACAAAAAAAAAGTATAAACGTCCTATGATGAGACACATACTTTGGCGAGAGATATGGATTATCCCTTTAAAGGTAAAATGGAGCAAATGGAACACATGCCAACACTACTGACTACCCACCACCCACCAGGCTGCAAGAATACTAAGGAAACAGGGTATAATTAATTTTTCAAGAAAGAAATTCAAAATAGAAATAAACAGATCATATTAGAAATCTAAGCCTACCAGCAACATAGTAAGATGAACTGTCAAGAGTGAGCTATCTAAAAAAATAAGAAGCTTATTTTGTTCGCAAGAAGAAAGAGAAGCACATATAATGTATGCTCGATAAGAGAAAACATGTAAGGTGTAGCATGGCCTCTTGAGAAAAATAAAAGCACCCTATCTCTTTTTAACATTCCAATCATAGATTCTTTTCTCTTTATTAAATCTGTACCTCAATTCACTTATATAGGACATATTTTTGTCACCCATAGAACAAAGATGAATATAACTAAGATACCCTACTTGGTACCTCTAAAAACTGTACTTATTGATATCGTGAAGCCTAGTGATATGCAGTGTACTTCTAAGCACACAGAGTGAACAGTAAGAAACCAACTGCAGAAAGTAACAAAAAAAAACCTGACCATGCTTATATTGCTTAGCTTCAGTTAAAATCCATGTCCCTATTTGTCATGGAATAGTGCAGAATGAGTAAGATTCTGACCAGGAAATCTAAAAGAACTGGCAATGATGCTTGCAATATTTCACTAAATAGGCGAATGCATAATATGCAGATAAATTGCATCATAGACATTTGCAATTTGGAGCCTTGGAAAGGTCTTAGTTTAAATTAGATACTGCAACTAGAACAATGTAACTTAAATATGCCACCATGGATGTTGATTTAAAATGCAAATGGATTTAGGATATACATTAACAAAATACACATCATACAATTTTAAGTATATACGCACACTGTGAGTATTATACTCCCTATGTTTCTAAATACTTGCACTATTGAGTCTTGACTGAAATAGTGTTTCTAAATACTTAGCATGTTTATAACTCCTAGATAAACTTTACCAAACTGTCCCTGTGAAACATACTCATCACCCAATATTTTACTACCACATTTTACGTGCTCGACATATATTGGAGGATACTTTTGTTCACTCCCACAAAAGAACCATTGCCTAGTTATGTGCACTTAATGAAAATGGAGGGTGTATGTGAATGGGTGAATCTAATCGAAATGGAAGTGAATGCGATCAGGCTAAATGGCGAATTTCCTGAATGACCAAGCATACAGGCACTAACCTATATCAAGCCACACATTTGGAGAGAGAGGCAGAGAGAAGGGGAGAGAGAGCATTGAGTGTCATGGTGGTGCCAGTAGTGTTACCTTTTGTACTCATCTTCAGAAGTGCTACCATGGTGGAATTTTCGTGTGGAACCATTTCCATCCCCACATTTACCATCTCCAGCAGACCAAGCAATCAATAAATCAAGCAGACCAAGAACACGTCTAGTGGTGGCAGACCAATACAGCAGTAACTTCTGCAATAGTGGACCAGGCTGAAGGTATTTGAGTGCATTGCAGAGGAGAAACCTCAGAAGAAGGGCACCGGAAAGTAACTCTGCATAGTTCCGTGGTGCTTGCCAAAATGCTGATCCCTTAGTAGGAGGATCAAAGTAGCTGCAATTCAAGATATTAAAATAAATGTGAAGAATTGCCCAAGACTGGCAGAAACATCTTGTAATGAAAAACATGAGTGGAATGCTTACGTTATATCCAACGGGAACACCTTAGGTGCCAATTGACCAGCAATTTGAACTGGAACAAGAATGACCATAGCAACATCTACAGCACTGACAAAAAGACCAGGTAGCAGCTTTAAAGAAAATTTGTAGAATGGTTCGCGGAAGAGCTGTATCAAGCTTTCTTCTCCAGAAAAGTGGACAAAGGGAATAGTTACTCCTGGACCCAATACCTAATAAAAAAAGAAGACATCACTTGCTACTAATACTTTTGGATCATATACCGCACATGCTAATTGAGATGGTGAGATGATAGATACCAGACAAAGAGGACTGGAAAATATTGAGAGTAACATCAAATAGATGCATCCAATGAGCCAATGAAGAGCAGTAGAAGCAAAAGATAAGGCAAATAGAAGTTCAAGCTTCTGATATATTGTTTCACCAAACAATTGTGAAGCACAGATATCAACTGACCAGCCAAAGAACAACGGGCATATTGCAATCACATTAACGAGATTAACTGAAATATTGGCAATGGTGACTAGATTTATGATCCCTCTGAAGAACAGTCGCAAGAAAGACAATGCCATCTGGACCATTACATGTATACCAGGCAACCTTCTAAGAGGGCTGAATAGTCTGTACATTCCATTGGTCAAGACCTTGAAGAAAACTGCAATCGTTGGGCGTTCTCCCCTCGAGTACTGGTCGAAAGTATGAAACCCAGTGAAAAGTACACCCAGTGAAAAGATAAATCCATATCCAACTAAAAGGATAGAAGATGTTGAAGTGTAGGAGTGGACTCTATCCATATTTCCAAAACTGAAGCACGATGTGCAGAATAGGATTATCCGCCCCAGTGAGAAGGGGATAAAACCAAAAACACAAGCAAGCATCACATCAAGAAGTACCACCTGATAAGAGTAAGACAACATATTGTTAGAATTTCTGGAAATAAGTAAAGAAAGAAAGCAGAAGAAAGGGAAGAATTCATTACACCATAGGTAAAGCCAGCATGGAATTAGAACAACTTCCATAGCAAAACAACTAATAAAGCACCTAAAATAACAAGCTTAGGCACGCTTGGTATCATTTGAAATGATAACCTGAAGAAATCCTACACCTATACTAGCAGTGTATATAGCCAATCAGATGGACAACCTCATGATCTACTGCAGTGTGAAAAAGAAGTGAGCACCATCCTATCATATACTAGCTAGTATAGAAAAACCCATACTAATCATTATTGCTATTCCTGGCAATACCCTGGTCCATAAGTTTTGGACAGAAGCCATGCTGCATCTTGATTCTTGACTAACAGTAGAACAATCAGCAAAAAGACATGGTAGGTAGGTGTGGTAATAAATGGTAATTACAGAATAGATTTAAAACAGCATTGGTGTTTGACTGCTATAGCTTTATAGGTATAATAAGAAACGAGCATAAGTATATATATAGTGAGATGAGATGGAATGGAAGCAAGAGGAAGGAAGTATATAATTAATATACCATGAAGGAAGCTTCAACGGTATGTAGCACAATGACTTGCAAGCTATCCAAGCCTCCAAACCTGTGGTCGAGACGAGTTTCAAGGCGAGCAATCCAGAGCGCAAAGGGAGCAAGAGCATCGGCAGCACATCTGGCAAGGGGGTTGAGGTCCCTGAAGTGGGGAAGGTCCCTGAGAAAGGCTCTTCTGATAGAAACACAGGCGAAGACGGTGTCCGGAGAAGGCGTAAGGCCGTAGAGGCCGCCATGAGCGAACATGGACCTAGCGGTCCGGAGGGAGAGCAGGTGGCGCACCCGAGCAAAGCTCCTAGCAAGAGCGAGGCGCCATATCCAGAGGGTGGTGAAGGGCATGAGGAATTCCCAGATGTACATGGCGAGGAGGAGGGAGAGGAGGAGGAAGAACCAGGCCATGAGCTTGTTGGCGAGGCCGACCATGAACTCGCACAAGGGGAGCCTTGCAGGAGCATTCGCGGCGTAGAGAGGGCAGGTGGAGATGAGGCGCTTGCAAACCTGAACAACAAATCGATCGAGATCAACTACTCTAATTAGTTTAGTGGCAAGGCAAGGCAAGGCAAGCAAGAAGAAATCGACCCAGAGATTGCATTGCAGGAGGAGGAGCTCACCTCGCAGTGGGAGGTGCGGCGGGTGGCGAGCCATCGGAGGAGGCAATCGTCGTGGACGAAGCGGATGGACCCACGGCAGGCGCAGGGGTGCCGCAGGGGGCGGCCCGCCTCGGCAGGGACGCGGCAGATGCGGCACTGCTCCTCCTCCTCCTCGACGCCGTACGCCGGGGAGAGCGCCGTCTCGGACCCTAACGGCGGAGGCGGAGAGGCCATTGTTGCCTCCCCTCTTTCTCTCTCTCTCTCTCTCCGCGGCCGGCAGCGCCTGCCAACTCCACCTCCTCTGTTGCACTTGCTGCAGCCTTTTTTCTCTCTCTTTCCTTCCTTTTTTCTTTCCTTTCCTTTTTTTTTCTCAAGAAAAATTAACACATGTATTATTATGGATCAAGTTACACAAAATCACTGGGTTTTTGACACGTGGCATATAACCTCAGATATTATGGCTATAAAGTTTCACAAAATCACACTATTGATCATTTTAACTTTGATCTATCACACTTTTGAGTTGTACAATTACATCTCAAGTTTATGATTTCTATATTCATCATATAATTGTCACATCCATATAAGTATAGCCTTTTTAACGGTGTGGTTTTGTGAAACTTTAAAAACATAATACCTGAGGTTATGTGTCGCATACCAAAAATCTAGTGGTTTTGTGTAACTTGGATCATAATAATTGGGATTTTATGAAATTTACTCAAAAATAATAAATTGGGGTGACGACAGGCATAGAGATCGTTGAAATTAGGGTATACGCGAGATCGAGATAAAAAAGACAAGAGACAGAGATTTTTATATAGGTTTGGGCCCCTTAACTGACAAGTAGCCCTACTTTTGTTGGCCGAAGCCGGTGTTGCCTTTATATATCAGTATCATGCAAATACAATATTTTGGATGACCTAATCTAATCTCTATCGGCTTGACAGCATGGAGCTCTCACACGTAATCGACGGCTAGTGTAGTATTCTTTCTCGAATATAAACTCAGCGAGATTGGAGGTAGCTCTAGATCCCTTATGTCGGCCTTTGTGGCTCCTACATTAGGTTTGTCTAGATCTGTATTGGCTTGTCTTCCATTGGTGTGTCCTCTCTCCTTCCAGGGGGTCTTATATTTATAGCAAAGACTATCTTACTCTCCAAGTAGAACTCGGAGAAATAAAACAGGATACGGACTAAGGAGACCTTATCTTTCCCGACTAGAACTCTAACACCTTCTATTCCGAGAAGATAATTTTCTTCTTTATTCATCGTATTTCCTTAACCATAGTATATCTTCTCGTATACTATTAGGTATATGGTATT
The DNA here is from genome assembly GCA_008326285.1 of Oryza officinalis. Taxonomy (NCBI): domain Eukaryota; kingdom Viridiplantae; phylum Streptophyta; class Magnoliopsida; order Poales; family Poaceae; genus Oryza; species Oryza officinalis. The sequence continues at coordinate 148,021 of BDMV01000008.1, read as the reverse complement.
TTCGTATACCGTGAACCCATATATAGGAGGTATGCCTTATCCTTGACACTGACAATGGGTTTCAATGTGGCCTCCAATGCAGGCCCAATCCAGTTTATTGCCATCTATCCCTATGTCATCCACGTAGTAATCATGTGGAGTGCGTAGAGATGGTAATAAGGAATTCCCCGTCGAAGGTCACCTTCGCGTCCCTGTCCCCGCTATGCTAAAAATTCATTGTCCTCACCTCCGCCAACTATCATGGGGCTACATTTTCTCAATCCCTGCCCCTTCCCCCCCCCCACACACAAGGGGAATTCATCCCCATGGTTCCCACGTCCCCGCTTATGGAGTAGAGAGAAGGGACTAGGGATTGTACCATGTGCTCACCTTTCTTCGTGTCATCGGAGCTTACGGGCAGGGAGACCAAAGCCATGGCCAACAGCATAGGACAATAGCCGGCAGGGGAGAGAAGTGGTGGGTGGCAACAGACGACGTGCTCACGGCGGGTGACGTGCTGGCCTGGTGGCGAGCGACGATGACTACAAAGGTCGGTGGGCTGTCACTAGTGGCGGCGACCATCCACCAGCATCAATGATGACAACGAGGATGGGTAGCAGCTTGGCGCCCTAGCGTAGTTCGGCTCCGGCGGGTCGTGTGCGCTTGTGCTCCTTGGTCGTGGTGCCGCGTGTGTTGAGGTGGCGAGCTGGTGACTCAGACACGTAGTGGACACTGGAGAAGGGGATGGGAAAATGGAGATTGAGGGTTGACTAGGTCTAGGGTCGCTGGGGCCGGGGACTGCCCCTGCCATCCCCAACAGTAATGATATTTGGCCATTTGATTCCCCGTGGAGAATAGATAGATATCATCTCCATCCTCCAATATGTGAAGTCCCCGTGGAGAATCGAGGATCGGGTCCCCATTGCCATCAACGGGCATGCACAAGATATCCTTGAAAGCCTGTATCTATCCTTTCTTTTTCTAGAAAAACAGGGGATAGAGTTTAGGGTCTAATTGTTACACTAGAACTTACATTCAAGCAATGCCCGAGGCTAGTCTAGTGTCAACCATTGAAAGCCCAAGTAAGTCTAGTGTCAACCATTGAAAGCCCAAGTACACGGATTTGACATATTTGACATGAAGTCTCTTAAGGATAACCATAATTTTTTTATTCCACGAAGTTAACTTTTTTACGAAAACCATAAAATTTTGAGGTTTTGATGTGGGATGAAAACATTTTGAGTAAATTTTATTGTTTTTCAGAAATTCAAATTCTGCAAGCTGCCAGGGGTCAAGATCCAATGCACAATCCGAAAGGTCAACCCTGCCCATGCATGTATAATCGTGGATATCAATTTTAAACACAAGTCATGCACTCACGACTTTACCAACCTTTAGTGCTTTCAAGCTTCTCCAAAAATTATACCTTATTAATAATGGAGAATGGTTTAGTTTCAATATATACATGTATCTTTATCCAATAAAAATGGCCAAACAAAAAGAAGGTGTTAACCTATATTATTATCCTTTTCATGCAACTATTTCCATACTCACATCGGATTTGGGTTGTTGTTTTTTTTCTCGTGCAATCACATATTTTGTAAAAAAAAATCATGGTGCCATATTTACTAAACAAATCTAAATATTTTTAAATTGGCATCTTAAAGTAGCACGTTATTAAAGTGTGGCTGAAAATGATTAACCTACCTTGGTATCCAAGATCAAACATAAAAACAATTGAATAACACCATGCACATATAAGTTTTAGTAGTCTAAATGGAGAAACATTAACGCGAAAATAGTAAACCCAAGCTTAGGCCTAATAGATTTTGAGTGCTCCATGAGAAGGCACAAACCAAAATAGAAATTTTCAAGGAACTCATGCAACATAAAACTTCTATAGTAAAATATATCTTACACGTAATCGGAAGAGAAGATGAGTGCATGATATATTACTTGGGTCTAATAAATAATCTCAGGTATTATTGTGTTAACACTCTCCCATAAACGACATAGAAAATAACTGAGCGCGTAGAAAAATAATACTCATATACAAGCAACTTAAATATAGAAGACGATATGTACACACTAGGCACTTTGCGAAGTTTTAGCCTAAGACAAACACATGGTGTAAACCATATAACTTATGATGCATATTTTTTTATCTTTCTTAAATTTGAGTTTAATTTGAACGACTCATCATATCATATATCTTTAAAAGAAGAGCAAATTGCACCTTTAGGCTACATATATTTACCCAAGTTTTCTATTTAGGCCAGACAAAGTAGTATTGCTTTGTATTGCAGCTTAGATTGGCTTATCTTTCCTGTCTCTCCAACTCTTTCTTCTCCATCGTGACTCCTTGCTGGCTACCATTGTTGTCATCGTTGTCTATGCGGTACAAACGTACAATGCTCTAGTGTGGCAGCCTCTCACAACGCCCCTCATCAATTCCTGCTCAACCTAGAGCCCCTCTGGTTCTTGCACCTCTCCCAAGGATCTCCGCATACACGTTTTCCACCAGCGCTGGCGTCTAGCAAAACTTGAGCACACGCGAGTGCTAGCTGGCAGAGGCATCACATACTTGAGGTTGACCACCACCACCTCCATCTTTGCAGCCACACGACGATCCCTCCTCTCTGTCTCGTTTGGCGCACGAGCCTGATCAAGAAGTTGGTAGTGGTTGGGAGCATCTAGACGACTGCCTACTTTTTGTTGTAGCGGTATTTATATTTTAGGTTTGGTTGAATAATTAGATTGTCCATAAGGTGAGATACTGTCCTAATTTAATGTTGCGTACTTACGATCCTTCCTGATATTAATATTTATTGTTTGTGCTTCACGTGAGGGTTTCTAGAATGCTTTATGTCGTGAGAAGTGATAAACTTCAGTCAATAGATACTTCTCTCTCAAATGTCAATCAAGACACAGGGAAGTGGTTAGAAATGATGAGACATGCTCCAACACAGTAGCTACGAGTAGGTTTTTGCTTACCGCGGTTGCATTGAGAACACACAACGTCATGCAAAGAGAGGAGAGGAATAAGGAGGAAGAAGATCATGGAGGCTGACGTGTGGGACCACTGGTTCAAATTGTAAAGTTAATTTTTTAACAAAATTTGGTCCAACATGCGACGGAGGTAATTTAAAGCGATTAGAATTTTTAATATCATATCATACGAAGAAGTATAGAAATATAGTCTATGTAGCACACGTCGTAGATTTGGTGGTATGGTCCGTTCCGATCAGATCAGACGGCTGGTGGGCGGGCAGCGTGCTCCTCCTGATACACCCTTTTCTCTCTCTCTCTAGGTTTAAACGAGGAGCTATGTATGAGAGAAGAACGAACAGAAGAGGAAAAAGAGAAAAAGAAAAAAAAGAAGGGAAAAACTTGCGGGCAAGAAAAGGAAAAATTGTCCCTTTTTATTTGGGAGGGAGGGACAACACTGGTGAGAAGTAGAGTAGTTAGTAGACAAGGAGGAGGATTGCAGATTTGCAGATGCAGCAGCAAGAGAAGGAGAAGGAGATGGAGATGGATTGAGGAGAAGAAAGCCGCAATCCAATCCACCCGCCCGCCGCCGCCGCCGACGCCGGATTCCCTAGGGTTCCACCCTCGCCTTCTCCTTCCTTTGGCCCGCGCGTGCGGCGCTAGGGTTTCCTTCGCTTAGGGTTTCCTTGCCCTCTCCCGCGCTGGGGGAGACCCAGCCTGGGAATGGCTCCCGCCGGTAGGCGGGGCGCCAAGGCCCACAAGTGGACCACACAGCCGCAGCTCGGCGACCTCGTCCTCGCCAAGGTCAAGGGCTACCCCCCATGGCCGGCCAAGGTCTCTCTCTCTCTCTCTCTCTCTCTCTCTCCATCCCTCCTCTCCTCCTAGGGTTCCTCTATGTAAGACTAGGATATAGATATTCCCATGGATAATTCCCTTCCTTTCCTGCCTGATTACTGATTGCTCTATATATCTCTTCTTGTCTCTGCAGGTCAGCAAGCCGGAGGACTGGGACCAGATGCCGGTTCCGCGCAAGGTCTTTGTTGTCTTCTTCGGTACCAGAGAGATGTTAGTTTCTTCAACTCTCACCTGTTACATATCCCGCTTTCCGCCCGCTATTATTATTGTTATTATTATTATTATTCCTATCTCAGATGACATAAATGCCATGTGATTCGCCGATTAAATGAAACCGTCATACCACTCACTCCAACTGTTTAGTAAGGAATAACCCTACCTAAATCTAGTGCTTGCTGCCTTTCTTTGTTTCACTCTGGGATTGCTCTTAGCATGGATGCAACGCATAATACACGTGTGTAGATTGTATCACGTTTAGCATGCAATTCCTTATAATGTTGTCGTCTTGCCGCCAAAAAGGAAAAAGGGCATTTCAGATCACGTTCGGGAGTCAGACAAACTAAAACTTCAATATATATAGACTTATTCCTGCTTTGTTATATCAGCTGCAATTTTATACCTTTATTAAAACTCCTGAACAGTAGGGAGCACGCCCTTGCTGATGCATGTGTGGGTAACTAGGTTTGTGCTTGTTGTACCCTGGTAGCGTGCATGGCGTTGGGAAATCATGCTATTTATTTTGGGCAAGATATATTTTACATATCTGCTCATCCAATAGAGGAGAAATTTAGACAAGTTGAATTTAAGGTTCCGACCCGCTATACTTGTTCTTAATGATAAGTAGTTGAAATAACCATTCGATTTCTGTGCTTGTTCATAATGATACAAAAAATTAGATTGATTGATACGAGTTGATTTCCTATTACGATGGATGAGGATCAATATAGAGATGCGAACCAATATCCTTTTTCTGGTGGGCTCTGAAGTACTCGTCTTTTGCACAAGGCCTCGTGTCAAAAATAACCATTTGATTTCTGATTTAATAACGGCTTTGAAGTACTCGTCTTTTGCACAAGGCCTCGTGTCAAAAATAACCATTTGATTTCTGATTTAATAACGGCTTTCACTGCATAGCTTGTGTTTTTCAATTCTACTTCCTCCGTCCCAAAATCCCTTATATTTTGGGACGGAGGGAGTACCTCTTTGGCCTGTGGGGCTTCAGTTGACAATTTCTGCATAGGTGGTTAGGTATTTTGGGACGGAGGGAGTACCTCTTTGGCCTGTGGGGCTTCAGTTGACAATTTCTGCATAGGTGGTTAGGTAATAGATGTTTTATTCTAGATCTATACTGAATCTACCCATTGATGTATATAAGTGCAGATCGTGTGATTCTTGCTCATCTGTTTCCATGGTCTGTCTAACAGGTATAGTTTTTTTAAACTACACAGAGAGATGAAAGAAACATTTACTATTAGGTAGTAGGAATTGATTTCTGAGGTCTTGTTGCTCTTTGTATTGAATTACGATTAAGTCTTTTCATCCATGTAACCTTGCAATACTACAGACCCACTTCTAAGGCCTTTCTAAAATAACAATGAATAATAATTTATTTTAGTTTTGTTTTCGGCTTGAGCCTGTCGTAAATCTCTTCCATAACATTGTTGCCATGTTTGTTTGCCTGTTAAATCCTATATCATTTCCACTAGACTTGATGTTGCTTTGTTGCCTTTTCCCCTCTTTCCTTCTTTTATGTGCTGAGCTTACTATGACAAATCTATCTTCTTTGCACCCTTAAGTACTAGCATCACATGATTTCTAATGAATAGATATCTTTGTGCAGCGCTCACATCGCTTTGCCAGATCTTCAGCCATTTACTGATAATGCAAAGAGTGAGGTGATGGATCGAGCTCGGAACAAGCAGTGCCCCAAAAAGTATATCGACAGTTTTGCTGAAGCTGTCATGGAGATCTGCAAGGCCTATGATGATCTGCCTAAATCATCTGAAACTACGATCTGTATGTTGCCTGATGATCAAAGTGAACAACCTACTGAGCACCTTGTAAAGTCACCCAATAATGAGGAGGCTCCAAAATCGGGGCAAATGGAAGGTGATAGTCCTAGTGACAACTTAAATATGTCAGGGTTAGGTTCAGGGACTGAGGTGGACTTAAAAGATGGTTCTCATGACATAAGGGATTCCTCTCTGGCAGCTGTTAAAAGGAAAAAGCCTAAGGATCTTGATCATCCCAAGAAAAAGAAACTGGTGACTTCCAAGTCAGCCATCAATATGCACCTTGAACAAGACTGTTCAGCAACCACTGTCCATGCAGAAAGAGAGCCTGAAGAACCAAAAGCTGAAAAGATCAATCCATCAGAATTCTTGACCTTGGATCCTACTGTACAAATAGTTTGCGCCCTTGAAGTACCCAAGAAATCTAAAGCTGCGAAACAGTCAAAGAATGCTGAAAGAAAGGACAACAAACGTGTTAATGTCGCTGATATTTCAGGGAGGACTACACCAGGAGCTGTACTTGACACTGAACTTAAAAGGAGTGCCGAGAAGGAGAGCAAGGGTTATAAAAAGTCTAAATTGATGATGAAACAATCAGTTTCCAATGAATCAGAGAAAATAGACCATAAACGAATAATGGTCGACAAATCTGACAAGCAGTTGGCTAGGAAATCATCTTCAGTCTTCTCTTCCAATAAGAAACCTCTCCCTGGTAGCGAGCAGCGCAAGCTGGACAATAGCACCGATATGCGTCCAGCAAAGAGGCCAAAATTGATGGACATGGCCAATGAAACAGTTAAGACAGAGGCAAAGAGCGAGATCAGCTTACATGCTGATAATGAAAAAGATAGTGCCTTGAAAATTGAAAAATCTATTCCTGTAGAAGCTGTAAGTAACTCGGTTACTAAGATTGGAGCGGGTGATGATAGGACACGAAGATCAGGTAGTCTTTTATCACCCCTAGCAAGGCTGCACTCTCAGGGATCAGAACCAGCATCTGGTTCAACTCAGTTAAGTGCTGTTGATAGTGCTAAAAAAGGCTCCAGCTTTAAGGAGAATTTCTCGCGTGTTGGTAAGCCATTGGCAAAACCCAGGAGAAGAGCATGCCGTTTTGATGACGATGACGAGGAAGAACAACGGACACCTCCTCATAAATCTTCTGTTAAATCCATCCCCATGCGTGGAGTCCCCACAGAGAAGTTCCAATCACAGACAGGGACTCGTGGGATTTCTTCATCCCATATTGGCAATGCTTCTGCAATGAAATTTGGTGTGGCAAGAGAAGACAAACCTAAAAGCATTGGGAGGTCACCTGTGGAGCATGAGCCAGATTATACTTCACCAAATCAAGACAAAATGTATGGCAGACTACAGATAATGGGGAAAAGGTCAACCACAAGCTCGGTTGACACTTCTGCTAGTCTGGGTAACAAAACTAACCTGGCAGATCGCAGATCCTCTGGGCAATTAAGAATTGCGGCATCCTCTGAAGTGAAGAAAACACAAGGAAGTTCTTCTAAACTATTGCACCAGACACCAGGAAACTTGCATTCTCAAAACCCTGATGACTCAGAAAAGAATATGCTGTTGTCTAAATCGGAAAACACCAAGGCTAAGACTAAATCTGGCACACAGATAACTGCAACTGTTGAGAGTCGGATAAGTGCCGCTATGCAAGCTGAACGGATTGGGAAGATGGACCACTCCAAAGAGCAAAGGTATATTGCTTTGAACCAAGGAAGTACCTTTTTTTTAAAACATTTTAACTCTTTGTTTAATGATTTATTCATCTAATGCAGATCAGATTTTGTTGACAAAGCAACTTTTGCTGAACCTAATTCTGATCCTGTCAAGTCAATGAAGCATCTTATTGCAGCTGCTCAAGCAAGAAGGAATCTTATTGCGGCTGCTCAAGGAAAGTCTGATGGGTTATCTGCTGATAATACTGTTCTTTCCTCCGCACCATATGGCTTGCCTGGACTAAGCCCTAGTCCTGTTTTTCACATTCCATCTGCATCTAGAATTATTCCAGAGAGTGATGGCATGCAGTTTCCGGACTCCTTTTGTGCTATTACTGAACCTGGTCAACAAGTTGCTATGAAAAATCTACTGGAAATTGAGCATGAACATGGAAAGAGCCCCAAAACTAGGCAATCTAGCGATTCATTGAGTGGTGGAACAGATGCAGCGATTGCACGTGATGCTCTGGAGGGTATGATAGAGACGCTTTCGAGGACAAAGGATAGTATAGGGCGTGCTACACGTCATGCAATAGAGTGCTCAAAATATGGCATCGCTGCAGAGGTTCTCTCTCTCTCACACACACACATACACATACAGAATCTGTGTGTTGATGAATCTACATGTCATTAGCATAGCTTTTTCATAGTTAATTGACTTATCCTTACTATTTTTGCCAATAGATTGTTGAGCTTCTTGTGCTGAAATTAGAGAATGAGCCTAATTTGCATCGAAGAGTTGACCTCCTTTTTCTTATAGACTCCATAACTCAGTGTTCTCACTCTCAGAAAGGTAAGTGTTTTTGTATTACATAAGCACTATCCTTAGAATTATTTGTTCTTAATAAGCTAATGTGTAGTAATTATCTGAATTCTGAAACGTTCAGGTGTTGCTGGCGTTTCATATGTTCCCACTGTTCAAGCTGCACTACCTCGTCTCTTGGGTGCTGCTGCTCCACCAGGACCCGGTGCTCGTGAAAATCGACGACAGTGCCTCAAAGTAATGACTTAATTACATGTTCTTATTTTACTTCCTAATGATCAATCATTTCTATCTTCTGGCTTTGTAGGTTTTACGGTTATGGCTTGAGAGAAAGATTATGCCAGAAGGCATACTTCGAAGATACATGGATGATATTGAGGTGCCAAATGATGATGCTAACACAGGTTCTCTGCTGAGGCGACCATCTCGAGCTGAACGCTCTGTAGATGATCCTATTAGGGAGATGGAAGGCATGCTTGTTGACGAGTATGGAAGGTATTGTGTAATCTCATATACATTCCGTACTTGAAGTTTTTTCTTCTTTTGGGAGGGGGGGCATAAATCTCAAATAAGCACTTTTTTGGTACATGATAACATTTCAGATACATTTGCACCTTTTGAAGTTCTCTAGTATAGCTGAGTGTTAGATCAATTGAGCTGCCTTGAATACATAAAACCATGTTTTCAATATGTACTACATGTGGTTAAATTAAATTTTTAGTAGAGTGCACACCTATTTTTTGATGTATGTGCTAATCTCTGGATGTGATGGTACTTGTATGTCATAGCATGTTAGGGATAGGGACACATGTAATGAAGTGGTACCTGCATATGAGCATTATTTTCAAACCATATGCTTTATGTTATGAGAACAAAACACACCCCATTGATATTGTAAAAGTTCGTGGAATTGAATATGAACCTGTTAAACACAGTGACAAAGAAACAAAATCCCAACTCAGTTTTTAAACACCATTTTCTCAATCTTTTGGAGTTATTTTCCTTTTTAGTTTAAATAATCTGCAATTGTGGTGGGATTATGCGTTGTACCATCTTTATTAACTTATCATTGACATTTTTCACGTGTTGTTTTGTTTTCTTTTTTTTGGGGGGGGTCAGCAATGCAAACTTTGAGCTCTCTGGGATTCTATCATCCAATGTCTTTGAAAATGATGATGATTTCCCTGGATTATCACCAGCTATTTCACTGCTAGTGCAAAGTGGCAGGATGCAAGAAAATGAACAGGCTATTGCACCAGATTTTGTTGAGGAAAACATTAGGTTACCAAAAGATGTGACTAGTGATGTTCTAATGGAAGATGCCTCTCTTTTACCAAGAGATGAGCAACAGATAGATGGAGTTATCCCTGTTGTGCATGACTTACAGCATGAAATTGATCAAGAGCAGGCATTGGCTGATCAGAATGAACTTCCTCCTCTCCCGGATGGCCCTCCACCACTTCCATTAGATGCACCACCTCCCCCACCTCTGCCTGAGGGACCCCCACCGCTTCCATCAGATTCACCACCTTGCCAGCCTCCTTTGCCTCCTTCACCACCACCTGCTACACCACCACCGCCACCACCACTTTCACCATCTTTGCCACCTCCGCCACCACCCCCACCTCTACCATCTGGCCCACCACCTCAGCCTGNCACCACCCCTGCCAATCCAGCCCCCACCTATTCCTCCCCCACCTGTTCCATCATCTCCGTCATCATTGGGCTATCAGCCTCCTGCACCTGAATATTTCAGGGCTTCAAATGTAATATTTTTTTTCTTCCAACTTACTTTGGTTTGCAGATCCAGAAGTATTCCTGGTTAAATAATAAACTGATTTTGATGCAGAGCAACCAACTTAACCAGATGGCGGCAAATGCATCAATTCAAGGAATTGGAAATAGAGCAAACTTCATTCCTGGTGGATCAGTGAACACTCAAGCTGCAGTTAATTTTACCCCATCAGTGCCACCAGATTATGGGAATAACAATCTATATATAACACCGCAAGGTTCTAATGGTAATTTTCAGTTTCGACCAACTGGTGTACCTTTTCAGCAAGGGACATTCAGTGCTTTTCCATCTGCACAAACACCACCAGTTCGTCCCCACACTCATCTCACACAAATGAACCCAGTGGGCCAACAAGCTGTACCTCCATGCAATGCTTATGCTGTACAGTCCTTTCCAAATAGTCAAAGTCAATATACATCTGATGAGCAATGGCGAATGACATCTGGTAACTTCAGCCCAGATGATCAGCGCAATACTTGGTTACCAGGTGGCAGAGCATTATCTTGTTCAGAGGGGTCATTCATGCAGGATGGTAAGCTTGTCTTTTATCTGTTTTATTTTTTTTAACCCAGATTTAACATTAATTATTCACTTCCTCAATAGGATATCCAAGGTCTAACATTGACAGATCTTCAATGAACCCTATGACTCATCAACGTCCTGTACTCAACCGTATGCCATCCGGAGCACCTGTACCAGGTTATTGGTTTGTTAAGAGTTTACATTTGCTAGTAGTTATCATTCTGAAGGTCACAGTCCCCGTGAACACTAATTTGCTTGTTGCCTACTTGCCAAAATCTTATGAAATTTGTTAAAAGTGTAGTTCCTTTGTGCATGAACCTATATGTATTCTAAAACCTTTTATTTTTATTCTTGTTTTTGTAGGACATGTTGTTCCTCAGATGCTACCGGCTAGACCTGATATTCACACATTTAATTGCTGGAGGCCATCTTAATGAAATTTCACAATTGAACTCCTTGCTCGTGGTATGCGGGTACTCTCTTCTCTCTTATTCTGTCTTGTATTTCGCTCTTTTATTTTAGGAATCCTCTCTTCAGGTTATTTGTTTAAGAGTTCTCCATTGTAAGTTTATTTGTCTAATATAAACTTATGATCCTGCCTTCTCAATTATTGTTTGTTGTATGCAGGTTTTCACATGGGAAATTGGGATTGCCAGAAGCCATTTCAATTCAACTTGCAACAAGAGGTGCTTATGCTAGTCTGTTTTGTGATGAAGATTCACTTTTGCTTATGAAGGCATGATGAAATCTTATATAGTATTTGGAATGGACGTTTTACATTGTAATTAGTCTTGGCAACAGCATCCAGCAGACTAATCTTAGTGTAAGCACATGTTTTACATGAAACAAAGTCGTCTCTGTTCATGTTGCTTCTGGTGTGTTCTTTTTGAGGACTGCAAACTGTGTTTAACTGTTTATTGTATCATGCTCAGAAGGCATTAGTCATAAGCAGCGAGTCCAGTAGTGAAATATTGGAAGTTAATCATACCAGGGCAGTCCATCTATGGTATTTTCTGCAGTTTTACTTGGACTGTTATGTCCACTGTGAATCATCACTAAGTTTCAACTAGATAGACATATCTAACCTCACAATAAAAATCTCAAGCACACTGTTCTTACCGTATCGAGTTTCCTTGAGTTTATTTTTCAATGAATTTCAGTTTTGACCCTCTCTTTTTTGCTAAAGTTTCATTTTGGACACCATTTAGCCCATAGTTTCACTTTGTCCCCCTCTTTTTACTTGTTTGTTTCTCTTTGGACCCTTTTCCTCAACACTGTTGCCATCTCCGGGTAGACGGTGGTGGAGGCATGGCTAGGGAGGAGATCGCGATGGCACCCTGATTTAACCTTGAGGAAAAGAGTGAAAAGGGTCCAAAGTGAAACCTAAAGGTAAGAAAAAGCGGTCTGAATTGAAAATATGGACCAAAGGGGGTCCAATGTGAAACTATGAAGAAGGGGTCCAAACTGAAATTCCCTCTTATATATTAAACCACATAAGTTTTATCTCATCTAATGACGGGGTGGCAGGCATGATTATATCACTCTAAATATGTTTGAATTTATTAGAGGGGAAATGGTGGGGTGTTTTATTTTGGACAAAAAACAATAAAGAGGAAATTTGCAAGGTCGAGTTAAGTTTAAAAGATGGCTGGAATTAGTTGTATGCTGATAATCTTTTCATAGAGAAACTGTCTGGTGCCTGTAAGTGCATTATGCACGCTCCAAAATTCTAAAATATTGATGGGATGCAATTCATTTGATGTTTTGTAAACATACTGAATTTTATGGTAAAATTCGTCCATTCAACATAATAATGGGAAAAAAAACACATCATCAAGCACTGCTTGTGTTAAATGGTTCTTTGCATTATGGAAAATTTTGAACCTTGGAATTTTGCATATACGCATAACATACTCTATCCGTGAAATCAAGGTTGCCCTGCAGGATATAATTAACTAGATTATGTTATCCTTTGAACAGAACTAAAAGCTGCTGGAAAGTTATGGAACTTTGAACTATCATATATCTTCTTACTTCAAGCCTGATTTATGTCCTGTTCCGAATTTCCATTGATGCATGGCTATTATTTGGTTTTGTGGTTTGTAATTTAGTCTTTGTGCAAATTGGTAGCATTGTCTGAATTTGGTAAAGCATTGCTCCTTCCATTTTCATGAGTGCAAAGAAGAAAGTATAGAGGACAATGGTCGAATTGCGCTTGCCATCTGATAAATAGATTTGTGATGAGCTGTTTTTTTTTGGTGGGTGTTGGGGCGCNCGGGGGGGGGGGGGGATTCAATTTTTTGGGTTTTGCCTAACCGAAAAATTAGTTGTCAGCAAGGCTGCCAAGTGTGTACTTTGTGTAATATTTTGATTGAGCCATTCCTTTTCTTGCTAATATGTGGCTAAACTGATTTTGTTGGTAATCATGGTGCTATATTTTCTGGAATTTGCCTTTGCTTAGCTTAACTTCGTTTGTCATTATGACAGGTCTAAACAATTTCTGTTACTGAAAGGCAAGGGTTTCTTCTGGCTTGTTTGGTATGGCCGTTGGTTACTCTGATGAAGTTGAGGGGAGCTTCTGTGGCAGGTTCAATGGCAATGCTTGGATTGAAGAGGCAAAATGTAGATTTGTACAAAGAAAGAGGGTACTCCATGTACAGTTGATAACATTATTATGCGTTGTAGTCCCTTGGCACAAGCTAGGGATGATGGATAGGATTATTTTTAACCCTTTTTTGGTTGGATAATTGCAAAAAAATGCTAACCAGTTGGGAGAGGCAATGATGGAATTTTGGGTATCCCCGTCGTTGTGTTCAATACGTGAAGCATCCAGTTCCTCTCAGGCAAAGAAAGCTCCAATTCAACTGGCAAGCACCGCAGGTGACTGCTGAAACCCCCCATAAGTTGGTGTGTGCTGTGCACATAGATTATCTTGTGCTGCTTTAAGTTTCCGTAGAAGGTTTGCGTGATGTCATTGCATGCATTGGGGGCGGCCTTGGCCCCTGGGGGGTGTACTTATACTGATATAATTGTAAGCTTGGATGTTACCATGCGTCAAGCTGATGCAGCTAGCAGAAACCAAAGAAGGAAATGCTATGACTTTGACCAAAGAAAGGTTATGGTTTTGTGTGAGATATGATCCGTCTTGATTATTCTGTGAGGTCTGCATGTAGCTATTAAAAAAAACTTGTTTTTATATGTCCATTTGTACATGAAACTAATTAATGGTTGATGTTTTGCAAGCAAATTGTCATGGACATACCAACCAAACCTGCAGGTTTGTTGCTATAGTGTGGTCTGCTAAATCTCCAACCCCAAATGGGTTTAGGTTCATTCATTCATGCATATACAGTGGCGTACATATCTTTCTTGATAATTGTATTGTGTTTTGGAAGTGTGTCTGAATTTACTTTTAGGCCCAAGTAGCTCTGCTTGAAGGAAATCTAGTAATAAGTTTGTGATATTGATATGTATCTCTCTCTCTCTCTATATATATATATATATATGAGAAATAATTTTATGGTCGGAATTACGAAAGTTTGACTGGATTGTGTTTTTAATGTCAAATATTTTTTGTTACTACTACTGCAACTTTTTTTAGAGGATACATAGTACTGTATATGCTCTAATTCCCTCTTGTGAAGTATGGAGAAGAAAAAAAGAAATGAGAAATCACCGCACCTGACCTTTGAGTAGTAATAATAAGAGAGAGCATAGGCCTCTCTAACTCTCTCGGCAAGTGCGTTGGGCGATGATCTGATGATGAGCCATCAATCAGCCCCATCAGAGGTGACTACGTTTGATTACAACGACGACCTCCTCTTGGAGTATATTCGGTATCTTTTATACGTTCGCTTAACAAAGATTGTCGGTTTGTTTAAATTAAACCAGCAAACAATTGAAATGAGTTGTTTTTTTTGGGGTGTAGTTGGTCTACACTAATATCATGTTATCCGTTGCTTGCTTGCTTTTGCTTGGGTTAACAACAAGATGCGAGCTGAATGGGCCTCTGGAGTCCTCCAAGTCGTCGGCTTCGGTCGCGGCGGGCCTTGTTGTTAGTCGAGTCGAGTCGGACTCGGACTCGACGGGTGCGTGCGCCGTCGCGCCCATCTCCATCACCGGCGACCACCGCTGCTTCCGCCGCCGCCCAAGTCGATCGACTCCTTGCCGTCCGTCTTCTCGCCTCTCTACTCCCGGAGCTCTCCACGCTAGTTCGCCCGCCGCCCCCGCCCCTCCTGCGCCGATTTCCTCCATCTATCCCTCCCGCCTCCCGCCACGGAGAGGTGGGTGCCGTCGTCCTGCTGCTTCCGCCTCAATCCGGTGACACCCTCTTCCTTTCCAAGTTGCCTTAACCTTCTCTTCTCTTCTAGATCTGGAACCTAGGTTAGGTTTTTTTCTCTCCGTCTTAAACCTTAATACCCCCCCCCCCCCCCCCCCCCAAAAAAAATCTGGGGGTTCAACTGTTGTACAAATACCATAATACAGTACACTAGTTTATTCCTCACGTAGGCTAGGGTATGTATGGTTTAAATTAATATTGCGAGTTCAAATCTGTGGAGCAATCTTCTTCTTCTTCTTCTTCTGTATTACTATATGCAACTTGATTATGCTCTGGTCAACCATGGTTACTAGTCTGAAAGGATTATTTATTATTTCGGCAATTGGTCACTGGGATCACCATTGCTTGCTGCTGTTAATGCAACACCCGTGGAAGGACCTTCTTCCATTTGTCTCCACAACTATCCAAACTCCACCTTAGGTTTGCAAAAATAGAGTCCAATACAAACATTGGGTGAACGTCATCAGTTTACTGTTATAATCATTATTAGTTAGTAAAACGTGCCTGTTGACTTCTATACTACTACTGTGGTTGATGCTGTGTTTGTACGGAAAATGGATGCATATGCTCCTTTTCCTTTTCCTAAGGGTTGCACATATTTGCAAAGTTCTCATGTGTTTCTTCCCCTTCCTCACTTTCAGGACTGATGCCAAAATGTTACCTGGACATGGAATTGCTAGTAGAACTGTTGATGGTGTTGTCAACAGGAGGTCTCCCCGATTGTTTGGGAGATCATCAGAAAGGAAGAACCCACTCAATGTCCAGTTTGTATGTACCATTAATCTGAAGCCCCGCCTCTTTTTTTTTCTCTTCTTCTGAGAAGCAACGCCATCTTTGTTAGTGTGCTCTGTAACGTTTGCCTCCCTACCTGTATTCCAGGAATGTCAAGTAGCTCGTCTTGAACCAAGACAGCAGCACCAGAGGTACAGTCGTTTTCTTTTCTACCTGTGTATGCATGGGTTATGTCATGATACCAGATGCTTATGGGTTATTCTCCTTTCTGAACTGGCCTGACCTTTCTTTATAGTGTCTTCTTTTGCTAAATTTTCCATTTTGCTAGCAACTGTGGCTTTATGTATACTTAGGCTTTGTTCGGCACTCAGTGTTCGGAACGCGCACAGTGCCGCACAGTGTTTTTCCTCCCGCGCACGCTTTTCAAACTACTACACGGTAAACTTTTTTGCAAAAAGTTTCTATACAAAAGTTGCTTAAAAAAATCAAATTAATCCATTTTTGAAAAAAAATTTAGCTAATACTTAATTAATCACGTGCTAATGACCGCTCCGTTTTCCGTGTTTACTGTGCGCGTTTGTAACTCTATCAGCCGAACAGACCCTTAGTTGTGTGCTTGTTTATCTTGCAGGTGTCGTATCTTCACAGTAATTCCATATAACATCTGTTGTGATTTCAAACCATTCCAACACACGGGTGGAAGTAGCCATAGCTCATCCGAACTGGCATCTCCAGAAGATAGGCTTGACCTGTCATCTTCATCATCATCCTCGCCACCAATTATTCTCCTTCATCTTAATGTTCCACATGAATCTAACGAAACATGGGCAGATACGTCACCAGGGCTGCTAGGGGAGAAATCCACAGCACCTAACAGTATCTCCAATTCAGATTTCTTAGACAACAGCTTTACCAAAACAAGCGTGAATGCAGGACATACTGTAAGAAGGAAGAGCAAAAAGAAAAGCAAGAAGCACAAGCAACGTTGTAGGAAGCCAACAGCTGGATCTGAAATTAAATGTAAAGGGAACAACAGTCCTACCCCTGCAATTGGTATGGTTGATTGTGAAGATTCGGTACTTTCTCCTAAGTGTGTTGGTGACATACTGTTTGAGAACACTTTCTCACCCAGTTCATCAGTGAAAGAAGCCTCTGAAGAGGCACATGACAGTGAAAATGATGATCATTACCGGGCCTGTTCAGTTGCTTCGGTTTCAAGTGCTTCTTACTGTGATGAGACAGAACTGTATAGACCAACAACAGCATGCCTGGAATTGTTTGGACAGCACAACAAGAGTAACATCAGGTGTTTGGATAATAATCGTAATACCGCACTTGTTCATTCATCTCAAGAGACTTGTGCTGGCAGCAACGGGGACTGTTGGGATGATAACAAGATTCTGCTGAGTTTCGAGAATGAGTGTGGACCTGATCCATGTGAAACGACAGAATGTTGTTCTAGGGATGGAGTTGGTGATAATTGCAGTAGTGGTATTTGTTCCCTGAATGGTGTTGGTATGTGCAACAGAGTCCAGGCAGTCCATTTGTGCAGTGACACTAGCAGTGACAGTGATTTCCATCTAGTAATTTCAAGAAAGAGAGCTAGAAAAGAGAAGAAAATGGCACTGTGGAAGAGTTCCAATGGAGAGCGTGCATCCTCTGCTACACATGGTCGAAATGACAATTATGTTGGCCGCTCTTCTAGGCAAATTTTCCAGGAACTCAACACTAAGGATTTGTCCTGTAGACAAAACCGTGTTGGCAGTATACATCTTCAACATGGAGTTGTGTTAAAGAACTCCAAGAATAGCATCCATAAGCCAAGGAATATTTGCATACAGGTAGAGCCCCATAGTACTGTTGCATCAAAGGTTTCCAAACATGCTAGAATCCTCCATTCTTCGAATCCAAAAGAGGACAGCAGCAGAAAATCAAATAGTGATTTTAACAAGGAGTGGAACATTGATTCAGATAAAAAGCTACCAAATGCTATGCACGGTATAAAATCAAATTGCTGTGAGATGAGGTTGGATTCAGCTTCTGAACCTACAGCTCCAAAGTTTGCAATGGGCAATTGTCCTTCAGAATCTGGTAGATCAACAAATTGTACTGTAGGAGCTCTTCCCTTGCAGAAAAGAGGACTAGGAACTTCACGTCAAACCAATGATGCCATTGGCACCACTCCTGGACTGCTGTTACCTGGTACAGCTTCATCTCAAGAGCCTCTCTCTCTCTCTTTCTCTCTCTTAGCCATGTGAACAAAAATGAAAATACTACTTGGGGGTAGACTTTCTAACACAGAACATGTTTAATGCTTTCCTTTTGTAGGTTCTGGGTCTGCTCAAGCTGACTTAGTGGCTGTTGAATGGAATCACAGCTTCCAAAAGTTATGCAGTGCTGAGATGCGTCTGACTGAGATGTTCAGGGTTGTTGGTGATGCCTATCAAGTGCAAGTTTCTGCAGATGCCCACCTGGCTGCCGGTCATCCAATTACTGATCTTGATACATTTATCTATTCGGCAACTCCAGTCATTGGTCTTGTACCTTGCATGAAAGGCAGCAATTGTTCAAAGGACCAGTTAGTTAATGACTCAGTTTGTCAGCAAAATTTGTCTAACATTTCCCTGAGGAGCATGTGGGAATGGTATGAAGAGCCAGGGTGCTATGGGTTGGAAGTGAGAGCTTGTAATGATCTCAGTCCAGAGACATCATTCTGCAACAGTTCAGAGTTCTATGCATACTTTGTACCTTACTTATCTGCTGTTCAGTTGTTTGGGTGGTCTAGGAAGAGTATGGATCACAGTTTCGGCATTGGTGGGGGTGAGACATCAAATACTGGAAGCTCTCTGTGTTCTCACCCTGTATCTGCAAGGTTGCTCCGACCATTTGAGCAAAGTATGCGCTTGTCAGAATCATTTTCCTTTATAAAAGATCATGGAGAAGTCATATTTGAGTACTTTGAAACAGAGCAGCCTTCTTTTCGGCCTCCATTATTTGAAAAGTAAGTTCTGCTCATGTCTTTTGTGCATTTACAAACTCTAAGCATGGAACCAAATACTATGAGTTTGGCCGCTTTCTTAACTTGTCCTTTTCGGTAAGTTTGTTGCATTGTAGCTCTTGTAAATAATTTCATGACTCTTCAATCTGGTGTCTGCCTCAAAAATGCTCTCCGGGTTCATGACTGTAAATGATCCCCATTAACTTTGTTAGAAACAGGAAGGAAAGTTTGTGATTCTTGTTATGAACAGTATAATTCAGGCAAGGAAACTTAATGGTTTTCTGTTATGACTTATGACCAGTATGATATTTTAAACTATTATTGGGTTTGTGAACAATGACGCTTTGTCCAATCAAGTGGGTAGAGGCATTTTGGTTCCCTCTGAAACATGGCGTACATGTTGTGGTGATGCAAAGTGATTCAATTGATTGGACTGTTTCTTACCTAAAATGATAAGTTGCTAATGGATTATTCAAAAGAGTTTTCACTCCGATTCCAAATATTAGTTGTTTTAGGCTTTCCACCTCTTTTCTGAAGTCTAAATTATCCTAGAACTTCGTAGGCACATTACCCTCTTTTCTTCCTTCTTTGATCTTTCTAAATAAATACAAAATGCTATCACTCATGAATAAATGATCCATTTTTTTCCAACTTGAAAACAATAAGGGAAACAAAGTTATTGTATCTACTCCCTCTAGGTTGATAATACTTGTTATATATATATATATATATATATATGTATATATATATATATGTATATATATATATATATATATGTATATATATATATATATATATATGTATATATATATATATATATATATATAGAAATGTCAACAAATATATGATTTTATTGAAGTACTTTTTAAGACTAATCTATACATATGGTCTCCATATTTCTAAGACAAATATTTTAGAAATTATTCATAGTCAAAGATTTTAAAGTTTGACATTAGTACTGTCCAAAATGACAAGTATTATAAACCTAGAGGGAGTACTTCTTAATTCTTCTGGGCAAGTCCAAAATTTCATATTTGGTGCTGCCTTTCTCATGTGAGCGTTTATCTCTTGAATCAATTTGGATATTGAATTGTTGTTCGTCAGCCATGGTTGTTTTGGTCTACCTTTTTCTGTATTAATCTTGCTGCAACCTAATGTAGGATCAAGGAGCTTGTTAGCAGTGTAAACGTATCTGGCCATCAAATATTTGGGGATCCTGAAAAGCTGCAAAATGTGAAATTATGTGATCTTCACCCGGCTTCATGGTTTGATCCTGATACCTAATGTGTTGTTCTGCAATGCATACTGAACTTCTAATGTTGTTAGTGCTAGTCATTCCCTTGGTTATTTGGCACCTTTTGATCATGTCAATATGTTCAATGATAGGTTCAGTGTTGCCTGGTATCCTGTTTACTGTGTACCTCATGGGAAATTGCGTGCAGCATTTTTGACCTACCATTCACTGGGTAAACTGGTTCCACAGAAAGGCTCCCCAGATTTGACTGGTCTAGGTACCCGTATTGTTTCTCCAGTTTTTGGGCTGCAGAGTTACAATGACAAGGTAGCATTCGACTCCTTTTGTGAGTGTAGCAACTTTAGTGAATGTATCTAGCATATAGCTCCTGACTTTATTATTATTAATACGATACGTTGGGGATCTTGAAATAAGATCAAGATAATTGAGAGCCCTCAGCAAAAAAGACAATTGATTGGTTGATTTCCCGCTATATGCCCTTGGTTACTCACCAAAATCTTTTTTTTAATACTCTGTGTTCGTTATCATGATCTCATATTATATTTGGTAGAAAAAGGGATGCATTTGCGGTGAGGAAACCATCGCATTAATTATAAAGAACTATGTGGTAAAAGCCAAAGCTTAAAAGGACAGAAGAAAATTGATGTGGATATAGTTAAAGACGTTAACAATGATGGAATTATTTAGAATCAATTTTCATTCATTTTTTGTTTATCCAACAAGAGTGAAGGGCAATGGTCTCCTTTTTAAAACCATATCTTCCAAACATGTTAAAAATCAGACCTATATGGGGTATTTGGTTGGAAACAGATGCGCAACTTGATACACAAGCTTTACATGAGAGAATTTATTGTTGATAAGTTTTAGTATTTCTATCATAACTTTACCTACTTTTGAGTGGCAGTGGTAAAAAAGCACCTTGCTTACTTTTCTTTGTTATTAGTTTTCCTTTTGGAAATTGATGCATAATAACTCAGCTTGACTTGGTACCTCTTGTGTTATAGGGAGAGCAGTGGTTTCAGCTGAGGTGTCCAGATTCGAAGCAACTGCAAATAGATGGCGAGTCATCGATGGGCAGCCGTGCTGAAGTTCTGAAAGAGAGGCTGAGGACACTGCAGCGAGGTGCACTGGCCGCAGCAAGGGCTGTAGTTCCCAAGGGAGGTGGGGAATCCGTGAACTGCCACCCAGACTATGAGTTCTTCCTGTCTCGGTGTACCTAAGGCACAGGCATTCCAAAGAAACTGCAATCCACTCCCCAGAAAAGAAAAGAAGAAAAAGAAGAGAGGAGATTGTTGGTAGGATAATTCAGTAACCAGAGTCCGGTCATAGCTTATTGTAGAAGTGGAGAGAGAAAGAGAGAGAGAGAGAGAGAGAGAGGGGCGGGCACAAGCACAATGGTCACCCTTGTATAGAAAGACAGACAGACTAGTAACCCAACATAACATAATCTAACCCTGATACCAGTGCAAACCGTTACCAGAGTTTTAGACTTGGTAGAGTGGCAGTGCCCAAGATGTTTTTTTTTTTGGTATGGCAAGGAATTTTGTTTTTTGGTTTTTCTGGAGGGTGCAGAAGGAAAAGGAGGAAAATTGGGGTTGTGTAGCTACAAGCTAGTGTACATTTAGGGGCTTGGATGAAAAGAATGCATACAGAGATACTGAAGCTGGCGTTATTGTTTTGTATTGCGTTGTTTTGCACTTTTGTTGTGTATGAGAATCATACAGAAGCTGGGTGCAATGCAAATGATGTGAAGAAGCAGCAAAGCCACCATATATACTAGTAGCTGCTTTCAGTTGAGCCTCAGCCTCAGCCTCCTATTGTTGTTGCTGCTTGATGCTTGCTGTTACCCCCAGGTTTCCTTTACCGCGGTTACCGCGGTTACGGCGCCTATCGCGGGGTACGGTAAAAGGAAAACCACGGTAACCGTCTTAAATTCAAATAAATTTAAAAAATAATTTAAAATTTTGATAAATTTTATACGGTTTCGTACGGTTTGCCACGGTTACCGCGTGGTAACCGTGCTTATGGCCGGGCCCCGGAGGTAAGGCCAGCCCTAGTTACCCCTGAATTGAATTCTGAAACCGAATGAACAACCTGCAATGTAGTACTAGCAGCATGTAATATGGTGTCGTGGACACGTACACATACTCTTTCGAGTGGAGACTAACAACCCAGTCGAAAGAAAACTTGAGCCCAAAAACAAGCTGAAAAAACAGTCGAAAGTAGGCTCTGAATGACACTTTCTTTCTGTTGTTAATTAATTATTATTACCACTATGGGCCTGGCCCATCCCAGCCCAGTGCAGCTTCTGATGCGGCCCAACTCTGCTACCTCCGTCGTCGTCTTCCTCCTCCGGTGTCCGGTTCTCCTCTTCCTGAACTCGGGAAGGGATTCGATTCTCCTCTTCACCCCACTCCTCTCCACTCTCCACTCTCCCCAGTCCACTCCACATCAAAATCGAGCAAGCCCAAGGCGCCCTGCTTCTGCTCTGCTCTGCTACCGTCGCCGAGACGTAGGCCCTCCTCTTCTTCTTTTTCTTTGAAACCCTAACTTTTCTTTTGGGGGTTTAATCTGCTAGTGCTAGATTAGATGGCCGCAAAACTCGACCAATCGAAACCCTCCAAGATCTCCATTTTCGGGGCCAAAGCTGGATTTCTCATACCCAAGAACAAGCTCCCTGGCTCACTCGTTGCCCGTTCCAACGCCAAGAATGAATCACCTACTGCTTCTTCTTCTTCTGCTTCCTCCAACTCCAAGTCCAAGGAAGACAACAACAACGCTACTCAAAGAAACACTAAATGGGGCCCGGATCTCACCGTGGATCCTGCCGTCAGAAAATCCAGAGCTTCGGCCTACCAGGTTGCTTGCTTCTACTCCTATTTATGTTTCACTGTATATATGGGGAACCCATTTGCTTTGCTGCATCCATTAAGTCCTATTATATTTATGTATAACTTGTAAAACCACTAACTACTTTGACTATATTCAACCAACCACGGATCCCTAATATTATTGCAATGCGACAATCTTTACCCCTAATACCTAGCATGACTTGACTCTAGTTGGATCCCTCCATTTAGGCGTTTTTAATCATCAATGATCAATCCCTAGAATCCTCTGTGATATTATTAGTATTATTCACAAATTGCCTCGGGCATTAGCAAGTTATTTCTGCTCGCCTTCAGTGATAAGGATTATAACTTTGGATCATGTGTCCTTAAAATAACCAACCGTTTCTCATCCTTTTACGGGGATCTTGTTACTAGACAATGAATGATGGTTCTAAAAAAATAATAATGCCTAAATTTATTTAGTTACTTTGGTAACTCTCGACAGAACCAAACTAATGCCTTGTGCAATTTTACAAAAGGATTCTAAAGTAACCTATTGAGTTTCCTGTAATATTTTCCTTATGATTCTCTCGTGTTGGCAGCTTCAATTGCCATATGTCATTAAATCATATTACTGCATAAGCAGAATCGACTGGAGCAAATTACCAAGGAGCTGATATCGGGATCCCTGGAGATAAGTGAAAATGAAGGCTCACTGTCTACTGCAAGGGGCTCAAACTCTGATGGTGCTAACCATGAGAAAAAGAATGTGGTACTACTAAACTTACTTAGGCCCATTTTTTATTTTTCCTTCTTTTCTTTTTTTTTCATTCCCTGCCGTCTATATACTACTACTGATAGTGTGAGGCATTTGGATCTCGTCCTCCATTGTATCACAATTTGTCTATTGAAGGCATGCTGGTTTGTGGCTATGATAAGATATTTCGAACAATTATATGCTCTTATTTGATAAGTCTCTCTTTCCTTTTTTGTGTAGCAGCAGGGAAAGGTTGAGCTCTTGGAGCTTGAAAGAAGAGAAATTATTGGTCAGTGAAGTTTTCCTTTTGTGTTGCCATCTTACTGCTTCATATTTTGTGGGGAATGTGATACAGAGATTTGTACCATGTCTCAAAAATATTTTGTGTTTTTTAACTTGATTATATATCGCCTGTAGGTGAAATACTCCATTTAAATCCAGGATATAAGGCTCCGGAAGACTACAAGCCTTTACTTAAGGAAACAAAAATCCCTCTGCCTGTATGTAAAGTATTGCCCCTCAATGCTTATTTCATGGTTTGCATTTGCATCACTAGTTGTTTCCTTGTTCGTGGACGTGCTTGTCTGTTTACTTTTACCTCGAGATGATTTTTTGTATAATCTTGAGCTTCTCCATGAATTGTTGCGCACCAAGAGGAGTTTCTTTCTTTTTAGTTCAATTTGTTACAGTGATTTTTATCAGTGCTTGTTTGGTACAAATGTGTGGTAGTTTCAGCAGAAATGTATGCTACAATAGTGTGTCATCCACTCATTTATGATACATAGTAATTCATTTATCTCTTTAAACAAATTTTCGTAGATACAACATTTGGATGACTAAAGTATGGTGCATTCTGTGCTGTTGCCTATTGTAGACAAAAACATATCCAGGGCATAATATAATTGGAGTTCTTATGGGACCTGAGAGCAATGCCCAGAAGCGACTACAGGAAGTATGAACTATAACTAGACAGCTTATAGTTTATTTTATTGAAACTTACATGATAACAGGAGTATATCTGTTGGGAACTGATTGTAAGTTTGTTTACTTCTATTTGTGCAGGAAACTGGAGCTAAAATACGAGTATATGGGATTAAGAGAACCAATGGAGAGAAGGTAAATTGGTTTTCTTGATTCTCTGAATCTTAATTTCATGCTCTGATGTTCAAGCTCTACAGCACATCTGGTTCTTGTGCGTTTACCTTAGGGAACCTAAAATTGTTATTTCTGCTCAGAGTGAGATTCGCCAAGCAGACATAGATGAAGCACAAGGTGCTTATGAAGACCTGTACATAAATGTCTCAGCTGACTCTTATGACAAAGTAGATGCTGCGATTGCACTGATTGAGCTGCTTCTTACTCCTGTCTCTGTAAGTCCATCAACTTGGTCCTCTCTCTTGACGAATTATAGTATGCTTTCAGTTGACCACCTCAAATTTCTATCTCACCAGGTGAATTCAAGAGCTATTGAAGCAAATGCTACTGTTTCGTCAGCAGTTAGCTCAGGCGGTGCAGATTTAGCTGACCTGCGGCAGGTGCAGAACAACAGTTCTCAGCCAGCTTTTCTTCAGTACCAATCACATGATGCTCACTGGCTATCTACTTCCCAAGCCAATGGTCCACCAATTCCTTCCTCTGAGCCTCTGCCGAGTGCATTACCTAACAATTCTTTTCAGCTTCAGCCTCCTAGTGGCTCTTTAAGTACGCTTTCATATACAGGACCTCCACCTCTTATGAATATCATGCCAAGAAACCCATTGCCTATTCCTGGATCTCAGCCATTGATGCCAAACACTCAACAACCTCCGCTTCAATTCCAAACAAACCCCTCAATTGGACCTCCCTTTGGTAGACCACCTGGAATTGTAAGCCCACAACTGATGCCATCTTCCTCATTGCCGCGGTCTGTTAGACCTCTTCAAACACCCCATGCCTCTGGAGGATGGCTAAATTTTTCTTCTGTTCCAGTGCAATCTCAGAGGCCTTCACCAGCTTTTATGCCAGTGAGACGACCTATTTCCGTGTCTCCTCTTGTTTCAAGTCCACAGCTGGAAGGTGGCGCTGTTCCATCGTTTCCTCGTCAATCAAATATCTCCACGAGCTATGGCACTCAGCATCATCCATCAGGTGCAAGCTTTGCACCTTCAGCAACAATGCCTTCCATACCTCCTGGTGGCCCCCAATCTTTTCCTTCATTGTCACCTCAGGGTCCTTCCTCAATGCCAATGCTGTCGTCTCCTGCTGGATTAACACCACAGCCGCCTTATCCGCTGCCGATGCAAATGCGTCCTCCCATGGCAACACCTGCTCAAATGAGAGGCCCGCCTTCACCTTTCCCTCAGGCTGGGCCAACTCCTGGCATGCCACAAGTAAAACCAACGTCCCGCCCTCCTGCTGGCGGGTTTGGTGTGCCTGGTTCTAGAAACATGAACGCTATGAGGCCACCACGCCCAAGCAGCGGTGATTTTACCTTTCGGCCTCTTGTGTCAGCTTCACCAACACCAGAGCTTGGGGCATCAGGCAGTCAAGTGCCATTATTCCATCCTGGCAACCAGAGACCACCTATGGTGCCAGTTGAAGGTTTCCAAAGGCCAATTGATATGGGTCATCAGGGCCGGGCGTATGCTACTGGTCCACCATATCCGCATCAACATCCACATCCACATCCACATGCACACTTTGGTGGTGGAGGCTTCCTCCCTAGGAATCCAGCTGCATCTGCGCTTCAATCACCAGGGACAAGGGGGTTTGTTGGAGCTTTCCCTCTCCTGCCGGCGGCAGTTGAAGCACAACGGCCGTTTCATGTGTTGGCACCACTACAAACACAAGCACAAGCACAACAGAAGGCGGCGTTTGCAGAGACGAGCAGTGGCAGGCAAGGGGGCGGCAATCCGTTGCCGCCAATATACGATCCATTTGTGCCGAGTGCTGCAGTAATATCAGGAGGACCTGGAGGAAGAGGAGTAAAAAGGAAGGCGGAGGAGGACAAGGCTGAGTACGAGGATCTCATGGCATCTGTTGGTGTCAACTGACATGATATCACTCACAGAGATCTTTCTTGCTTGCTTGAGAAGAGTTCATTTGCTACTACTAGACTTTAGACTAGAGTAGAGTATAGGAGGAGTAATTTGGCATTAAAGGATAGAAGAGAAGAGAAGAATGACTGAATGTTTGTTTGTTATTGATCACTGTATGTTTTGGTATTGATCGAGGATGAAATTAAGCATCGTAATGTCTTGTTTCCTCCTCTTATGTTGTCCTGTTTGGAGAAAAGGAAAATCTTTGATGCATGCTATGCTAGCTGCTGCTGCTTGCTAGTTATGGTTGATGATTGAGAAACAAAGATTGCAAAACCTGTCTGTACTGTGTATTCCATCATCCTGCTATGAGCCTATGACTGACAGATGAGTCAACGAGTCGGGTTGGAAAAACCGGCGGTAACCACGCGGTTACCACGGTTACCGCCCATACCGTAGGGGTACGGTTACCCGTATCACACGGTATGGTTTAATGAAATTCGTCCGAATTCAAAAATTTTAAAAAAAAATCAAAAAAATCAAAAAAACGGAGAATAAATTTGAAAATTGGAAAAAGAAAAAAAAATGGGTCGTCCTGTTACTGTGCGGCCCGTCACACATCGCGCGGTTACCGCGCCATACCGCACGGTAACCGTGGTCGATACCGCGGTTTGCCCGAATTTTTGAATTCAAATTTCGATTTGTAAATTTGTCGCGGTTTTGTGCGGTTACCGCGGTTACCGCCATACCGCCGAGTGACGGTAACCAGGCCCCGGCGGTAAGTCCAACCCTCTCATGAGAGAGTAGAAGAGAAGCGCTTGCCTGGAAGGAAGAAAGCCAGAAAAGGAGGGGGGCAGGATGGACATTTCACATGTGAATAGAGGAGTACAGTACGTTCATTCGTTCATTCATTCATTCATCCATTCACGGGGGTCGGAGCAGACTGCTGCTGGAGTGCTGGTGGTGGTGCTGTTGCTGGAAGAGTCGGAGCAGTACTTGTTCTTCTTCTTCTTCTTCTTCTTCTTCCCCTTCCGACCTCCTCCTCCAGACGACGAGAGAGAGAGGGGGGGCTCGTGTCGTCAATGGCGACGACGTCCATATAGCATAGCTAGGGTTTGTGGGCCGGGGGAGATGCCGCCGATTCGAGCACGGCCATGGCCATGACCTTGTACCAGGGCGTCCCCTTCCACCAGCAGCAGATGCAGATAGAGTTAGAGTCTATGCTCTCCTTCCAATCCTCCATCCCCCCCAATGGAGGTGACCCTCCAACCTTCCCACCTCCCACACCCGCCACCATGCTTCTTGCCCCATCCTCCTCCTCCTCCGACTTCCGCAAGTACAAGTTCGTCACCTGTTCCCCCGCCGATTGGCCCGACCACGACCTCGCTATTTTGAACGACGGCCTCCTCAGGTTCTTTTTCCTGCAATTCACCCTTTCTTTCTTTCTTTCTTTCCAATAACTAAATTGTACTCTACTCTCCTTACTAGATATGCTCATGAACCTAATATTATCAAGTACACCAAGATTGCCGCAATGCTGCCTACTAGGACTATCAGGGATGTCGCTTTAAGATGCCGCTGGACTAAAGTAAGTATATATGCTACTTCCTTCTTCCCTCCCTCCATTTACCTACCATGCCAATGCATATGCTTCTCTTCCACCTACCTATCTATACCTCTTCTTCTTCTCACACCAACTTACCTTTATTGTCTCTAACGCCCATGTCAATGCCTTGCTCTCACTATGACAATTTCCGCCATCTACATACATTCAACTAACAAGTAAATGATTGTTAAATGAATGACAACAAACTGTCAAAGCAACACACTAGCCTCAATTTTCTCTTAGTTTCATCCCAACCTGGAACTAACCAATTACCAAATGCAAACTTCCTACAGACTGGAACAAAATATCATATCTCACTTCAGCTTTCAATGTTTGCCCCTAGGGCCTATGTTTCTTAACACTGCTTAGACTCTTCCTAACTTATCAGGTGTAATTATCATTGCCTATTTTGTTCAACTGCCATTCCAGGACAATGAAAGTAGGCGTGGAAAACTTGATCAAGTCTACACGGGGAAAATGATAAGGGGCTTGAAGGTATTCTTGCATTCAGTGATTGGTCTACTTAGACATCTCATCTGGTTCAACAAGGCACTAGGCACTACTCGCGTGGCGCCTAGGTCAGACCAATTAGTCTAATCCAACAAATTAGCAAGCATATTTACAATAAAAAAAGTAGACTATATAATACTGTAGTCCAGCGGCGTAATGCACCATCTAATGCCTAATCGTGGCGGCTACCTGGGCACTATTTTAGGATGTCAAGATCCTTTAGTTCATTTCTGTGCTACTACTCACCCCCTCCTGCCCCTCTCTCTTCTGTATTATGAAGTTGCTTGGACATAACTGCAGGACAACATGGTTTCGTCTACCTTGGCAGCTAATGTCCAAATCCAAAATCCAAACAATATGGTACCATTCTCAATATCAATGCATTATCAGGGTCAAAACAGCCTGATTCATAAGGAAGGTCAGTCCCACAGTTAAACATATTATGTTTGTTCCTTCAATGTGATCACTTGTTTTTGTGCCAGTGCTTTATATGGCATATTTGAACTTAAGTTGTTGGTTGAAGTTGTTTGAAGAGCAATTTATTGATATTGTCCATAGGATAAATAATGTAGACAGGTTATTTCTTGTTCACTTTGTGTAGTTCAGTTCTAGCGATTTGGTTCAATCCTGTAGCCTAGCGGTTACAATGCTCAAGTAGCACCTCTAGGTCCTGGGTTCAACTCCCCATATAAGCGAATTTTAGGCCTAGTTAAAAAAAGTCACTCGCTGGCCCCTCATAAAAACACGTGTTAAGAATCGATCTATGGAGGGTGGGCCCTCGTGTAGGGGGTAGGTGCCTCAAAGCACAGGTTAAGGACTGATCCATAAGGCGCAAGTCCGCGTGGCTTTTCTTGGCCAGTTTGTCTTAATGGAAAGCCGTGGGGGCGGTCATTCCCCCGCTGATCGAGTTCTTTTTTTCTGGTAGCTTAGTATCGCACCTGATAGTACTATCAGTCTATCACCCAGTGACTAGGATCTATTGGCTTCTCCTAAGTTTGTGTGCCTGGATCTACGGGCTTCACTAATTATCTGAGAGTTTACACTGAGGAATTATATCAACCTTATTTGAAAACACAGAATCGTGAATTCGTGATTTGATCATGGTTGTTAAGTTGGTGGTCTTTGTTATTACCCTAGTCGTTACATGCCAATCATGATGCTTGTATCTGTTCTGTTGACGCGGTTCTATTCTTTTGTACCATGGGAGTAGTAGCAATAATTCTGCTTAGAGAAGATAACTTATTTTTTTTCTTATGAAATATCCTGTAGCTATTTCCTGCTGGTTTTATTTGCCCCTGATGATGTTCATTTGTTCCCATTCTGAAGCAGTCCCTGTTTTAGATAGTGCAACTCAGCATCTTTTGGAGGAAAATAACCAGTTGCTAAGCCAGATTGCTGAAAATATCAAAACTTTCAAGGTTTTCTTACTGATATGTGCTATCCCTTATTTCTCTATCGATCGATAGGTGAAAGCTTAAGTTGTTGTAATCATGCTTGAAATTCCAAATTACTTACAGATGGTGGAGAATATGGATCTCTTTCTGCGGACGAATAATAATATCAGGACAGTTCTTAAAAGGTATGATATTATGATATGCTGCATTTTGCTCATGTTTAATTTACTTCGTGCATGCTACTTTAGGTACACACAACACGTGGCATGCATAAGTTGGTCGTGTCACTTTTCTGTCATCTGTTTTAATTTCAGTGTGTTCCTGGCCCCTTGCGATTGCCTGTACTTTATCAATATGAATGTGATTGGAGCAGGGTTCACAAAACCACTTGGTATTCGTGAAATTTCATGGTTTTTGAGCCAGCTCAAGCTAACAAACCACTTGGTAAACTGGTCATTCGAAAAAAAATCGAACTGAATTTCAAAATTTTAACAATTTATCCTAATTTTACAGTTTTCAAACGGTTTTTGAAAAAACCAACAAAACCACTTGGATTTTTTGATCAGTGAACGATTTTGTGAACCCTGGATTGGAGTCTTGCATTTCTTGGACGAACTCCGGCCTCTGCACCAATTAAGGGTGCATGCAGCCATATTTGTGGACACAATGATTTGAACCCTGATGGGTTGAGAATATGGTGCTTCCTTGGAGAGTCTTTCATGCACCACTTGTGCACATTAATCTTCAGTCAAGGAGACTCCTTGTTTGTGCTTGCAGGAGTCTGCCCCCCATATATTAATGAGCACTGCTATACGTATGATCTTCTGTTTACTATGGTTTTACAATCAAATGTTTCTCTCCTAGCATTATTAATGGCTGTAAGTTCTGGTCCAATAGAAAATTTGGTTCCACTTCCACATGGACAGCATGGTGTTTGATCATATTAAAAATTTAAAATTGTAAGCCAACATCGAACACATAGTATTTTCGTATATTAATGCAGTGAGATGCAGAAGAAAGCATGATCAAGCCCAAATATTTTACCATCATATTTCATTGCTCCCTGTCTAAGTTAGCTAATTTGTTTATAAAAAAAATATGTTGTAGAATGAGTGAGACGCCTGGTATCATGGGTCAGATGCCTCCCTTGCCGGTACCTGTAAATGAAGGCAGCCTGAATACACTTCTTCAAATGGACAGAATGGTAAGGCTATAATCACATGGCTGTAGGACACCCCCACTAAATGCATAGCATCGTTGTCCTAAGTAGTGTCCATTGTTGTATGTTAAAATTGTGCCTGGTCTTATCCGGCTATAATACAACAACTACTAGCAAGTGCAAAATTAATATTTCTATCATAGTTTGAAGAACTGAAGCCATTGCTTACCAATACATATGTTAATAATATGAAACATGCTATACTAAAAAGGGACGTAGAGAAAAATGGTAAAATGAAGCTTCAGCTTTTTTTCTTTCAAATTAGATCCTTTCTTTTTAACTGTGTTGCTCCTTGTGTTGGCTTTTGTTTTTCTGTAAGGACTCTGCTTATGTTTCATTATTTGGTTCAGCTTTGGGTTGTTTTTGCGTTTGGAACTGTTATAATTAATCTGTTGTTTGTTGTTTTCTCCTGTAGGTTGGTGCCTATGGTATACCATGAAACTCCCACATGAAGGAAGCGACGCGGGACTGATGTAAGATCAATTTGGAAAGGAGAGATGAATTGCATAGCATCCTATAGGGGAAGTTGACAGAGAGGAGCCTTTGCCTGATTTGTACTAATGGCATGAAGACAACCAAAGGATGCTAGAGCTTAGACTAACCAAGGTGCCACGGGATAAGTAATGTTTTTTGAGGATTTTTTTTCTTTTCATTGTTTTAGCTGTCGTTTGTCTGTCCTTGATTCTTGGGGAAGAACAAGCCATCAGTCAGGCGGGTATGCGGTTTATTGTTTTGTGGCTGTATTGGTTGCTGCAAGAAAGTACATGCTGCCGCTGCACTTTATTCAATAGAAGGGAATGGCTGTAAATATTGGGTGTGGTGGTGGTATTCTAAGGCCGGTGTTGATGTAAAGAGATAATCCATTATATGCCACTACTTTGTCATAGGTTTATGATTTGTTACTGAAAGTCACATTCTACAATATTGTTGATGCAAAAAACACACACTGGCCTGGGAGATCTGCTTAGCTCCAGTGCAGGTCCAAATCTTGGTGAGATGCGAGCGTGCCAGTCAGTTTGATCCTGCAACTGACAAGATATACAAACGACAGATCAAAGAACCGATCGGCCAACATAGCCGATGTAGTAATTCCAGCCGATCCTGATAACAGCCGATAGCGATAGGGTTTTGAGCTATCGGCTATGTGTTCAATGTAGATTCTGACACTTGACAAAGAGACAATCGGCTGATGATAATATGCATTAGATCGACAATGACTTGATAAAGTGAAACGAAAGTTAGACATACTCGATCGGCTGTAGATATCAATGATACATAATCTAAATCTCAAAATATATTTAAACCAAGTGATTGGGATAGATCGGACAGGGCGCCGAGACAGTATAAATCACTTATATCTAAAAACACTTCAAGAGAGAGATTATATATATTCATAGCATAGCCGATGAAGTGAATCTAACATAGATCCAATGCCATAAAATCCACAAGATTAGATTAAACAGTGAAACCTTTGTTACAGTGTGCATCGGCTGAAACAGAATCGGACAAGGATAGCCGATGTAGCCGATTCCGATAAGGAGATGGCAGGATCATTGTCGGGTTCGGTTGGTGTGCTTCATGAGGATTGCCACGTGCGGATTGAGTCCGAAGAAGGCAATTGTATCTATTAATTAGAATATTTGTTAGTTTCCTTTTATCTTTAGGAAAGTTTCTTTCTTGTCCTACAAGGACTAGTATCTCCCCATGGGTATAAATATGTACACCCGGGGTTATTGTAATTAATCAACTCTCGATCAATACAATTCGGCGCATCGCCACCTTTTACTCTGTTACGGTTTCTTTATCAACCGGCGGAATTTGGCACCTGACGCGGGGCTGCATCGGCTGTCGATCCTCCGGCGAAGGGGTAAGTCCAATGTTCCGTCGTGACGGAGCGTGAAACTCCTCACCGGGAGACCGCGCGGGCCCCCCTTTGCCGGTTCGGCCGGGGGTGCTAAGTGAGTTTCTTCGCCCTCGATCTAGAGGACGTCAGCGAGAGTGAAAACACGCAAGACGCGGGTGACGTAGACAGGTTCGGGCCGCTGAGAAGCGTAACACCCTACTCCTGTGTTCTGGTGAATCTGAGGGTCTCCAACAATACAAAGGGAATTCTATCTCCACGCATTTGCTGGAGTCCTCCCCTTTTCCTAGGCCTGGGCCTCCTTTTATCTGATCAGGGGTCACCACATGGGCCTCAAGTGCCTAAGAAAAGAAAATTCTTTTTACAATCAGGGCTAGTCTACAGCCGGAAGTGACCTCTGACAAGCTTGGTGCATGCCTTCTGCCCCGCTCGCCAGCTCTCCCGGTGGACACCCGTTTCAACCTTCATTCAATGGCCGGCGACTTTCTTGCTACGCCTGCGCTGAAATCTGGATTGGATCTGACCGGGGCTGACATACCAACTCCAGGAGTCAGCACGTCGGCTCCGGCTAGGGACGAGAGCCAGGAGGCTCTCATATTCCGACGGGACGGGGCGAGGCGTGCCATCGGCCGCCTGTCGCCACCTAACCCGCGATCTGACCGGTCTGTGACCGGTCACACACCGCGACCGGTCACGGACCGGATAAGCGCGCGCTGCGCCGCATTAAATGCGCGCGGTGCGCTCGCCTGATCCGCTATAAATGCGGTTAGGTGAGCCCTGTTGTGCTCACCTAACCCGCACACGTGGCGCCAAGATCACGGGGGGTCGGGGCGCCCCAGCCCTCGGGGCCGAAACGGGAGCGGCCCGACCCCTCGGGGAGACAGAGGAAGGGGCGGCCACGTCACCCCCGGGCCCGACCCCCCCGAGGGGGTCGGGACACGTGGAGGACCGCGGCTACCCAAGCCTCTAGTCATGACACCCCCGGTCCCATGTCACCGACAGTAGCCCCCGGCGTTATGCCAGGGCGACCGCCCCCCTCGAGGGAAGCGCTCGGGCGTGACGCCACTCCTTAGGCGGGTGACAGGTGAGACCGGTCCCTATAGGTGGGATGAGTATTTAAGACAATACTTCACAGTGAAGGCCATCATTTTCGTTACCATTAACGATTACCCCGCCATGTTTTCAATGTTCAGGCAGATTAAAGAGAAAACAGGATGTGTGATCTATTTAAATGGAACCTACTACAGATACCTCTCAGGTTCCAACAAGTTTGTTTACATGCGGCACCGGTGTTTCTTACGCAGAGATCATAAATACCGCAAGATGACGTCTGAATTCGATGGTACCGAAGAGAATGATCCTTCACCAAAAAACAAAAGTAGGGAGGAAATATGTGCGGAGACAGAGAAAATCCAATGCGTGTTCGGGAAAGGGCCGAAAAAATGTGCCAAGGGAACAAAGCGTAAGAAACTAGATGATAAATCCCCTCCCTCATTCAAGAAGCACTCAATTTTATTTAAGTACCTGCCATACTGGAAAGATTTGGAGATTCATCATACCATAGATGTCATGCATCTAGAAAAGAATGTGTTCAATAACATCATCGGAACATTGTTGAACTTACCAAATAAGATGAAGGATGCCATAGATGTCATGCATCTACAAATTCTTGCTTTAATCTAATAAGCCAATGAATTATACTCCCTTGATCGCAAAATATAAGACGCAACTATCAGTCTACCTAATGCATTGACCAAAAAAGAATTATTATTACCTCCTCATTTAGATCACTCCAACAAATACAATGCATATATCCAATAGGATTTGAGATCTTGAAGGTGGAGTATTTGAAAAAACAAGAGTAAAATACATGGTAGGTCATTCAACTTGTTTAGGTGTGTTATATAGGTCACTCTACTTTTAAAATATACATTTGAGTCATTAATGTGAGTTAAGTAAGTCATTTTAGCTATCTAACTATCCACATGATCACATTTTATATACATACCGTGTCACATAGGATTAAAAAAATTGTCTGGGGCATCCACAGCTGCTGTCTCCTAGGATTTCACCTCCATCGCTGTTTAAGCTTGTTGTCGCCGACGCCTAGGATTTTGCCTCCATCGCTATTTGTATTCATAGCTTGTCACCGCAACTGCCATTGCAAGGTTTGATGGACAAAACAAGAACAACTAAAATGATTTGGTTCCTCTAATTTCGTGTATTTCCAAATACTAGTGTTATGAGAAAGAAAAGAAATACATATGCGACCAAAAGCAATTTTTTCAATTATAGGTGACATGCCATAAACTTGGTAGATGGGTACGATCTAATGTAAGAAATGGAGAAATGAGTATATAGGTGCAACAATTTGGCTAGTACGTGCATTTTGGTTAAAAGATCATCTTGACAAGGATCTACATGCATTATGTATTGCTTTTAGTTGCTTAGTTATAATAATAAAATAATCTATCAACTTGAAACTAAAAATATATGATTATCAAAAGTAAGTGTATGCTACCATAATTTTCAAGCGATTCAACTAGTCAAACATATTCATTGCCTAGGTGACGAACATGGCAAAACACAAAATTGAATCCATGAGCCAACGATCTAGCAGTTATGCTTATAATACAATGATTAATCAAACGTACATAAATTGTTTTTACCAAAACGCACATGATTGTCAAGTTCATATACCAGTCTACTCTTTTTTTCTTGCACTAGATTGTACTCACCTACCAACTTCTTAAACCGTTGGACAATTTACTCTTTTTAATCATAGGTGGCATGCTATGTGTAAAATGTATGCTCATGTGAATAATTAGATGAGCAAATAGCTCACTTAATTCACATTTCACATTAGTGACTTAGATGTGCATTTAAATAGAGTGACCT
Source organism: Oryza officinalis (assembly GCA_008326285.1). Classification (NCBI taxonomy): domain Eukaryota; kingdom Viridiplantae; phylum Streptophyta; class Magnoliopsida; order Poales; family Poaceae; genus Oryza; species Oryza officinalis. The sequence goes on along the minus strand of BDMV01000008.1, from coordinate 111,951 downwards.
ATATGACATACCTAAATAAGTTAAGTGACCCTCCATGTATTTTACTAAAAAATCAAATTAAAAGAAAAGAGAAGTGCTAGTTAATTGCATGCAAGTATGTACATCTCGTATTATGAAACATTAAAAAAAATAGTTACGCCTTATTCAAAATGGAGTAACTAAGCATATATCCGTTTGACATAAAAGATATGATGGTTCTATTTTTGAAGGAATGGCTCAAATGTTAATGAGAGAAAAAAAAGAAGGTTAGATTGATCTATCAGTTTTTTAAATCAAGTTGACGGAGCGTGAAACTCCTCACCGGGAGACCGCGCGGGCCCCCCTTTGCCGGTTCGGCCGGGGGCGCTAAGTGAGTTTCTTCGCCCTCGATCTAAAGAATGGCAGCGAGAGTGGAAACACGCAAGACGCGGGCGACGTAGACAGGTTCGGGCCGCTGAGAAGCGTAACACCCTACTCCTGTGTTCTGGTGGATCTGAGGGTCTCCAACAATACAAAGGGAATTCTCTCTCTCCAACGTATCGGTCGGAGTCCTCCCTCCCTTTCCTAGGCCTGGGCCTCCTTTTATCTGATCAGGGGTCACCACATGGGCCTCAAGCTGCCTAAGAAAAGAAACATTCTTTTTACAATCAGGGCTAGTCTACAGCCGGAAGTGACTTCTGACAAGCA
>BDMV01000008.1:0-111185 GCA_008326285.1 Oryza officinalis | reverse complement strand
TTAAGGACTTTATGTTTTTCTTTTATCTTTAGGAAAGTTTCTTTCTTGTCCTACAAGGACTAGTATCTCCCCATGGGTATAAATATGTACACCCGGGGTTATTGTAATCTATCAACTCTCGATCAATACAATTCGGCGCATCGCCACCTTTTACTCTGTTACGGTTTCTTTATCAACCGGCGGAATTTGGCACCTGACGCGGGGCTGCATCGGCTGTCGATCTCCGGCGAAGGGGTAAGTCCAATGTTCCGTCGGTTCAGGCAATTGTATCATCTACGTCGGCGTCGTTCAAGGCTGCATCAGTACATTCGACTCTTGGATCTGCTCTGGTTTGGATGATATATTTGCCTGGCTATTTATCATATGTCTTCTGTTAATCTAGTATTAGCATCTCGATTTAGCTTTATCGGCTGCTTCTCGTTTTAGGGTTTCTGCTGGTATCGACTAAATCGTCTTGCTAGATTAGATTAGCTTAGGCATCTACCACCCTGAAAATCATCAAGGCTTGATCATCTAGATACCGTGTTTCTTTACATACTTAGTGCTGCATCAGTTGAGTTTGACCTACTAAGTCGTGCTTAGAACCATGAATCTCTAGCCTGCTTTTTGATTGCTGATAAGGGTTTCATCGGGGTTTCAGCCGATGAGTTATCTGGACGTTGCATCGGCTTATAAGGATTGCATATAAGTTGAATTTAGCCGATGACAGCCGATTTGGCTTGCAGCCGATTCATACTCTGTTTCTGTAATCGCTTATCTCCTCCAATCGGCTTCGGCTTTAACTCTGAATCCAATGCATGATTTACCAAATTTCGTCGTTAACAAATATGTCATTAACTTTGTTTTAACTTTTACGATTTACCATCGTCGTCCGGTTAGCCTTTGTTAGTACTGTACAGTTTTGTCTAAATGACCACAATACCCCTAAGACAAAAACTTTCAAAATCTAGATAAAAGTTTTGAAATATCATATTATAAACATAAGATTGTAAACATCCAAAAATTGGCAAAAAACTTAAAATATGATATTTTAGAATTTTTATTTAAATTTTGAAAGTTTTTGTTTTAGAGGTATTTTAATCATTTAGATAAAATTGTACATTGCTAACGGAGGCTGACCGAACGATGATAGTAAATTATAGAAGTTAAAGCAAAAGTCGATAGCATATTATAGAACGTAATAAAGTTATTGACAAATCGTAGACCTGTGACAAACTCAGTGACATTATAATATAATGGACTCTCTAATAATATATAAAAGAACATAGATAAGATATCATTCATCTGTTCTCTCGGTACACTAACTGAGCGATCATATTATTTACTATTTTGCCCATAACGCTGTCATCGGATGGATTCAAATTAGTTTATCCATGGGGTATCATATAGAACATATATAATATAATTGTGTTAGCTCTAGCTTGAACGATCGGGGGTGTAGCTCATATGGTAGAGCGCTCGCTTCGCATGCGAGAGGCACGGGGTTCGATTCCCCGCACCTCCAGTCTTCTTTCTCGACTCCTTTTTTTGTTCTTCTGGGCATTCATTTGCCTGATGTTTCTACTGGCAGAAAGCCAGAGACAACCAGGGTGGTGAATGTTGTGAATACAGGGTGCTGGCAATGAACAGACTTTCATTGCATTAGTAAGAGAAATAGATGGATGACATCAAAAGCAAAATCACACACCACTCTCTTTATCTTATAGATCCAAAAATATTTACAGAAGCTGCAAATATTGTTCTGAAAAGTACAAATCAAGTTCCCCAACATAACTGAATTAAATAAACTGACGAGTGCTTTTCTCAACCCAAGATAAGCTGTAGAAGCCCTTTGCCAACACTTCCAATATTCTACCAATCTTTTGTCTTTTTTTTCCCATTCATTCAGAGTTAACAGGTCAAAGCCGCATGCGCTTCTTTAATTTTGTCCCATGTGATGGTGGCCACCAGTGATATAAAAATCGATGACACTTTCAACTTCTCCTGGATTGCGAACTTATAGTAAGTCCACGTCCTTCCCTTCAAATGCATCAACTAACACTGTTGCAATTAACTCCAAATGCATCTAGGGATTTGTTGTCTGCTGATGAATGGCCTTCTCTCCTCGGATAATCTTTGTAAAAAAACACAAAGGTCCAATAAGATATGCGAAGAATTGTTATTAACATACTTTTTAGGGAAAACGAACGGAGCTGGCAATTTTGTGTGCATCCCACAGAATATTCATGAGTGATGATCTATATGTTTGTCATGTTGGTTTATTTAGTAAGGTTTCTCAACTTTTTGTACTGAGCATTTTTATCAGTTATGTCAAGCGATAATTGAGATTTGCAAGCCATAAATGCTGACGTCAGAGATGCAATATACAAAAAGGAAGAAACAGAAAAGAAAAAGGTTGCATACAAATTTGCCAGGAGCCAAGTTTTTGTAGATAATGATGACATCCCCAGCCTGAAGACCATGTGTCTTCAGAAATTCACCTGCCAATATGAATACGAAATATCAATCTACCAATGTCCACATCCGCAGGAAATACTCATACTTTCCATGTTGAATCATACCTGCAGAATCCAGAATGTACATTCTGCTTTTGTTATTTGGCCAGTACCTGAAATAGCATCGTTGACTCTGTGACTTAGTAGTAGTAAGTGGTAGAGTATATCTAGGTTAGGCAGCAATGTATCGGTTTCTCCATGCTGTGAAAACTGATCATGTAACCGAACCAGGATTAGCAATCAGGCAGCTGCCACAAGATGTATGAACCTATGAACTCCTTTACAAATTTCAGATTTCTAAACATGCTGTGGAACTTAATGCATACAGTGCCTTCAACCTCCCACTTTTTCATAATCTAGGCATCTTGTTAAGTCATTGCAATTCAGAACCATTTTTTCTTTGTTGTCTTTCAGAAATTGCATGTGAGAGATGTCATAAGATGGCAGGAAAGGCACCTGTACTTAAACTTCCATGTCACTGGGAGCACCATGTCGTCCATGTGCAGTATCAAAGGATCCCTTTGCAACAAAGGTGGAAGACTAGCCTCTGCATCCTTCTGAAATAAATTCAGACAGTTACATTATGAAGCATAGTTCAGACCGCATGAAAGTTCTCACAGAATGATACTAGAGAACTTCCAAGAGACAGAAATACGGAACATACCTTGGGTAGCACAATTCTTCCAACATTTCCAACATCACTCTTTGTCAGCTCCTTGCGCAGAATGACTTGGTATTCTCCAGAGTTGAGTAGTTTCTGGCACAAAAGCACACTCCCATCAACACAAAGGAAATGAAGGCGCTAATTATGAGAGAAGTATGTGCCTATGTACTGCATCAGTGTTTTGGCTAATCATCTTTACAAGCTACTTGAATTGCTGAACTACTAAGGAATTGCTGCTTCATTTGCCCTTCTGCTCAAATGACTATAGCGGCATTGAGTAATTGATAGATACTTGATCCATTACTTATGCTATGCGCTTGCCTAGTGTAGATTAAATGTGAGATAGAAATTTGTGTAGTAAATCAGATACAGACAGCATGTTAAGTGTAGTGCGTTACTCACAGTAGCACGACTTTCATGGCCTTGCTTCGACTCAGGGAGAGTACCAACTGTCTCACAGTGAAGTTCAACATTGCCGTTTCTGGTTTCCAATTCATCACTGCTCTTAACCACTCTAGGCAAAATCTGGTTAGCATCCATTACGGTAGTTAGATTATGTGTTATGAAGGACGATGAAAACTAGAAGGGGTTTCCAAATCCTGAAGGTTCTTATGTATATACCTCTGGTTTCTTATCTTCCTTGGCAGATATGGGTCCTTCTATGGGAGGCATGTGGGTGCAAATATTCGGTCCCATGGATGGTGAAGTAAAAGACTCGACCCCGTAGCTGGATGCAGGACCTGTAATTTAAACAGGATATGGGGAAAAAACTGATGGCTGGGTGAAAGAATTTGGTGGGACGCAAATAGCTGCCCCATATGTACATGACTGAGAAAACCTGGCTATTAGCTAATGCCTAAGTGGAATACAGTAGCTTAGATTCACTACCCATATTGATCGAGGTATGGAGAGCAATAATGTAAATGCATCATGGACCTACTTGTTCAACATCAGAGGCACAGAGAATTAAAATGAGCTAGGTCGGTCAAAATTCCTAGTTGTTACAAGCGACATCTGTAGCTCTGAGCAACGTAGGAAGATTAATTTTGGTTATTGCTTGCTTTAAAAGGAAAAGGGAAAAAAAGGCATGCAGTATATGTTGGTTTAGTTGGAAAGGAGACAAGTTTTAATGAAGCAGTACGTACCTGGTGTGTCTCTAGGATGATGATGGTTGTTGGCAAGGCGCAGGTGGTCGTCGTGTGGCGCAGGGAAGGAGGCGGGGTAGGCGTTCTTGTTGAGCATGTAATGTGTCCAGAAGGCATAGCAGGGGGAGAAGCTGTAATGGACGGCATTGCTGGGGGCAGTAGAGGAGTGCGCGGCAAGGGAGGTGAAGGCGCTGGTGGAGGTGCTCCAGTCGGCAAAACCTCTGGGAGTGGGAGTGTGACAAGGGTGAGGAGCAGCATTGTGATTGTGATTGTGAGAATTGTGATTGTGAGTATTGTGATTGTGGCTGTGGCTGTGCGGGTGGGGGGGCTCGGGTCCTGCAATACAAGCACATGGTCAATACATTTACAATTACATATACATACATAGATGGGCTAATTAAGTGAAGTGAATGAATTGAATAGACAGAGTGACGAATGATTGATGACCCTAAATACATACATGCATAGTAGACCCAAAATGAAATCAATCAATCAAGCAGCGGAGCGGAGCGGAGTGGCGTGGGAGGGTAGGGGATCTCTAGATTAATAAAATTAATAAATGGTAAACAAGGACCTCCAGATTCTCTTGTTCCTTTTAATAATAGTAGTAACAGATAAAGAAAAAGATCTGAATTTTGGTGGTCTGCCTACCTGCTGCCCTAACATTCCTTGTTGTAGTGTATAGTACGTAGTACTCCGTAGTAAGAAAGAAGAAGAGAGATGTAGAGAGAGAGAGAGAGTACCGGAGGNGGGGAAGGGATTGGGGAAGGGGACGGTCTGCTGGTGGACGGCGGCCAGGAGAGCCTGGTAGTGATAGGGGTGGCCGCCGCCGTCGCCGTCGCCGTCGCCGCCGTCCATTTGCCCCATTGCCCTGCCCTGCCCGCTTCTCTTCTCTCGCTCGCTCGCTTTCCCCTCTCCCTCCCTCACTTTCTCACTTAATTTCTCACACACCACCACATACCCAGAGCCAGAGGGCAGAGGAAGAAGTCGCAGAGAGGAGGAGGCCACTACGCCCCCTAGCCCCTAGCCCCTACCCTCCTAGGAGGAAGAAGAGGAGAGGAGAGGAGAGGGGAGAAGGTGGAAGCGGAGGCGAAGGAGGAAGCGGAGGTGGTGGTGGTGAGGTGACCCGTTCTACCAGCCTATCTCTCTCTCTCTCTATCTCATCTCATCTATCTGGAGTACCTATCCATCCATCTCTCCTTGTGCCTCTCTCTCTCTCTCTCTAACTGTGAGACTCCATCTATCAGGACCAAGACAGTTTGTTACTACTACTTCTGCTCACTAATTACACCCATCATCTCTCTCTTATTTTCCTCCTAACCACAGTAGTATTGGACCACTTCTCCCCTTCCCCCCACCCCTTTCTGCCCCCCTCCTCCTCTTTCTTTTTCCCCTGCTACCAACTATACACTTCTATTCTTATATGTAGGATGACATCTATGTATTTATCATAGGAGGTAACATTTAGAAGAAGAAAAAAAGATTCACCTATTCATCATCTTAGTTTTTTTTACCAGTTTTTTTAATTTCATACTAACTGAACTATTTTAAAACATATATGTCATTACCTCCATACCTACAAATGGGTCCACTAATCATAGAATTTACATACTGATATTGACACTAGTCTTCTCTATGTCTGACTATTTGAAGGTTAGGATGTTCTACGGTATCCACACATAAAAAAAACACAATCGACTACTAACTTAGGCAATAAATGTTAAAAAAAATATATGATTGGGATATGTAAATCTAACATATCCAAGTTAGAAGAATTTATTTAATATCATAAGTCGTTCTTCTAAGAAACGATAGTTGGATATCGTATCAAATATGGACAGAACTAAAAATACACTCTTCACCACACGCTCTAATATGTGATATTTAGGGTCCCTTTAATTTGTAGGAAAAACATATGAATTTTAAAGAATTTCAATTCTATAGAAAAAAGTCTTATGAAGACCTTTGAAACACAGGATTGAATCCTGTCATATCCTTTGAAATTCCTATGAAATGAACAATCCTATAGAGATTTTGGAGAAAACTTAGCAAGAGCTTTAACCTCTTGAAAAATTTTCTTGGAGTCTATTTCTCATTCGATTCATGTGTTTTTTCTATGGTCGAATCAAACGGTCGTTCTTGTGATTTTTATGTGTTTTGTAGTCATCTGCTTTGCATTTGTATTCTTGTCAGAATCCTGTGTTTTTCTATTCCTCTGTTTTTTCATTTCCGCGATTAAGGGGGCCCTCAATCTATACAACCTTCATTAGCTAGTCAACAAAATAGATGGACCAAATAAAATATCAGGTTGGACATAGGAAAGGCTAACCTTAAAATGCCAATACTAAGTCTAACCCTAAGGTGAGACACAAAAAAATTATAGTTAAATTTTAATCAAACAAAGCATTGGGTCTCGTATAGTAGTTCTCTTAAAGTATTAGTAATATTCTATTATTAGGTAAGTTTTTGCCCTAAAAATTCACAATTATTTATTTAAATCTTTTGGCTTTGGGGTGGGGGAGAATTTAGGGTGAGCTTTTGAGGGTAAAATCTTGGCTCAAGCTTAGCTAGGTAATTATAACCACTCTACCAAGCTGAACTACATAGTATAGAAGTAGAACATCATATCGAGGGACCAATGACTTCAGCATCTCCAAGGCATACAAGATATTTCGCTTAAAAGGGGCATAAGCAGGGTTTTTCTTTCCTATTAAAAATCACGAAAACTACTCGATTTTATGAAACCGCTAGGGTCAGTTTGCAAAAACCAAGTGGTTTTAGTGGTTTTTTATAGAGCTTATTGAAAGTCATTGGTTTTTGCTCAATCTTCAACAAGGAGCGGTTTTCTCCTCGAAAACAATAATGTGAAACCTAATATACTCCCTCCATTCATTTTTTATCATCATATTTGGTTTGTGCAGCAATACCAAGATAATCTAGCATATCAATTAATCAAAATCAATTAGCATTATCAACCTTTCATATCCTGGCAGGCCGCATGAACTCCCCAATTAGTTATGATTGCATTAAATGCTTAACCAAGATTTCTGCCAATAGAGCCGCAAGGCATGCATGCAGCGCAGCATGCGAAGCGTCATTAACAATTTGCCCGAGATTTCTGCCACAACCTCGGAACCTCCACCTAATACGACGATCAAATGGGAATTTTCGTTTTTTGGAAATATGATGATCAAAAGTAAACAGAGGGAGTATAAGTTATTTACAAGAAAAAAATATAAGAAAAAATAAATACAAAATTACAATATAACATATTGCAGACCTTTCCTTTTTCTCCGATAACATAGTAATTCCTCTCTAAACTCATGTAAAACGAACATGACTTTGTCACAGAACACTATACATATATAAACTTTGATCACTCTTCTTTTTGCAAAAAAGATAATATATGATACCTAAAAAGATACCATATTATCAAAACGTGTTGTATCCTAAAGATAAGCATTAAGTTTTCACTCATCCTAGTCTAACCATTTAAAATTATTGGTGGCCAAAATTTAAAAAGTGATAATCAATTGTGACAAGTATTTGGTAACAAAGAGAGTATATAGTTTAGATAAAAATTTCCTTTTAACCTCAACTGCACGACATCGAAGCAAATTGCCTTCAGTTACTATCCCTCTACAGGTATTGATTTTGCAGGCTGTTCTTTATGTACCAAAAAACACAGTTTTGGTAGCCAAAGTTGTAACCCCTAACTGATTGCGGCCAAAGTTAAAAGGGACAGTATGATTTAGTTTGAGAAACTGAAGTGTAAACAAGCGACATGAGAGCAGTCCTGAATGTCCACAAACACCATAACCATAGTATATCAGCATTTGTTGTTTTAATTTAGTTGAAGAAATCAGATAGAAGTCATGAGTAAATTCACCAAGGAAGCAACATATAAAGGCAGCAGTGAAGGAAGCCGCACCAATCAAATCCAATCAAGAGGGAGGGATAATCAAGTCGTCTAATCTTTCATTCGTTCATTCAATCACCATTAGCCACCAGTAGTACCACTAGTCACTAGTACTAGAACACCAACACCAGAATCAATAGATACTGCTGCTGCTACTATTATCTCCCCACTCCCACTAGCATACGAGCAATGTGATCGATCCGTCATTTACAGAAAAGAAACGAATTATCCATCCATCCATTGGACCGGTGGCCTAGATCAGATGTCATCGTCTAACTCGTTCTTCTCTTCCTCCTCTGCACCATCTTCATCTTCTTGGTCGTCTTCATCAGTGCGGGGGGCAGACGGGCCTTTCTTGGGTGACTGATCTACCTCCTGCTCGCCTGCGTTGCCACCAAAATTGTTCTCCTGCCATCATAACATTTGTTTAGTGAGCCATGTTAGTTGTCCAGTAAGCGGAGGAAGAGAGGGAAGGCGAAGAGGAACGAAAAGGGAGGCAAGACAAGAGGATGTTCAATTCATACGTCGCTGCGCTCGCCATTGTGGTACTCGGCCTTGAGCTCTGCAGCCTTGTCGAAGTAAGGCTTCTTGTCCTCGTCAGACATGGATTTCCACCTCTCCCCTCCTTCCTTGGCGACAGCAGAGACGCTCTTGTTGTCAGGGTGCTCCACCTTGTACTCCTTCCTGAAGTCACTCCTGCATATTATGCATATCAATAGTATTAATTTGCAATCGATCTTCTTTTCTTCTTCCATGGGAATGGAAGCCAAGGGAAGGGAAGGAATGGTGTTTGTTACTACTTACATGAAGAGGAAGAAGGCGGTGGGTGGGCGCTTGCCCTTTTTGGCCCCCTCGCCGTTATTGTTGTTGTTGTTGTTGTTGTTGTTGTTCTTGCCGCTCTTCTTCTTGCTCGCCACCTCCACGGCCTGCTCCACCACCTGAGCCTCTGCAAGCACCAGACCACAGGAAGATGATGATTGAGAATCGCAGATTCGCACAGAGAGAGAGAGAGAGAGAGAGAGAGAGAGAGAGAGAGATGAGGAACCTAGGCTGATGCGGATCTTGTCGTCGAGGCTGCAGTTGTGCATGTCGATGAGGACCACGGAGACGCTCTTGCCGCAAGCCTCGCTGCAAACCAAACCCAATTCCCATGTCATGTCCTGTCCTGTTGGATACTTGGATTGGATGGCGGCGCGCGGTCAACCAAATGCAAATGCAAGGGGAAAAGAAAAAAAGAAACTGACCAGCGGGTGAAGGCGCTGCCGTCGCGCGCGCGCTTCAGGACGGCGGAATCCGTCGCCTCCACGCGCTTCCTCGTACGTGCGCCGGATTTCCCCGCCATTGAATTGAGAGGATCTCTTTCTTTACAGAGGAGGAGATGGAGATGGAGATGGAGTTCTTTGAGCAATGGCCGCGGGCGACGGCGACGCCTTATATAATCGAATCGAACCCAAATCCAATTTTATTTGCTCGCCCGCGCGCGCCACCACCAAACCAAACCAACTCTCTTCTCTTGGATGGCGCGAAACAACATTCATTAGTTGGCGCCACCCAAGCCCTCCAAGTCCAGTCCAGCCGCTCATCTCGTCCGTTGAGCCTTCGATCTCGCGGGATCCGACGCTCCACATTGCTCGCTGGGAATCGGGAGCTCCGCGCCCAGCCAAATTCCCAAATCCATCCAAATTTCCAAACCCCGCTTCGTTTTTTTTTTTGGTTTGGAGCCAAACTGAAAGCAATTTCATTTTGGGGCCGCCTTTCCCTCCATCCCCCCCTCTTTAATTTAGTTTGGGTCCCTTCCCCAGGCTTGCTAATATTATATTCTCAAGTGCAAATCTTAAGCCAGAGCCAGACCAATTTCATTTCGTCACACAGCCAAAACAGATGCTCATCAATTCAACACCAGCTGCTGTCAATTTCATTTCTCCATCCAACAATCCAAACACAAGAAACTAGTACTACAATTCACCACAAATGCTGCACTCTTCACCAAACCACAAAAGGTATCTTCACACATATATAAACGGCTCATCTTTTTTCACTGGAATGTAGTAATATAAATGGAAGGGCAATAATAAAGCCATTTGGGCTAGTTTCCTGAGTACTTCTCATGCACAACTTACTCAGCTAAACTATCTTATATTCAGAATTAGAGGGAGTAATCACGGCAACCAGTACGATACAAAAAAAACAGACATCTTTTTTTTGTGTATTAATCTAGGAGTACATGACATACATCAAGGACCTCATAAGAGTGCATATCAGAGAGCTTCGCTCCATCTAACCCTAACACTACTAGCTAGTACATGCATGAAGACATATAATACAGTAGTAAGAAGTAGTAACAGCAAAACAACACTAACATATGGCGATGCCTTGATGACAATGGAGATAGATAGAAGGATGGATAGATTTCAGGGGCCCTGCCCCTGCGTGAGCCTTTCCAGGTGTTGCTGGTTGTCGTCGTCGAGCGTTTCCATGAGGAGAGGAGGTGCGTACCGCGCATTGCCCTCGTGCTCCTCCGTGTCCTGGCAGAAGGACAGGATTATCGTCTCGATCGACATCTCCACCACCGCGAAGAAAAGCTTGGCAACAACATAACCCAGAGCCCACGACACCTGCCATCCATCATATCATCAGCTAGCTTACAAGCACAGGTGAGCCAGCAGGATTCAGTCAGGATTGTTTTCAGACACAGAGAGCTTGGCTTACCAGCACAGGCACCAGCGGAGAAGATATCTTGTTGTGAGCAGACTTGTACCTGTGCGTGTCCAGCATCAGGAAAGCAAACAGCGCGCTCATAAGGCTCACGCACAGCTTTCCCAACAACAGGATCACATCCCCAATCACGTTCACCTTTCCGACGCGCAGTATGTTGTTCATTATCAAGCCTGTTGCCAGCACAGAAGCCTTGCAGAATCCTTTCCCTGTAATGGCAATCTGCAAGGCCCAATTTTCTTATTTGCAATACTACATATCAACCAACTCTGTAATTGTATCTGCCTATGAGCCTAACAGATCATCCTAATAAGCTAAAAATGCCAGCAATACTTACCATAATGTAAGCATTTCGATTCACCGATCTGATGGTCCAATCCACACAACCTAAGCAGCACTGAGACAATGATGATATTGTCTTCCCAAAGCAGCTCTCACGTGCGTAATCAACTAATTTCAACCTACGGCAAACTGATTCAAGTATAAACCGCACCCATTCTATGATGGATACAATCAGTGAACCAAGAGCTACAGATCCAAGACTGTAGCGCAACAAGCGCTTCACAGAAGAGATCACAGTACGAAATGGAATATCATGCTGCATTACAATATTACAGAGGAGAATCAGTCAATGGAAAGAAGAGAGACTTGTTTTATCTATTTACAACTAGCTGTGGTGATGGAAGTCCTTGGGAACTAAACTTGATCCATTTTTGAGTATGAAACTTCACAGAGGGGAGGTAGGTGCTTACCGATATTTCGCCACGTGCCCAGTAGTACGAAGCAACTGATCCAGCAATTACAGTGGAAGAGCATGCTAAGAAGAATTGTGTTGCCCAATAACAGCCAAATAAGTGGAAAAGAATGGCAATGCCGATATGATGAGTGTAATGGACACTGTACCCACAGCAGTTGTCACAGTTTACTTTTCCCAGCTTGAGATCATACGAACAGCAATCTGTATTGCATTCATTTCGTAAAACTTGGCCAGAGCTGAAAAGATGAAGAGTGGCTGAAAACCAGAACATGTAGAAGATAGCAAGGATGAAGTACGGCATAGTCGGAAAAATCATTAGTGCCTGGACTTCACCAATAACCTTTGCTGCAACCTACATCCAATTTACCCTGATGAGACCTCAGAAAATACAACAGAAAAACAAGCGAAACACAAATGCTAATACTCAGTGTGGCATTATCATCCATACTATTGCAATGTAAAGCTGCGTCACTGGATATTAGGGATATGGTGCAGCCACTGGATTCAGTAGCATATTACCTTCAGGACAGATTTCACTATCAGTATACGCCGAACGATAGCTATTGAAGTCAGGAAAGCAATGATCATTATTATTGTCATCAATACTGCAGCAACATGAAGGTGATTTATCTCCTGATAGAAAGATGAATGATGGGAGAACAGTAAGCTAACCAGGGTAGTATTAAAAATGGTATTAACATGAGGCACAACGCATACCCGTCCACCTATGCTGACATATGGATCACTTTCACCGATTACAACAGTGAGGGCATCACTACCAATCCAGCCAGCTGAGTACAAAGGCATTTGAGCATTTATAAGATGATGTGTATTAAATGATCAATACCATATGATGCCACTTAGTATTAGCATAGTATTTACTATTTAGAAGTTAGAACTAGGATAGAGCATCCTACCTTTAATGTAGAAGAACATTGTAACGGATATTAGGAGGACATTGAAGAGGACCACTGTTATCCATGGCATCCCAGCAACAAAATAGCGAATCATCAGTAACCAGATCACTGAGAGGAAAAGAGGGAGTAACCCCCCACAAACTATTAACACAGGCCAGGATTTCCCAATATCTGCAACGTATCTCTGCAAACATTTGAAGAAAATAATACATCAGCTTTCTTATAAAGAAAAAAAAGATCTGTACTTTTAAGGATCTACATATAGAGAAGCTGCCTATCTCACATATCTAATATAGTAAATAACAGTTAATGGCTTGATATTCTTTACATGTGGTTAGTTGGCCACTAGCAATTCCTTGTCTGTAACTTATACACAGAATAAAATTGCACTTATCAACCTTCCCCTCAAATCAGAGAAATTGACAGAAGGTGCAAGTAATTCAAAGAACATTACTTACCTTTAAGACAGCAGATTTACTGTTGATCACATTGTGAATGGTTTTGTCTATTAGCATGTTTTCATCAATGCTGACGCCGCCCATCTGCTGCCAATGCTTCAAAGAGACATTGGACGCGCGTGCAATAAACTGGCAGCTCCAGTAGACTGAAGTGAGACAAGTTAATTTAGTTGGTAAAGCTCGCTAACTTCATCAAAAAAGGGGGCAGCACAGTGTTAAACATCGAGGATCCAATATTCATGTCAGTCTTACCATTTACACTAGGAAATATGACAGGGTAACATGGGCCCTGCAACTGAAGAGAACTGTTCCTCATATCTGGTGTGAGATACTCAAAGTAATCATAGTCTCTGTCAATCCAATCATCGACAGAGAGGCGTATGTCACCTTCTGGATAGTCACAGACAAAGTTCAAGCCATCTTCGGCAGGAAGGGGGCATTCCATGAGGCAGATGGCCTTAGCATCAGGTAAATTAATTTGGCTGCTTTTGAGCCCACTTTGGTAGACCTGGTTGGGGTTTATCCAATAACGAACATCTAGCTCACGCAGATCTGGATCACCATGTCTGCTGCCGCATATATTTCCTTTGTAGTCCAGCCCATATGTGAGCCTGCATGATTGAACGAGAAAGAAGTCATATATGGTTGTCAGCGTTGTGTAGCATGTTGTGCTGGGGAAGCTAATAAAGTGGATAGAGGGGGTAACACTGATGAGTGAGGCATTGAAATAAAGGAAGGCGGCAAGTAGAAAGGAGCGAGCTCGAATCTGAGGACCTTGAATGGTGTTCATTGATTTGGACTAGTTGGTGGTGGTTAATTGGTTGCGAGTTGCATAACATTTGCAAAACAAGTGCGGTGTGTAAATGTATTGCAGTAACATGAGGTCTGAAAATGGGTTAGGTGTTTTGTGGTTGTGGGGACTTGAGGACATCCAACCACCACAACAAACTTTTGCAGCTGTATAGGTTAGGATTTAGTTACAAGTAGGAAAGCAGACTTTCAATTTTCAAGGACCACTAATTTGCTATTCATATGGAGTAAGAAACAGCTCGCATTTTTGTTTTATTTGTTTTTTCTTTAACTAGCATACATAGTGTCGGCTGGCTCATTGTAAGCAATAAGTAAGGAAGTAAGTAAGTAAACACATTTGCTCTATCGCATTGGCTGTGTACTGGAACGGAAGTAAAAAGGTGTAAGGAGCAGAAAAGAAAAGAAATTGAGGAAGCAAAAAAATAAAAATTGGGGATGGGAAAGAAGGAAGAGAAAAGGTGAAGAGACCGACCTGAGAGGGTTGCCCTGGTTGAATCCGAAGCTGGAGTTGAGAATGATGGAGACCCAGAAGGCGGCGAAGAGGAGGAGGAAGGGAAGGTCGCGGCACTTGCGGTCGTGGGTAATGACGCCGCCGGCGGGGCCTTGGTCGCCATCTCCGGCGGAGGGATAGCGGCCAATGATGGCGCCGAGGGGACCCCCCATTTTTACCTATGGAGTCGAGGTCTCGAGGAGGAGGGGGGAGATGGATCGATGGGGAGAGCAATCGCAATCGCAATCGCCGCCGCAATGAGGTCGGTGAGAGGCGGCCGGAGCCGTGAAGGAGAGAAGGCACTCACCACTCCTCCACCGACGCCACAGTCTGTAGTCTGTACATGTACGTGCTGTGCGCCTGTGTCTGTGCAACCCAAAGACACAAATAAGACATATTTGCGGTTTTAAAAAATAATAGGGTAATTTAATCATCGCGGCTAAATAAGACATATTTGCGGCTTCAAAAAATAAGTCATTAAGTCTCGTTTTATCATTAATAATGGCTCTTCCAACGCAACTTTTAAACAGAGTTCTGATTATAATGTGGCATCTTTGGAAAGCCACATGTGATCTCAATTTTTAGGGAAAATCCAAGAAACCAATTCAGGTGTGCATGGAGGCTGAAGCAATCATCAAAACATACACAAACTTCTTTTATCATGATTTGTTTCAGGATGGCCAAGCAGAAGATGATACAAACAGAAGATTTGATAAGTTGCCTGATGAAATTCGTTGCTACACAGATGCTGCCTGGAACAATGTTATAACAGGAATTGAAATTTTCTTCCATATGTCTGTCATCCACAATGCTATCTTCATCAAAACCACTACTACAGTGCTCAATCTCCCTTACAGAGTGAACTGATGGCTCTTCAACTTGCCATGTAGCTTGCCAAGTTTGCTAAAGTTGAAGGAACTCATTTTCTTACAGATAGTGCTATCATTGCTGACGCTTGCAAACAAAGGAACTTTCCAGAGCAGCCCGGGAGCATTCATGCAATTGAACTTTGGCGAAACATTGATCAGTGTACTGGTTGACAACATAGTGGACATGTACATGCACAGGCCTTCGGAACTACCGTCCACCTGAGAACCCGTATGGGTAGGCGGATGATTAAGTTTTTGAGAGCGCGTTCTTCGCGCGATTGCTCTTGGCACTACATCCTTTTCGTCGTCAAGGTCTTCTTTCTCTACATTACAATGTCTACCACCGGCGCCGGCACTACTGAAAAAGGAGGGAACGGCGACACTAAAAGGAACGAAGAACGTCGACACCAAGGGAGGCAACAATAACAACAATGCCTCATCTTCTGAAGCGTTTTCTGGTATATCACTTTATTCATCTTAGTGTTAAACATGTTGCTAGATGATGTTATTATTATTACTAATATGTTCATGTTTAGCATTATCACCGAATCATTCCATTATTCACACGTCATATTTATTATCTTGTTTTTCTGGATTAAAATATATCAAATTATGACTATATTTTCAACAAAAACTACAGAAGTTACAGCAACAAAACAAGTTTCACATCTCATACTTGTTGGATAGAACCATCCTTTAGCTATACTTTTATCGTAAATGAAAGGATAAGGTGTAGGCATGTAGTTCTAAAGGTGATTTTGCTTGTTCTATATTGAATGAGATAAAATTGTTTCTTCATGCATTTGAGAGGGAAACACTACGACACTCGTATAGCAAAGGTTTGTTTGGTTCAATGCCGTTACCAACCATAAAAATTGTGGGTTTATTTGTTTTGTTTTATTTGAAAAATGGCATGCCATTATTTATAGCCAGGGTACAACAAAAATTTAAAATTACCTTTGTCACAATTTTAACATCACTGAAACAACCAACTTGTCAACATTTTCATAAGATGATATTGCTATAATCTAAACAAACCTTTATTTCTAATGATGTGGTAGAAGGGGGAGGGATGTGGATGGTTATGCTAGAGACGTTTAGAGCTTAGAAACGATTTACTAAGTACTAATTGTGAAATTGAGTAATTTATATTGGTGGTACACAAACTTTATACGTGGGTACAATTTAGTATATAAATTCGGTGTATGAACTTATTTAATTCGTACGAACCAAGGCCAAAATGGCTTGGCAATGTTCATTTTACGAAGTTGATATTGATTAGGATGTGACGTGCATACGTGTAAACGTGTAAGTGAGTATGCATAAGGCATGCTATATTTATAAATTTGGTCTCTACTTTATCCTTCATCATGAAAATCATATATTTTTAACTCTTATATCATTGCTCGGTTTTTTCTATCTTTTTTCTACTATCACTATATCCCATTATATCTTTTTTATTGAAAAGGTATATGTCTAATAGCAATTTTCTCAGATATATATTTAAGTAGTGTCCTAATCAACCTTTAAATCAATAAGATTAGTCATGTAGTGTCCTTTTGATCTTTCTCCGCACGTACTAGACAAGTTTATGTATCAAAACAAACATTTTATAAGTTTTCGTGTATTAGATTATACCTATCTGATATGTTTAAGTTTATGTACCGTCGATGAAATATATCAATATAATAAAAGTATACTGGTATTATGAAAAGAAATGTGATGTTAATGTATAGCAAGAATTTACTAGTGTGAATGGACTAACTAACTAGTACTACTATGGATTCAGTTAAAAATTATTATGAGTAGTTAATTAATTAAAGGGGAAAAGGGGAAAAGGGTAAAGGCGAGACAAGAGGCGACGGCAGAGAAGAGAAGAGGTGGATCTGGAGAGGATGGTGAAGACGGTGGTCGGCGAGGAGGCGCCGCTCAGGGCATTGGAGGAAACCCTCTCCGCCTCCGCCTCTCCAGCCCAGGTTTACCCTACCCTCTCTCTCTCATCGCCGGCAGCCGCAGCCATGGCCAGATTCATTCGATTTTGATTTTGATTTGGACCGGGCATGCTGATGCTGATCGCAGGTGGGGCTCGTCGTCGGCAAGCTCAGCGCCTCTTCCGACCGTGCCCTCGCCTACTCCCTCGTCCCCACGCCGCCCACCGATTCCGGCGCTCCCGCTTGCTCCCTCCTCCGCGCGGCCCCCAACCCCAACCCCAAGCCCAAGCCCAACCCCAAGGGCGCCAAAGCTGCCTCCTCCGACGCGTCCTCGTCGCTCGAGTTCGATGTCGACTGGGTCGCCGAGCACGCGCGCCAGGTGACAACTACTACTACTTATTTTCCATCCCCTAACGTTCCCAAGTAACACTAGTAGTATCTGCAACCTAGCTAGCTCTTCCATCCTTTTATTTTCTTCCTAGACCCAATATTTTCCTATATCAAAATCTCACTATGCACCATCATTGCTCTCCCGTAACATTCACAACCCCCATACAATCCGTCGAGTTGCTTCTTGTGGGTTTTCATAACCCTGCTGCACAATAATGGGATATGCATTTGAAATAGATGTCCGAGTTATTACGTACATCATGATTGATATGGAAATCGATCGAGTCATCTGTTCCTTTACCCCAGAAAAAAAGTACTTATTTTTTTATTTTCCATGTCCAACCACATATCCCGGAATTTCTACCACAAATTAGATAGGTAGCTAAGTTAATCTAGTTTCCTATACACGAGTATTGCAAACGGGAACCCCATAGTCTTATGATATCAGATTTTTGTTACTTGAGTCGAATTTGTAAGATGAGAGCCCCCCTCCTTTCACCTATTTTGGCTTGGAAATATCTGGATGGATCTTCTATCGATGTACAGGTCTCGAGGATGCTTCTTGGAGGAATGAGCGTGATAGGTATTTACATATGGGCATCAGAATCTTCATTCAAAACGACTTCCCCTGCTGTTTTATCACAGGTACCAACTTGCCGTGTCATTGATAATATGGGTTTTGGGGAGTCAGGTCGCACCTTCTGTCACGCCCTTTTCTTTTGTTTTTGCATCCATGATTACATCTCGGTATTTCCAATGATTCCTTGTAATGTGGCATGGACCTGTAAGGATAATTTTGCTTCTGCTCTTTTCCAGGTTCTTAGAGCTGTTTCTCAGGTAGCTCCTTTGTATGGAACTGGTGTTGATGAGAGGCTTCTCATTCATATTTCTTACAGCCCAAGAAGGTGCACCACTATTTATTTTTTTCCTACATTACTTTGGTTCCTTCTTTAACTATCCATGTGCTAGAACCATGAGCTAGAAAATCACTTTTCTTTAACGAGTACTACTTCTACTTTCCTAGTTATTCTTTTTTTTCCTTTTGCTTCATCTGGTTCGACTTGCGTTTTGTAACATAAATGAAAATTTGGTGTAGTTCAGTGTTATGGTGGTTCTGTTATCACGATTCTCCTTCTTTTGTATGTCAGCTAATGATATTGCTCTTTCAAATTCTGCCATGCTCAACTGCATTTTGAGTTCAGCTATTATATTGTAGGATAAATTGCAGTCAGTACATGCACACATCATAACACAACATGGAATTTTTTATGTGTTACAGGTGGGCCTATCGTATATGTGATATGAGCACAGGAAGTTTAAGGCCATGTGACTTCAAATATAGTAAACTATTAGCTTCTCTTCAAACTTTCAGATGCACATATAATTTTCAGATAAGGTACTACTTTTCGAATTCTGACACATTGTTAGATCCAACAATTCTTGTCTACTTTATGTCACAAAGCTAGAAAAAGACCATTTGATGAAGTGTTCTGGACTATCAGACATTAAAGATACATAAAAAAAATCAACTATGCATATCAGTTTTAATGTGTCACATGCACTTTAGTTAATCCATGCATTTGGCAATGGTACATTTCCCTGTACTGTAATGAGATCCCTTCTGTCACATTCGGAACTGATTACTTACAATTTACATTGCATACTGCCATAGACTGCCAGTTGTTCAAGCTGAGCCTTTTAAGAAAGTTATTTCAAAGGCAATCAGTCATCTCACGAAGGAAGTGCAGAATGCCAAAGCTTTAATTGATGGAGTCCTGGTATTTACACAGCTTCTTAGCCTTTATTCAGTTGGAGAAGTGAAAAAAAATCTACGAGTCAGAATAATTTGCATCAACTCTTAGAATTTCGAAGTTGTTCTAGTATTGTTTGTGTTTGACACCCACTCATAGTTATTATGTATTTTCAACTAGTTTTTGGATGACATGGACAACACTTTGGAGGGGCCACACAACGTTGAATTTCTTCTGCCTTTCAAGAACAATTTGCCTGCCGAAGGTGCCCTAGCTAATGCTATTTCCTATTATATGTGATGATCAGTTTCTCTTTATGTCATTATGGGAGCCTTATGGTAAATGCTTGCACTAAAGAATGCAGTTTAGAGGGTGTTGCCGGGCTACTTCTCTTTGCTGGATCTGTCAGCGCCTTGGCATACTTGGGCCCAAAAGAATCTATTTCAGAAGTTATATCTGATCTAAAGGTAGTTATGATATACTAATTTCCATTATTTATCACTGCACCTTGTCACTATTTCCCATGATGGGCTCACTGTATGATGGACTAGCCAGAACTTTATAACCACCTTCACATGCTAAGCTTGAAATCACCAGTTCTGATCATCAAGGAAGTGGCAATGCATTTAGTGGTGAAAATGTGAGGAGGCTCTTCAGTTAGGATTTCAGCACTGAATTGGGAATTTCAAGAATCTGATTCTGGAAAAAAATACTGAAACTTGAGAAAAGAATCCTTTTATTTATCTATGCATTACTGATGGTTATCTTGGGTTGTGACTGTAATTTAGCTATATGTCTTGAGTTAAGGAGCTTTATGGCTACTGGAATTTTAATTCTTAGGTACTTGGCACTGCTGTATTATTTTTTTAAAAATGGGATTCCCTTATATGCTACTGAATAATGAATAATGTCCAAAGGGTTCATATGATAAATCTCCCCTGCATTGGTTGATTTCTAGTCCCAACCTTTGTTTCATAGAACTACTCGAACACTTCTTGCTGTTCAGCAAACTAATTAATGCCTTGTGCTGTCTGTCGACCTGTGCATATTCAGCTGGACATCATCACAAGCCTGAGAAGCAGATTGGATATCATACTAGATGAGGCAGATGATGACTCTATTACTAACAATTTGGAGAATTCACTGTCTCAGAAGGCCACCCAAGTTGTTTTTCATGAGTTGAGGTACTTCATATCTTCCATGGGACATTTATATTTTGGAGTGAATTAAAGTACACAAACCATATCTTACATTTTCAAGAAGTTAGGCCTGTTTGGTGTTATGGTCCTATGGAACATATCTTGATGATATTAAATTAAGCATTAAGATTTCCTGTATTTACAATAGAACAACAGATATGTTGCGACTTTGTTTGTTGTTTTCTTCGTGATCTCTGCAATGTATGTCTATTGTATGCAGCCGATTACATCCTTCTTTTCGCATACAGAGTACCTTACAGTTTCCCATTCCCTAGAAGAATTCTGATACCTTGGTTGGCTGGCTCCTATGTTTGTGACTACTTGCAACAATCAGAAACAACAGAGGTATTTATTTTTTTCATGTAGCTATAATCTGAGTGCACAATGGGCCTTTTAATTGTCAAGCCTACTATATTTCAATTCTTCTAGAACACATACACTGTTATTCTTAGGGAGTAGTATTCTATATGTTCGCTGGTTGGTTTGTGGTGAGTATGTTAGTTTGTCTAACATATCCACAATCGGCTAGAACAAATGATAAGGTTTGGTTTGGCTGCTTGACACCCTTATGTGTGACATGTGCAGGATGCCATGGAGCGCTGCAAGGAAGTGATGTCGCTTGAAGCAGATATGGAAAACTATTCGATCGTAGAACCAGAAAGTGCATCGGTTGCCACGCTAGGATCATTTTGGGATGTGGTACCTGGAGCTTTGTCAAAAGCGCCTTCAGAAAATGGTCTGAAAGAGATGAACTCTGGACAGAATGGCTCGAGGAAGACGCATGGCAGCAGTTTCAGCGTTCTAGTGGCGTTTGTAGTACTAGTGATTGCTCTGTTGGTTGGATGCATATTCACATTGTCTGCCACCTTGAAGACTTGATCAAGTCAAATCGACCGAGATAGCATATTTTCTGTTTTGTCCAGAAAGAATAACTCCTAGGGACTCTTCTCTTTGTACTATCAGTGATGAAGAAAATAGTGGGGTGTTCAACAATTATTTTGTGTGACAGCTGTGGGTGAAATCTAATTAATGCCCAGAACATGAACCGTAGAATGTGCCGCACATCGATCATCCGTCTCTTTGTTTAGAGTGACAACTGTGTAGTACTACTAGTAAGTTACTATAAGCTCACCATTATTGGCTAGGTTGGTCCTATGTAGTACTCCGCTATTTACTAGGAGCAAGAATGCAAGATTCGTGGCTCTCTTTCCACCCAACCCATTCCGGATAAGAGATGGACGGCACATATTAGTTGAGATTGTCTTTGGCATCGAATGTGTCCCCCCATCTTTGCATTAGTTCTGTTGGTTATAAATTACTAATAATCAAGGAATATGTGAAGTGTTGACCTCGGGGAAGCTGCATTATTTTTTTCTTCAATTATTATTTTTGTAGCTGCTGCTATCGAACAGGGAAGAAGAATTAACCTTGCAAGTTCCAGGCACAATCTGGTGAAGGAGCGTACGGGTTTGATCAGGTATGACCGTATGAATACAAGTTCCTCTAATTATCTTCCTTTGGAGATGCTGTCCATCGGCATCAGGAGGATGTCTCTTTATCACGTTGATCGAGTTGGATCGGAAGATAACATTCTTCACTCTTGTTTGGTTTTCTTCTTCTTCTCTTTATGTTATAAAAAGAAGCAAATTCTTTGGCATCAAAGTCAGCTCGCAAACAACTGCTTGCTTAGCTTGTCGTCTGTATATATATATATATTAGGATTTCGAGATGTGAAGGGAGGAATATACTGACAGTGACCTAGATAATCTCGGTGCATGCCATTGCGGCCAAACTGAAAGGAAAGAGACAAAACGACGCATTGCTGTTCTATATATAAAGAAAAATCTTTTATGTAGAGTAGTACTTAGGTACGCAAATACAGTTATACAGTAGTGTATAGCCTGAGAGAATGAGGCCACTATTCATTTGTCCCTTGGTGCCTGAATGGGACATGGTAGTGTTAGTGCTGCTACTCTAAAGTCTAAACACAGTAGAACGTTGACATTTGTCCAGCTGGACAGGATAATCTAGCTAGAATAATTAGTACTCCCTCCGTATCACAATTAGAAGATGTTTAGGACATGATTGTGCATACCAAGGGGTGATTAATTAGGGGTTAGTTTTTTCTGTTTGCCCCTATTAAATAGGGTGGCGGGTGCATTGTATCAACAAAACGCACGCAGTTCGGTTGGTTAGTGCCGCTCGTCTCGATGCTACTCGGCGAAGGTTTGATTCCTTTAGGCCGCGATTTTTTGCTGTTTATTAGTATTTTGCTTGGGTTTGCATGGCACTGTGCGGGACGTGGCTGGGCGCGATTCTGATGCCTTTTTTTCACTTTTCCCGCTGGCGTGTTTGCTTGCGGCATTTTTTCAATTTTTCATCGCTTGCGCACTCACTGGAGCGTATTGCCGCGCGTCGTTTTCACTGGCGCGCGTGGTACGCTCGGCTTTGACGACGCTTGGGATGTCACGTCGTTCATATTTATACGCCCGGCTGCAGAACAAGAACAAGCAAAACGCCCACACAAATGGCCGCACAAGAAAGCAATGCTGTGTTCGACCTCAACGAGCCTATACTGGACGCTGAGAACGACATCGGTAAGTGCTTCCTTGCTTTAAGTTCTTATTAGCAAGCATGGTGAAATAAAAAAAATGAGGCAGAGTATTGTGCTTTTTTTATTACACTCATTGTTTCCTGTTTTTTTATTTGATCTCCACGGTACTCATACAATTGCAATGCTGTTTTTTTATAGGATTTGATTTGAACTTGCCATTGAATGAATATGGTGCAGTTGATTTCGATTTTGTTCAAAACCTTGCTGGTAAGATAATCATCGCTTGCACACATCTTTTATAATTGGACCTTGCACACACCTTGTACCGTTTGACTGAGTTTGTTTTTTTCATTTAGAACATGCTGTTGAGCCTCCGGTTCAAGTGAACCACCGAAGGAAAGAGATGTCAAACGAACTCAGAAAACTAGTTTTGCAAACTTTGTTGGCAAGAAGCAAGAATGGGAAACTAGGCAAAAAAGATACGAGCATTGTTGCCGCTCAATTTGGTTTAGGAATTCAGTCAGTTCAGCGTTTATGGAAGCGAGGTAAAATACAACTTGCAAACTCTGTTCCGGTTGTGGTTTCTAGTCTAAAGAAGGGTAGAGTTGGTCGTAAGAAAATCCCTGTTGATTTGGAAGCATTGCGCGGCATTCCTCTAAAAGAGAGAATGACCATAGAGGATGTGTCTGCCAAACTTAACATGAGCAAATCGAAGATTCAAAGGTATTTGAGAAAAAGTTTTCTTAGGCGCCACTCTAGTAGCATCAAACCATATCTCACTGAAGCTAATAAAAAGTCTAGGTTGAAGTGGTGTATTGACATGATTAATAGGGATTTGCATGGTGATCCAAGGTTTAAGGATTTTTTTGACTTTGTGTTCATTGATGAAAAATGGTTCTACCTCTCTCAAAAATCTGAAAAATATTATTTGCTACCCGAAGAAGATGATCCCCACCGTACTTGTAAGAACAAGAATTACATCCCTAGGCTCATGTTCTTGTGTGTTTGTGCTCGGCCAAGGTTTAGGGATGGGAATTGCATTTTTGATGGTAGGATTGGTTGTTTTCCACTTGTTACTTATGAACCGGCTATGAGAAGCAATGTGAGAACCGGCCGTGTTCGTGGAGACTTGGTTATGAAGCCTATAACTTCGATCACAAGATAAGTGATTAGAGATTTCATGATCAACAAAGTCTTGCCCGCCATTCGAGCCAAATGGCCAAGAGAAGATGTGGGCAAACCAATCTTCATTCAACAGGATAATGCACCTTCCCATCTAAAATTGGATGATCCTGATTTCTGTGAGCATGCTAAGCAAGAAGGATTTGATATTCGCCTAATTTGCCAACCACCCAATTCTCCAGATTTCAACATTCTTGACTTGGGTTTTTTTCGAGCTATTCAAGCAATTCAATACAAGAAGAATGCAAAAATAATAGAAGCTCTAGTTCCAACAGTGGAAGAGGTAATTTGATCAAATTGTTCACACATGTTACATTGATTCTTCAACTACAAATTTGCTCATTGACTCATTCCTTGCACACTTGTTTTGTAGGCATTCATGGAGTATTCAGCACACAAAGCAAACCGAATGTTTGTAACACTACAAAGTGTTTTGATGGAAGCTATGAAGGTGAAAGGAAGCAACAATTTTAAGATTCCACACATGCAAAAAGAAACATTAGAAAGACAAGATCGGCTGCCAACTTCTCTCCCTTGCGAACCATCTTTGCTAGATGAAGCCGAGGCTACTCTTGCTGCATGAAACAATTAGAATGATGCTAGTTAGCTTGTTATCTTACCATTGTTATCTTAATTAGTAGAGACATCCTTGTAACAATTAATTAGAACTAAAGCCCGTTATCTTACCGTTGCTTAGGTGTCATCCTTCTCGGTAGCGAGCTCACTTCCGCGCTTCTCATCGAGCATCTTGAGCACGTGTGTAGGTATCTCGATACTATTGCCATGCATCACGACATTGTTCGGATCGGGAATGAAAACCTTGCAGTCGAACTCGTCGAGGCCGTAAAGCATGGCACCGATCATATATTCCATGTGGATGAGACCGCAGCGAGAGCATGGCCATAACCGCGAGTGCGCACGATCCCATGCTTGGCGGTCCTCATGGACGAGATGACAGCGACCGCATACAAAAGCGCCCGGCGGCAAGGAATCCGGCACCATCTCCGATTCCGGCACGAACTCCTGCAACTTCGGCGCAAAGGAGTCCGGCACGAGCTCTGATTCCGACGCGTCCATGGAGTCCGATGCGAGCTCCTGCAACTCCGACGCGAAGGAGTCCGGCACGAGCTCTGACTCCGGCGTGTCCATGGAGTCCGGCGCGAGCTGGCATCCATGGAGTCCGGCGCTAGCTCCTCCTCCGTAGTGGTGTTTCTGGGGCGGCGGTGTTTCTGGGCGGCGGCATTTGTGGTGAATAAGAAGGACGAGCGAGGAAACAGCGCGCGGTGGAACCGAGGAGTGCGAAGTTAATCCAGCGCTAGCGTGGGGTTGAGATCGAGGAGGCAGGGACAATTTCGTCGGCTTTTCTCCGCACGGCCAGAAACATCATCTAAATGTGAAATTACGACGGCCACGCAAAACGTCTTCTAATTGTGATACGGAGGGAGTACTAGCAAGCTCTGACTATCTTGACTCAGGCGTCTCAGCTACAGCAACCCACAAAATGAATAAACTTGTCTGGTATTTTCCTTCCAGTTGGTATGTACACTGACAATAGGCACTCCATCTATCCTAAAATAAATTTATTTTTGTCCCCTCCCTTTTATCCTAAAGTAAGTTCATTTTAAACAATCACTACATTGTAGTTTATGAAAATAGAGAGTAAATACATTGAAACTAAAATAAAGTAAGAAATAATTATATTGAGATTTAATAAAATAAGGATATTTTTTTATATTGATAGGTGTGGGATGGGTGAAAAATAAATTTATTTTGGATGGAGATAGCATTTGTTTGTTGCATATATAGCACCAAACCAAAATATATGTAACAATACCAATTGTGCTAGTACTATTTCCTACAAGATTTAGAGAGAAATACTATTATCCAATTCCCATCTAATGTGCCAGCCAGTTGTGACATTTAATATTTAAGCAAATTAAATGTACTGCTACGGCACTGGTATATCGTATTTCGTGGCCATAATGCTAGGTTGGGTTCCTCATGCAACACAGTCTGCAGCTTTATATGTAACTCAACAATTTCACGGTCATTGTTCTGTTAATGTACATTCATAAAAAAAATTAAAAATAGAGTAAAGTACTTCATAAACTTATTCGTCTATATCCAGTACCTAAACTTATTCGTTTGCATAAGTTAGGTCCCCAAACTCTCAAAATACAGATCCGGGTTCTGAATTTATTTAAATGTGTTATTTCGGTTCCAAATTATCACGGTCTCTCTGGAATCCTATGTGGCGTCGACGTGACATGCCACATGGATATTGACGTCATGGTTTTTATATGTAACTCAACAATTTCATGGTCATTGTTCTGTTAATGTGCATTGATAAAAAAAATATTAAAAGCAGAGTAAATAGTCAATTCCTAACTTGTTCATCTGTATAATTCCGGTCTCTAAACTTATTCGTTTGCGTAATTTAGGTCCCAAAACTCTCAAAATACAGATCTAGGTCTCTAAATTTGTTCAAGAGTGTTATTTCGGTCCCAAATTACCAAGGCCCCTCTAGAATCCTATGTGGCATTGACTGCGACACGGATACTAGCGTCATCTTTTTTTCCTTTACAAACAGAGACCACTTAAGCTATTCATTTTCCTTTTTTATTTTCTTCTTTTTCTCTTCTCCTTCTCCTCTTTTTACCCTTTCTTTTCCTCTTTGATCGCTCGTCGCTCGGCGGATTCGGGGTCGGCTGGGTGCTGGAGTTGGGTCGCCAACATCGACAGGGTGTCACGGGGTGCTCCGGTGCTCCTGTGTGCTGCCATGGCGGCGGGATCCAGCCACGCCGAACTCCTTCCCGGTGCTGGTGGTTTCCTCCACCTGCTCGATGACGGCGTGGAGCCCGGGTGCATCTCCCTGCCACATCCCTCCACCTCTTCGACGGCGTTGAGCGAACCTCCTCGAAAACACCCTCTTGCATCGCTGCCTAATTTGATTTGCGCTGCCGCTAGGGGCTCAGGCAACATGGGCAACAGGGCGACCTAGGCAAAGACGGTTGTCGCTGGGGCCACAACCATTTCCCCCACGACGCCGGTTATCCTCCTTTCCGCCGCTGCCGCCTCATCGTTGAGGGAACGAGAAGTTGTTACTGCATCAGCTTGTCACCGTGGCCAACCCCTTCCCAGACTCTAGGTACAAGCAGCTGATCGCCATGGCCAACCCCTCCTTGAACTCTGACGACGATCAGCTCCTCGACACATATGGAGAGGGTTCCGCATTCTAAAGACAATCAAAAACTTCTTTTTGTTGGTAGAAAGCCAGATTCTTGACTTGCGCACATCCTCATGATCTCTATCACCAACCACGACTAGTCATGCCACATTAGTGTCACCTAGAATCTCGGAGGGATCGTGGCAATTTGGAACTGAAATGACACTTAAATAAGTTCTAGGATCCTAGATCTATAATTTGAGAGTATGAGGACCTAGATGAAATGGACTAACAAGTTTAAGAACCGAAAAAATATTTTCCATGATAAATATATCAACTCTTTTTCACCTCTTAAATTATTTTCCATAAATATAAAGTTATTTAATCCTAATCATATACTCCCTCCATCCTA
This sequence comes from Oryza officinalis, assembly GCA_008326285.1. Lineage (NCBI taxonomy): Eukaryota > Viridiplantae > Streptophyta > Magnoliopsida > Poales > Poaceae > Oryza > Oryza officinalis. The sequence goes on along the minus strand of BDMV01000008.1, from coordinate 83,361 downwards.
AATTATAAGGTATATATATATTTTTACATGATCTTCAATGACATACTTTGACCATTAATTTATTCCATGTTATGTTTCCAATGAATATGAAATTAGCATCACATGAAAGTACTTCAAAATATGAATCTAATGATATAACATACATAATATTTAATGGAGTATTCTAACTGTTTTTTCGAATGGTCAGGCCATTGCCCACGTTTTATATAAATAAAAATAAGGTGTTCGATTTTAAGAAGAAAACGAGACCAAACCTTACATTGCTCAGTTAATTAGGGGAAACTAAGCGAAAACCATGACAGAGCTACCACAACTACAACAACCCACTAACTAACCTAACCTAAGCTACCACGACGGAGCCCATCGTGAGACATCGACACCAAGCTTGCCATAGAAGTGACATACCAACCCACACGTGTTATCGTTACCGAGCTTATCACAAGCGACATAGCAGTTCTAACTTCACTGCGAAAATGCCTCAGCGCCAAAACGAACAAACAGGTTCAATTACCCACAAAGGACTTCAGCCCAAGCTGCTAAGGAACCACTTCCTACACACAGCTAGCAGCAACAACCCAAGATAAGGATTGTAGTGTGTCATCGTTGCCAAGCTTCATTGTACCCCAACAGTGAAGCAGCTTCGACTCCACCCAACAATAACCAAAGATGAATGATGGTCACTCGTCGCAGAGCAAGAAACAAAAGCAAAGTGACGAGGGCCTTGTTAAACACCCTAGGCCTATAGAGCTTCGGACCCGTTGCAGGAGTCCATCAAAGGCCACCGTTGCACGCAGTTGGTGTTGGGAAAGAGGGGTCAACACCATAATGATGCCTCCAAGGAGGGGAACGAAGCCTAAAGGCGTCACCGTCGTCAAACCGGCCCAAGGCCTGGCAAGGCTTTCGCCAGCGAATCCCGATCAAAACCCCACACAGCCATCTGTACAATGACCGTCGCTGAACCACCACGCTAACCCTTCAGCACCCAAGCCCAGGTCACCACCCGCAGCTCAAGCTAGCTTGCAGGGCTGCTCGGATCGACTAGTGCCGCCGTCATCCTCTACTGCATAAGCCAGCGTCTTCCCTTTTCCCGGAGCTCCCCACGACCAAAACTGTAGCAGTTGGGCCATAGAAGGGGAGGAGCCCTATGGAGAAGACGATGCTTGGCCGACAACAAAGAAGACGACCTCTCCACCGACTAACCACTTCCTTGTTTGCCGCCATAAGCCGTCGAGGTCATCACTGGTGGCCGACCACCACCACAGGCGACCCGCGCCCCCGCTTTGGACCTCCTCGTGTAGGCCAGGGCGTCCATGCTCGAGCCTTGCCAGCCTCCTCCTCGCGTAGGCCACCGCCGGCCATAGCCGACCTCCTCCTTCCAACCCCGTCGCCGCCTCCACCTACCTCTCGCCATTGGCACTGCGTGGGCGTGCCTTCCTGTTGGCGCAGATTTTAGACCCGCCTCACGACCAAACGGGTTCCACGTTTCCACGGCGGCCTGGGAGATCTTCTTAACTCCAGTGCAGGTCCAAAGGCTTGCCTAGGTGTGTGTAGAGCGTGCCAGTTGATTTGATCTGCAATCCACAAGATAAACAAGCAAACCATGTAAGTAAACAATGGCCGATCGGCCGATAGGCCGATGTCGCATTGTCGTGACCTAGCCGATAGGGCAAAGCTATATCGGCTCACTTGTAATTGTGATAAAATAGAATCAAAATATAAATCTAATCTCATCGGCCTTCATCAACATGTTCATGTCAATTAGCAGCATCGGCCGATGAGGGATAAAAGAAATAATTGCACTAGCTAATACACTAATACAGACTTGTACAAACCAATCAACTTATATAAATATATCGATCACAAGCAAACCCTAAAGGATAACCTGTAACAAATACATTTATATCTGTCAATCTACTCATACAAGTGGCAAATACATATAAAAACATTATAGTAGTTACATGTATTAGATAAGACCGGCTGAAACCCCGGTGCTATCCATAATTACAATCGCAACAGGCTTTGGATTAGATCTCAAAATAGGACTAAGGTCGATAGCAAATCAAAGTGTGAATTGACACTTAATACAAAGAAAATCAGGTCATCGATCACTTTTGGGAATGGTAGATGCATTGAAAGATTTAACTAAGCATAATAATTAAACCATCGTCGGCAATAAACCCTAAAACGAGCAGATCGCTGGCGAAGCATAATTAATACACTTATGAAAATCACCCAAAGCATGATAAACGACGATCACATCATCGGGGCTTAACGTGCCTAAAGCGACACGCTAGCCCCGACGATGTAGATCGTCGGGTACGAGTTCTTACCTCTGCTCTGGGGAAGCAAGAACTCGTCGAGATTAACCTCTGGCGAGGGTTGGCGATGCGCCGAAAGTAGATTGATTTGTGTATTGTATTGTTGTGAGAGAGTTTCTATGTACATACTACTGGGATATTTATACCCAAGATTACAACATTGTTCAGATAGGACACGATCTTATCTACAACTTAACAAACAAATCTTTGCGGCAGACTCTTGCCGTAGATTAGATCTAAACCTACTTGATTTACAAGATACAATTGCCTAAAACCGAGCCTTATCTCTATTTGGCAACCTCCTTGAAGCTTATCTTGAGCCCAAACCAAGCCCATGCTGACTTTATTAACTTCCTGTCTCTGTCGGCCAACAACCACGTTAAATCCGTATCAGCTGATACACCTTTTCCATTGACATAGCTTCCAGTCCGATACACTTGCCGAGTCCGATACAAGACTTGGTCCGACTCCAACTTAATCCTTCTTCTCTGCATCGGTTTTCTCTTTCCTCTCCAAGTAGATTACGAAAATCTGCCGTTAACACATGCCCCCCAATTCCGCTTCATTATATAATGTGGCGGAATTAGCTCCGAGGAACCCATCGACTTCTTCGCTAGGGTTTACCTGAAAACCGCACAGATCCAGATTCACAACCTCCCGCCGCCGACTTACTTGCGCCGTTCTTCATCGACCACCTGCGCCTCTCAATGACAAATCCTAATCCCCAGCAATGACAAATCACACCGATTCCTGTTGGGCCCCATGGGCACTTCTGACCCTACTTGGCTAATCAATGCGAAGACGAACAGAATCCCATTCAAGCAGGTCAAACCCAATGTACCTTCATTGAAGCACACCTTCAGGTCTTGGCCGTCAAAGCTTACCGGCTTTAGGACTTGGTACAAGAGGATTGCAGCGGCCAAGCAAGTCCATTGGGATGAAATAGGAATTGGCCAATGCATCGCTCTGTCCCTGGCCAATACCAAGAAAAATGAGCCCCTTATGTCAGCAGCCACATATTTCTGGTCCAGCACCCTAAATGCATTTCTGTTTAGACAAGGTCCGATGACCCCGACGCTGATAGACATTAAGATGCTGACAGGATTGGACATACATTCTGAGATCAATCCCTTCAACCTCCTTATCAACAGTACCCACAAACTGAAGACCAAGAAAATTGGAGGTTGGTCTGGATACGCAACTAAACACATGGAAACAGGATCAGTCTCAGAAAGAGAACATGTGGCCTTTCTAACCTTATGGCTAGAAAGATTTGTCTTCTGCGGATCAACCTGCGGCCCTACTCTGAACTGCCAACACGTAGCTCAGGACTTGGTTGAAAAGAGACAATTTCCTCTCGGCCAATATCTTCTTGGGGCTGTATATCGGCTACTCCATTCTGCCACTCAAGATCTAATGTTGAAGAGAACAGTGGCACATGGGGGTCCATGGTGGTTCGTCCAACTTTGGTTGACAATCTATACCAACACCATGGCTGATCGGACTCCGCTATCTGAATCTGCCTTCCCATCGGACTACACCGACAACGAAGATCCAACATTCAGGAGATGCATGTCCTTTGGAGAAGCAGCTTCCTTATACCCTGGAGCAGACCAATCGGCCGAAGAATTATCTACCTGGTTCGTCCGATTTTACACCGGCCCTCCATCAGCCAAGATGAACACATTTGTGTATCCTTCGGATTCTAATTTTGAACTCCCTGCCGATTTAACTCTGGGTGAACTGAATGATGATATGGTAGCACGAGAACTCTTCATGATCGGCTTCACCCCCTGCTTGCTCCCAGTAGGCATTTTCCAAGGCAGGAGCACCAGCCTATCCTATGAGTTCTACAATCCTATGGTAGCTGCGAGGCAATGCGGGCTTGGTCAACTTCCTATCAGCCTGTACTTCCATCGGCTCCTAGAGAGCAGGGGTAATGTCCCATCGGCCCTGGTCATGAGCAAGGTTCTAGAAACTAGAGTACCAAATCTGGGGGATTGTGACCGATTATGGTTGAGTCCCTTCATTCACCTCTCCTTCCAGTCATGGTGGCAAGAATGGACTTCCCATCTCTTCCATCAATCGGCCAGGTTCTACTTGACAGAACTCATTGATAACATCAGTCCCCAAGTCCCTGACGCCCCAACACCATCAATCAGCAACAGCGGGCAAAAAATATCTTATGCTCTGGTATTGGCTCCATCAGGCAAGTCTGTCATGGAATCAACTATCGGCCTCACCGCTTCGAAGGTATCATCATTGCTCCAAGGGCCGATAGCTAAAGAAACTCCCAAGAGGAAAGCGCCAATAAAAGAAAAGATTCAAAAAGCCGGCAAGAAACCTAAGACCGATGATCAAGCCGATCTTGACGCGCTAGACCCCTCCATAGAAGAATTCCTCGACGACCAAGTTATGGAGGAAGAAATTGATGCAGCAGCCGCCGATCTGCTTGAAGAACAAGATCCATCGGCCAAAATTGCTAGAGAGCCATCGGCCAAGTCTACGAAGAATTCATCGGCTGCAACCACAAAGATCCCACTGTTAACGACGAAATTTGGTAAATCATGCATTGGATTCAGAGTTAAAGCCGAAGCCGATTGGAGGAGATAAGCGATTACAGAAAACAGAGTATGAATCGGCTGCAAGCCAAATCGGCTACGGTGTGCATCGGCTGAAACAGAATCGGACAAGGATAGCCGATGTAGCCGATTCCGATAAGGAGATGGCAGGATCATTGTCGGGTTCGGTTGATGTGCTTCATGAGGATTGCCACGTGCGGATTGAGTCCGAAGAAGGCAATTGTATCTATTAATTAGAATATTTGTTAGTTTCCTTTTATCTTTAGGAAAGTGTGTTTAGTGTCCCTTAAGGACTTTATGTTTTTCTTTTATCTTTAGGAAAGTTTCTTTCTTGTCCTACAAGGACTAGTATCTCCCCATGGGTATAAATATGTACACCCGGGGTTATTGTAATCTATCAACTCTCGATCAATACAATTCGGCGCATCGCCACCTTTTACTCTGTTACGGTTTATTTATCAACCGGCGGAATTTGGCACCTGACGCGGGGCTGCATCGGCTGTCGATCTCCGGCGAAGGGGTAAGTCCAATGTTCCGTCGGTCCAGGCAATTGTATCATCTACGTCGGCGTCGTTCAAGGCTGCATCAGTACATTCGATCTCTTGGATTGCTCTGGTTTGGATGATATATTTGCCTGGCTATTTATCATATGTCTTCTGTTAATCTAGTATTAGCATCTCGATTTAGCTTTATCGGCTGCTTCTCGTTTTAGGGTTTCTGCTGGTATCGACTAAATCGTCTTGCTAGATTAGATTAGCTTAGGCATCTACCACCCTGAAAATCAGTCAAGGGCTTGATCATCTAGATACCGTGTTTCTTTACATACTTAGTGCTGCATCAGTTGAGTTTGACCTACTAAGTCGTGCTTAGAACCATGGATCTCTAGCCTGCTTTTTGATTGCTGATAAGGGTTTCATCGGGGTTTCAGCCGATGAGTTATCTGGACGTTGCATCGGCTTATAAGGATTGCATATAAGTTGAATCTAGCCGATGACAACAAAGGTTTCACTGTTTAATCTAATCTTGTGGATTTTATTGCATTGGATCTATGTTAGATTCACTTCATCGGCTATGCTATGAATATATATAATCTCTCTCTTGAGGTGTTTTTAGACATAAGTGATTTATACTGTCTCGGCGCCCTGTCCGATCTATCCCAATCACTTGGTTTAAATATATTTTGAGATTTAGATTATGTATCATTGATATCTACAGCCGATCGAGTATGTCTAACTTTCGTTTTACTTTATCAAGTCATTGCCGATCTAATGCATATTATCATCAGCCGATTGTCTCTTCATCAAGTGTCAGAATCTACATTGAACACATAGCCGATAGCTCAAAACCCTATCGCTATCGGCTGTTATCAGGATCGGCTGGAATTACTACATCGGCTATGTTGGCCGATCGGTTCTCTGATCTGCTATTTGTATATCTTGTCAGTTGTAGGATCAAACTGACTGGCACGCCTGCATCTCACCAAGATTTGGACCTGCACTGGAGCTAAGCAGATCTCCCAGGCCAGTGTGTGTTTTTTGCATCAACACCCACCAACCGATGACCAAGCCGATGTCGCTCAACCAAGGAGAACCAGACATGCAATCCGCAAGGTTAGTACAATCCCTTTTCCTAATTTGTGCAATCTCCTCTTGCTGGTTTGCTATAACTTGATTTATTTCCTAGGTTGTTGCATCGTCTCTATTGAAAGAGAGAACCCAATTGGCCCCTTTGGCAAGAACCAATAAAGCAACCTCACAAAGGCGAGAACAAGCCAAGGCCCGATTGAGGACACCGTCTCCTTCTCCACCACCCTCTCCGATTGCTTCGGTAAGAATTAATTTTTATATTGCCCCTCTGGTAACATAGATCTGATCACCATTCTCTTGCCTTTCTTTAGCCGCGAGCTCCATCACCTGCACCACATCGGCCAACCCCCTCACCTACCGCCTCAGGACAACAAGAGAAGGCCGATGCAGGCACAGCCGATGTCCCATCACAGGTAAACCAGATCACTTTGCTCCCTTTGCCGATTCTTACTTGATTGAGCTAACCTTACCCTATGTTGATGCTTGCAGAACCTAGCCGATATGTTTTCTTTTGATATCGGCCAGTTTCTTGATGACGAGGACAAAGAACCACCCATCACCGCCAAGGCGTCAATCTCTGACCAACTAAAGAACCAGTTGTCTGATATCGCTAATCGGCTGGAAGCATCTTTGGAATCGCTGGTGGAGAACTGCAACCCTGTCAGGAGCAGGGTTCAATACATCCAAGACCAACTCCCCGAAGATCTGATGGAAGTCTTAACACCAGCCATCTTCTTGGAACAATACAACTTCAAGCTTCATAGAGCCAAAGAAAGGATCGCGAAGAGGCGGGAGCGTGAAAGCTTGGAATCGGCCTTGACCGCCAGCAAAGCTCAAGTCAATTCTGACAAAACCAGGTTGGATGAGCTGGCTGTCGAGCCGACTGTCTTAAAGGGCAGACTCGAAGAACTCCGCTGCCTTGAAGCAGACCTAGCGTCAAAGCTAGAAGCCACTCGTAAGGAGATCCAAGAGGTCGAGACTGGGATAGCTGCATCACCGAAGGCCATAGAAGATCAGACGGCAAAGCTGAAGGCATCAGCCAAATACCTTGCGACCCTGAGTAAGTCTTTTAAGCCGATCTCAGGGTCAACGGCCGATGACGCCCAGGTGATAGAGGACATTGATCAGATTCGTCGTAAGACCATTGCAGCTATCAAGAAATTTATAAGCTGATGTATTATATGTTTCTGTTCTTCTCGAAAGAAAATAACTTCCTGTTCGACTAATATAAATCTCATCGGCTAAATCCAAGTCTGAAAAATTTTTGAAGTCCATAAATTTTTGATCTAGTAATCTTGAGGAATCTTGAAAGATAACCTTGCTTGTATATATATAGCCCCCCATATTTTGGAAGATGAGGGCTCATGTTGTAAAATTTGAACTAAGCGCGATAATGCATATCGGCCATCTAAAGACGATGTGTACCACATCGGCTATTATCATAAATCGGTTGGCAAGCCGATCATGAATTGATCAAGACGCTGGGATAATATTTCTTTAAGTATTTACCATTAAGGGCTCTTCCATAAATTTCTCCATCTAATCCTTTGAGCAGATAAGCATTATGGGGAACACATTGATGAATCTGAAAAGGACCTTTCCAATTAGGTGACCACTTGCCGAATTTATTATCTCTGGAACCAATTAGCATTATTAATTTCCAAACAGGATCCCCTTCCTCAAATGACTTGGCGACAACTTTCTTATTATAATGACGAGCAACTCGATCTTTATCTCGCTTTTCTCCAAAGCCCGCAATCGGACGTGCGCCAAATCATCTAACTCATCAACCATAAGATTATGATACTCATCGGCTGTTAAGTCGTCTTGCAAGGCAATCCTTCTTGAGTCGATGTTGGTCTCCCACGACAGTACAGCTTCATGTCCATAAACCAGCTGATAAGGTGGCACTTGAGTTGCACCATGACAAGCCATCCGATACGCCCAAAGGGAATCGGCCAGCGTGGTATGCCACCGTCTCGGCTGTTCATCAATTTTTCTCTTGATCAACTTAATTAAAGTCTTATTAGAAGCTTCTGCTTGTCCATTAGCTTGTGCATAATATGGAGAAGAATTTAGTAGCTTGATGCCCATGCTGTCGGCAAACTGCACGAACTCATCGGACACGAAAATTGATCCCTGATCTGTAGTCAATGTTTGGGGTAACTCAAACCGATATATGATATGCTCCTTGACAAACTGGATTGCATCCTTGGAATCAACCTTCTTAAGAGGGATGGCCTCAACCCACTTTGTGAAGTAGTCTGTAGCCACTAAAATATACTTGTGGCCTTTGCTTGATGGTGGATTAATCTGACCGATCATATCTATACCCCATCCTCGAAACGGCCACGGCTTTATGATTGGATGCATAGCCGATGCCGGTGCTCTCTGGATTGCTCCAAACTTCTGGCAATCTTGACATCCTTTATAATACTTGAAACAATCCTCTAGCATTGTTGGCCAGAAATATCCAACACGCTTCAAAAGCCATCTCATTTTATGGGCCGATTGATGGGTTCCACAAATCCCTTCATGTACCTCTCTCATAACAACTTTGGCCTCCTCTAGACCTAGGCACTTAAGCAAGACACCATCAATCATCCGGTAGTATAGATCATCATCTAACAAGACATAATGCAAGACTTTGTATTTCATCTGTCGCGACGCCGATTGGGAAGGGTTTTTCAAATAATCAATGATAGCAAACCTCCAGTCGTTGGCATCCACGGCAGCAATCTGAATCGGAACATCTTTGGCCATCGGCCTGTATCCTGATGCCTCCTGAGCTAAATCATTGGCCTCGTAATTCTGCTTCTTGGGTATATGCCTCATCGTCACAATCTTGAAAACCTGTAGCAACTCCTTACACTCCTCATTGTAAACTCTGAGAATATCATTTTTGCATTCATACTCCCCGGAAAGTTGATTGATTACCAGCTGTGAGTCACCAATGATCTCTACGGAATTGGCCTCGACCTCTTGTAATAATTGCAAACCCTTAAGAACTGCTTCATACTTTGCTTGATTGTTAGTATAATAGGGCTTGATAGTAAAAGCGAACTCGAAGCTTACCCCCGAGGGGATATTATGACCAGGCCGATACCGCATCCATGCCTGCAAACAGATCCATCAAAATACAGTGTCCATGGCACAATGTCTGCATATGCAATTGAATCGTCTCTGTGTTGGACAATGAAATCGGTCAGGGCTTGTCCTTTAATTGTTTTGGCCGATTCATATCTGAGGTCAAACTCTGTTAAAGCAAAAATCCACTTCCCAATTCTCCCTTTTAAAACGGGGGCCGATAACATGTATTTCATCACATCGGCCTTGCTTACCACAGTGCACTCATTGGAAAGTAAATAATGCCTTAATTTAGTACATGAAAAATATAAGCATAGACATAATTTCTCCACTGGCGTGTACCTTGTTTCAGCATCTAACAACCTCCTACTGAGGTAAAAAATAGCTCTTTTTTTGCCATCAATGTCTTGGACTAAAACTGAGCCGATAGATTTCTCGTCGGCCAATAGGTACAATCTGAATGGAACCCTTTTCTGCGGAGGGATCAGAACTGGAGGGGAACTTAAATATTCTTTGATGTCGTCCAACACTTTTTGTTGCTTATCACCCCATACGAACTCTTGATCGTCCTTTATCTTCAACAATGGAGTGAACGGCTCTATCCTGCCTGACAGGTTTGATATAAAACATCGGACAAAGTTGATCTTGCCGAGCAGAGATTGTAACTTGGTCTTGTTAGTTGGAGGCTTGATATTTTTTATAGCATTAACGTTCTTCTGTGTAATCTCAATTCCTCTTTCATGGACCAAAAAACCTAAAAACTGACCGGCCGATACGCCAAAGGCACATTTGTTAGGGTTCATCTTTAAACCATATTTCCTTGCTCGTTCTAGAACTTTGCGTAAATCGGCCAGGTGCATATCATACTCTTTGGACTTCACGATGACGTCATTGATGTAAACCTCAATCAGCAAACCAATAAGATCATGAAAAATATAATTCATAGCTCTCTGATAAGTAGCTCTAGCATTTTTCAAACCGAAGGTCATAACCACCCATTCGTATAGGCCGATTGCTCCCGGCATCTGAAGGCTGTCTTGTGGATGTTTTCTTCGGCCATGAAAATCTGGTTGTAGCCTGCGTTTCCATCCATAAAGCTGATGATCTTATGTTCAGACACGACATTTACCAGTAAATCGGCTAACGGCATAGGGTACTCATCCTTTGGTGTCGCCTTGTTCAAATCTCTGAAGTCGATACACACCCTCAGTTTGCCGTTTTTCTTCAACACTAGAACTATATTAGACACCCACTCTGCGTACCGGCAGGGCCTGATGAAATTGGCGTCATAAAGTCTTGTAATCTCTGCTTTGATAGCTTCGTGCATATTGGCCTTAAACCTCCTAGGAGCTTGTTTAAACGGCCGATAGCCTGGTTTGATAGGTAACCGATGTTCTACAATCGATCGACTTAACCCAGGCATCTCATGATATTTCCATGCAAAACAGTCTACAAATTCTTTCAAAAGATTTATCAAATCATTCTTATATTTCCTTGACAGGTTAGCACTTACATACGTCGGCCTAGGTCTATCACCTGATCCTATATCAACCTCCTCGAGTTGATCGGCCGACGTAAAGCCTTGTCCCAATTTTCCATCTAATTCATCCACCGTATCATCTGTGTAGGGACTAGCTTGCTCATCTTGGGCAGTGGGTGGCACATCTTTGTTAAAGCAACTGTTTGTCTTGATCGTCTATCGTCTCGATGTCGCAATCAGTTACTTTGAGGAAATCGGCCTCCCAAACTCGTCCAGACAGGCAATCGATTCCCTCCATCTCCTAAACTGCGAGATCGGCATTGGCTACGTGGACTGACCGATCAGCCTGCATGATCTCGACTTGGTCCCCTTGCCATTGTATAAGGCACTGATGCATTGTTGACGGGACGCAACAGTTTGCGTGGATCCAATCTCGTCCCAACAACAGGCTATAGGAACCCTTTCCATCAAAGACGAAGAAGGTGGTGGGTATCGTCTTGTTGCCCACGGTGAGCTCCACGTTTAGCACCCCCTTCGCCTCGGATGCGTTGCCGCCAAAGTCTTTGAGCACTATGTTGGTCTTGATGAGGTCTTCAGGTACTTTTTCAAGCTTCCTGAAGGTTGTGTACGGCATTAGGTTCACCGCCGCGCCGCCATCGACCAGCATCTTCGTCATCGGCCGCCCATTGACGAATCCCTTGATGTATAATAGCCGGAGGTGCCTGTGGCTAGTGTCGACTGGCTTGTCGAACACGGCTTGATCTGGCAACAACCGTAGTTTAGCCGAGGACTGTTCATCATCGGCTATCGCTTCATCGGCCGTCTGCACGCTGTATTCTGCTGGCAATATGAAAACCATATTAACAGAAGCCGATGCTACACCTTTACCTTTTGCAGACGCAGGAGCTCGAATTGGGCGTGCCAAAAGTACCTCGCCATGTCTCCACGCAGTCGCACCCTGCCACCTCATCACCGCTGCCGGCCAGAGAGCCGACCTCCCGTGACGGGAAGGCCGAATCCGAACGAAAGGGGGCCGGATCTGGACAGGGGATGCCAGATCAGGTGGCGCCGCCTCTCCGTCGTCGCCCCAGTCGACTCCACCGCACCCTCATCATCTCGGTCAACACCAACTCACCGTCGACGCTGCCACTCTCCTTACCGCCGTTCCCAGCCGCCCTGATGTCGCGTCGACGCCGACGCCGACGCCATCCTAGCCGCCGGGCCGCTGCGCCGTCCTGGCCGCTCCTCCTCTGTGCTGGCTGCTCGACCGCCGCCGTTCCCAGCGCCCTGGTGTAGGATCTAGATGTCGACTAGAGGGGGTGAATAGGCGATTAAAAATAAATTGCACCTAATTAAAACTAACCTAAGATGCTAGGCTCGGTGAGAAACAAGTCTAACTACACAACTAAGTTAAGTTTTGCATTCCTAGGGTGATAAGGGCTCAAATATGTCTCTATGAATGTAAATTGCATAAATGTAAATGCAATAAGTAAATGAGACGAGAGACAAGATTTTTTTCACCCGAGGTTCAAAAATTTGCCGATTTCCTAATCCCCATTGAGGCGAGCCCAACTTCACCGCTCAAAACCATGAAGCCACCGTAAGCCCCCTTCGTCAAGGGGTGGGCAAGGTGGGAGCCGGCCCATGGAGAGGACTACCCAAGCCTCGAACACTAGGGTAGTTCTTCCTTCACTCCGAAGGTGGTGAACTCCAAACCACTCACAACCGGCACCGGGCCTTCTCCACAATCTCCTCGGAGAGGTCACTGGGCAAGCACCTCTACAAGCCGTCTAAGAGACGGCAATCTCCAAGAGTAATAATCGATGACCCGGCTCGGAGATGATCAAGTGCCATACTAGCTCTACAATGAAGCAATGCACTTGATTCTTGTCACAATCAACTCTCAAACATACCAAATGGATAAACACAAGCTCAAGGGGTTGTGAGAGGAAATGCAAGGGATGTATGCAATTGTAGTAAGTGCCAAGAGAGAATCCTTGTTGCCAATGGAGGGTATTTATACCCCACACCAAGAAAACTAGCCATTGGGGTCGAAAACCCCCAACTCTGTTGCCTGCTGGTTAGATCGACGAAGGATGGCCGGTCAGACCGGCCTCTTATGCAATGGCTAGAAAACTAGCTGTTACAGTGCATTTAATGCACCGGCAACAGGGGAGGCCGGTCAAACCGCCATAGGGCGGCCGGTCAGACCGGCCCGGCTCGGTCAGACCGCCGAGGGCTCGGTCTGACTGGATGCGGCTCTGGCGGCTCTGGATTGCCAGGCCACCGGCGCCCAACCGGCCCAGCAAGGGCCTGGTCAGACCGGCCAACATACCGCGGTCAGACCGACGTCATGCCACGGTCAGAAAACTGGGAAGAGTTTAAATGCAAGCCATGTCCAAATGCAAATGTCCTAATGTGACATTTTGATCATCTCTTTGTTTGATCGCTCAAACTCCTCTATCAAAAATAAAAATTGCTAGTTTTACCGTCTTTGTTTCTTTTGCTTTGCACCATCAATTTAATTCTTCGGTAATCATCCATGGCATACACATTGTGTGGTCCTATCTCAAAAATGTATAACTCAAGAGCATCGTTTGTTCACAATTAGCGCTTGTCATTAATTACCAAAATGAATGATGGTAGCCTAGATGCTTCACCTGGCCGCACCGCCTCCACTGCCGCCGTTCCAAGCTGCCTTGGCCACGCCGCCTCCACCTCCATGCCGCGCTGTGCTTGCCCCGGGCCGCCGACACTCTGTGGCCTTCGGCACCGTGGTCGCGCCGCCATCGCGCCCAAACTGCCGCGCCGGCCGGATCTGGTCGTGGGAGGGCCAGATCCGGCCTCAGAGGCGCTGGATCCATCGCCTTCCCATGCCGACCCGTCGTCTCCGCCTCTGGCCATGGTGGTTGACGTCATCGTCAGCTTCACGCCATCCTCCTCGCGCCGAGGTGGGTGTCACCGAGTTGATTGGCCTCGCTGCCGCCTTCCCGACTCGCCGCCGGCTTTACCGTCGTGAGCTCCGGCGGCGGTGAGGTGAGTGAGGGGGTAGAGGTGTGGCGGCGCGGGTTTCGCCCCCCGAGCCACCCGCGCGAGCGAGCGGGGCCTTTCAATACGTTTCTTTCTTTTTTTTCTCTTTTGTTAAACTGTTATGAGAGCTTTTCTTATAACAAATTCTTTTACGTCATTTTATATGCCGAAAACTTATATTCTGAAGAATCTTATACTAATTGCACAAATTTTAAAACGACATACTTGTGTTTGGAGGGTGTAGTTAACAACCACTTAATACTGTATTAGTTGACCAATGGCAGAAATACATCATCAGTGACAATTATAATAGAGAGACGATCCTATAAATCCTGCGCGGCGAGCAGAGAAGAGAAGAGAAGAGAAGAGACGAGACGAGCAGGGTAGCAGCGGTGATGGCCGGCGTGGTAGTAGATCCGGAGGCGGTGGGCGGCGATGGAGAAGTTGGAGACGGGAGCGAGAAGAAAGGCGCGGATGGAGGAGGGATGGTTGCGCGGGCGCGCGAGAACCTTCGTTTCCGGTCGGTGTGGGGCGAGCTGAACGGCGCCATGGGCGACCTCGGCACGTACATCCCCATCGTGCTGTCGCTGGCGCTCTCCCGCCACCTCGACCTCGGCACCACCCTCGTCTTCACTGGCATCTACAACGCCATCACCGGCCTCCTCTACGGCGTCCCCATGCCCGTCCAGCCCATGAAGTCCATCGCCGCCGCCGCCCTCGCCGACCCCTCCTTCGCCATCCCGGAGATCATGGCCGCCGGCATCCTCACCGCCGCCTTCGTCCTCTTCCTCGGCGTCACCGGCCTCATGAGGCTCGTCTACTGGTTCGTCCCGCTCTCCGTCGTGCGTGGCATCCAGCTCGCCCAGGGCCTCAACTTCGCCATGGCCGCCGTCAAGTACATCCGCTACGAACAGGACTTCGCCAAGGGCAAGTCCCTCGGGAGGCGCCCATGGGTGGGCCTCGACGGCCTCGTGCTCGCCATCGCGGCGGTCTGCTTCATCGTGCTCGTCAACGGGGCCGGCGAAGAGCAGCACCCTGCTTCTTCGTCTCAGCAGCAACAGCAACAACAACAACAACAACAACTTGAAGAAGAAGAAGCAGCAGCACAGCAGCAGGAGCAACAAGAAGAATCACCTTCTTGGCGTCGTCGGGTGGCTGGTTCGGTTCCGTCGGCTGTGGTGGTGTTCGTGGTGGGCGTGGCGTTCGCGGTGGCGCGGCACCCGGCTGCGGTGCGGGAGCTGCGCGCTGGGCCGTCGCGGATGCGGATGGTGCACATCTCTCGGGAGGCGTGGAAGCAAGGGTTCATCAAGGGCGCGGTGCCGCAGATCCCGCTGTCGGTGCTCAACTCGGTGGTGGCGGTGTGCAAGCTGACGCGCGACCTGTTCCCGGAGCGGAAGGAGGCGGCGTCGCCGACGTCGGTGTCGGTGACGATGGGCGCCATGAACCTGGTGGGGTGCTGGTTCGGCGCCATGCCGTGTTGCCACGGCGCGGGAGGGCTGGCGGGGCAGTACAGGTTCGGCGGGAGGAGCGGCGGGTGCGTGGCGGCGCTGGGCGGGCTGAAGCTGGCGCTGGGCCTGCTGCTGGGTGCCTCCATGCTGCGGGTGCTCGTCCAGTTCCCCGTGGGGCTGCTCGGCGCGCTGCTGCTGTTCGCCGGAGTGGAGCTGGCGGCGGCGGCGAGGGACATGTCGACGAGGGCGGAGGCGTTCGTGATGCTGGTGTGCACGGCGGTGTCGCTGGTGGGCTCCAGCGCCGCGCTCGGCTTCCTCTGCGGGATGATCGCCCACGGCCTTCTCTTGCTCAGGGCCTACGCGCTCTAATCTAATTGATTCCTCCTCAAATACTAGTATTATTATATTACTATATACGTATTATTAATTTCCTCCTCAAAATATTACTCCACGTACTCTTCATTCATTATGTTTCTTTCTACCATCACAGACAGATTCACAGTGCAATGCCAAAACAAACATTGTCTCCCTCTTTCAATCAATACAGTTCGCTCCGTATACTGTCCAGGAACGATCTCAGGTCCCTCGCTTTCCTCTCGTGTATTACATCATCATAAGCAGCAGCAGCATCGTGATGAAGCCTTGATCTGTCGCCTATGGCCGGCGACGGAGAAGATAGATCGATGGTAGTTCCATGGATGACTGATGCCACACAGTTGCTGCCACCACAAGCTCCTGCTTCATCCTCCTTGCCTGTCTCAGTGCGGTGTGAACCAAAATTAATCATGTCTGCCAGGGCTCTTCTTCCAGCTTTCATATCATTATCATGTCTAATACCAGCAGCAGCCGCCGCCGCAGGCAGTGGTGAAGAGAGATCAATCAGCTGGTTGTCAACATCACTAGTACTTGATTGCGTGCTAAAACTACTTTGTGACTCCATCTTGTTCATGTTCATACGAGCCACCTTAGTTTGGCACTGCACCTCAATCCCATTGACATCCACGGCCATCATCTTCTTTTGGGACTTGGAGAGCTTCCGAAGAGGAGGAGATGGAGACGACAGATCAACTACATCTTCCACAGGCACAGTGTAGGCCGCTGTCATAGTCTGAGACCCATTGGCTCTAGCACCCAATATGCCACCACTATCAGCTTCAATACCAAGCAGCAACTCTTGGAGCCGTTCATCAACATCTCTCACTGCAGCTTGCCCTGATTTCTTTGGCCTTGCTCTCCTCTTCTGCTTCTTCTCTTCACCCTTCTTCTCCAAATATTCTGTTATTTTCTCTGGGCACGCACTGCAATTGTACAGGCAAACCATTTAGGCAGAGTAAACATAAAACAAAAACGAAAAATGCATGAGCAGACATTGTTTGTTGCATCAAGCAACTAACATCTGGATTCAGTAGACTTATACTTGAACAAGTCATAATATTTGTCTTGTTCATGCTTTCTGTCCATAATTGCACTTCACAATATTCAGAAAGAATGTGCCGCTCTAGCACAAAGCCATATGCACACAATCACTGTTGCTATTGCCGGATAAGAGAGAACTGTTACTACCTTTTAACAAGATCCCCAGGGACAACTGAAACTTGGAGCCCATCTATATTTCTCCACGAAACCTCATAACATTCATTCCCATGAACTTTCCTCTGCTTCACAATTGCCAATACAGGGCATGGTACTGGAATCTGTAAATTAGATACTTAAGACTTGAGAAAGGTACATGTAAAATGTTTTCTTCAGACAAACCAAAGTTTTTACCTCACTCAACAAAGGTTTTATTCCTAGTGCTGAAGACGCAGAGAGAAGGTCTGAAAACCTCCGAAGTTCTCTCTCAGCAATCTTCGGAAGTATATATTGATCTGCAGACATACAGAAGAAAACAAGTCAGGATATTCCATATCTATTAAAACATGTTACTGCCTTCCTCTTGCACATACTAATAAAGCCAATCATCACAACAGTTGAGGATTTCAGAGAGTACCAGTTTTCTCTGGACTCCAATCAAAATATTCCTCACATATTTTTTGAAGCTGTGGGCGAAGAAATGGGTGCTGTCCGCATACCCTATGGAGATAGAACAAATGAACATTCAGTAAAACAATTTAAGCAACTCCCTATCTTTAACACCCTGATCAATTTCCCACATAATCACCCGGAAATGACAAGAAAATTATAAAAAGGTGAACACATACTGAAAGCAAAGTATCATATCAGCAATTGGGGCTGAACCTCACAATCTGAGACAAATAAACTATACAACGAAGTAGTTTTCCACTAACTCTTTTACCTCTGCACAGCTTCCGAATCAGGTGAGTGACATTTTGGCTCCAGATATGCATTTATCACGTCACGAAATTGACCATCAGAGTCTTGGGTCATCCCAACCTCTGTAAAACAAGGATATTACATAAATGACGATTGTGTACTCCCTGTCCACAACATGTTTATGGCATAGCTAATTACTTAAATTTTAGAGAAAACCACTACAGAGTTTGCTTACCGCAGGAACTTGCTTTGGGGCACATGTCGTCCACCTTGTTTCCATTATTTTTCCCTTTACATTTTCTTGTAGCTTTAACTCCATTAGACAAAATCTGATCAAGAATTAAATTGTCGCCTACAGACTTAACAAGCCGGCATGCTGTTTCCTGGAACATTAAAAGAGCACCATTACAAATACAATGATAAGCTCCATCATTCCCATCTGGTCATCGAGTGTGGGATTTCATATAGAAACATATAAGAACAGATGCATGCTATACTAAGCCAATGAAAATGTCAGTTTTTTGGTACTTACTGGGCCAAACCCATTAACTCCGTTAGAATAGTCACTACCAAGGAGCACTGCAAGTGATATCTGGAAAGGTTGTTAAGTCAGGACAACGAGAATTTATGCATTATCACACAAAAAGATTCCTGAGAATCAGAAGCCCATAAAAAGCAAAAAAAAAAAAAATTGGCGGGAGATGTAATCCTGTTACTGTTATTGCATACTGAGAACATATTGTCATACAAGTCATCATCAATTACATGCAACTTCCAGTAATCTCTGACTAATACATGATTATTACCCCCAAAGAATTTTTAAGAGTGCGCTGAGACATTTTATTGTGATATTGGAGTTAAGAAAATGAGTGTTGCTCTATGCATACTACTTGCAAGTTCTTGTATTAAACCAGCACATTGCATTCACTTACCAAGCTGTTGTACCTGCAGCGCAGTTTACTCTTAAAGGTCTTTATCTATTAGTTGCTTTGACCGTGTTAAGCCATTAACTGAAAAAAGTCAAAGTGATCTTTCTAGGAGCATAAGGGGCATATTTAAGTAAGTTTATTTTACATCTTTGTGATATGTCACATTGGATGAAACAGTCAAAACATTTTTTCAGAAGAGATCCCATAAGTTCAAACTTGAGCAGAACAAATTTATTGTAACTTACCAACGAGTTCCTGCCAAAGCCAAGAGTTTTCTCTATGTCTTCCATTTCATAGCAAATGACATAGCCACCCTCCCCTAATTTGATTGGGAACATGATTAGGATTTCCAGCTAAATAAGAAATACTAGTTCATAAATAAAACAAGGCAGCAGGCAGCAACAAAATTGTTGATGAGTCGTGATTATGAAATTGAGCATGCCAACAAGCAATCAGCTTCACCTATGAAAACATCTCTATAAACTGTCCTAGCGCCAAAAAGAAAAGCATCCGAGTCTGAAGTGAAACAGCCATCCTGAAAGAAGAAAAGAAATAAATAAAAAGGGGGCAGGTACAGTTCATCTGATTAGCACAAGTATCATACTTACACACAAGGACTCTAAATTTAGGGATGCACACTGTGCTTCTGCCTCCTCCAATCTGTTGAAGAAAATAACGGTGAGAGAAAGGCATACATTTCATCTTTGACCATTCAAGCTCTATTTTCTTTTCAACAATGGAAATCAAGACAGCCTCTAAGACCGTTGAAGCTCTTAGAGCCAAAGGCAAAATTAAAAAAAGAAGAAGAGAAAGAAGAGATTGAATGGAACATAGGGATGCAGCATTTCACAAGGAGTTAGTTAGGGCATAAAATTGTCATTTTGCAAAGCATTTGACAAGGAGCCAAAGCAATGTCAATGGTGAGCAATTAAGCAGGTATGAGAAGAGAAATGTACCCGTCCAAGCAAGGGATGCCGAGGGCCATGCCGAGAAGCTTAGCCTCTTTAATCATGCAGGAGAACTCGGAACCCTTGTTGCGACGCAGCGAAGTGGATGGCTGTGAATTGGGCTGATCTCGAGCAGCCTAGACAACAAGTGAAGCAAAGAAGAATTAAGGGAAATTAAGATGCAGAAGTAGAGACTAGAGAGTGAGACAGACAGAAGAATAAATAAGGAAGGAAAGCGGGACAAACATGAGAATTGGATCCGAGGCGACGGCGGTAAGTGGCCAACTTAACAGAAGGTATCGCCCCATCTGTTAGTACTCCACATGAGAAGTAGTAGGTGGCATTGCAAAAAGAGTAAATGGGATCGGAGAAGATGGAGGAAGAGTAGCAACCAGTGACGAAGAGGAGGGTGCAGTTGAGGGCGAGGAGGGCGCGGATGCGGTGGAAGAGGTTCTTGAGGTAGACCTTGTCCTTGGCGAAGGCCGGGGAGCGGTGGGCGCTGTACAACTGGACGAGCCAGCAGGAGAGGTCCACGCACACCTTCTTGTTCCTTGCCAGAGGAATCAATCCATCCATCCATCCATCAGCAAACCTCTAGCCTCTAGCCCTGCCGGAATTAATGGCGGATCGATCGGGGAGGAAGGAGGACTCACTGGAGGTGGTGGAGTGGGAGCTTCTTCTTGCACGACTCGAGGATGTCCCACAGGTACTTCACCCCCATATCCCGCCCGCACTTCCGCCGGACCGGACTCGGAGGAGACGACGGACCTCAACGGCGACGGCGGCGACTCCAAACTTCAAAATCCGATTCGCATCTCTCTCTCTCTCTCCCCCACTGCCAAATGCGGTTGGAGAGAAGGGGAAAACGGGGCATTTTGTTCGTCCTTCCTTCGAGTGCGCCTCCTTAACCCACAAAATACGCTTTCGGCCTACGGTTACGTATAACAAGCCCACGCCGGCCCAACATTCCAATTACGGCGAATCCCCCCCCCCCTCCTATTATGCCCTAGGTTGTATCGCCTCCATCATCCGCAAAACTGAATATAACACCTCGCCCATCTTTGAAAACTGGTGCAAATTAACTCCTTTGGTGGTTTGGAAAGCGTATTTTAGGTGGGGCCCACATGTCAGTAAGATATGTGCTGTGGGGCCCACATGTCAGTTTTCTCCTTCCTGCACATCTCCCTCCCTCTTCTTCGCCGCGAAGGACACGCTGGTGCCAGCGCTCGTGGAGGCGGTGGTGCGTGGCACGCGAGTGTGCTACGACGTGCATGAGTGAGGCCATGAGAACCCCTTCGGCGTTGTTGGAGGCTTGGAGGCGAGGGGGTTCGGGGGAGGAGAAGGGCGATGCAACAATGGCGGTGGCGCATGTGAGGGTACCGGGGATGGAAGCGGAGATGGAGGCGGCAACAACGGAGAGGGATGACGAAAGTGGGCCGCGTCGACGACCGGCGGCCCGAGGCCTTATCCTATTCCCCAACTTATCTTTCTCTCCCCTCCTCCCTCTCCCTCCTCTGGTTAGTGATGACCTACAACTCGAGACCTAGTGAAAAGATCTAGGGGCTCGATGATGGCGGAAGAGAGGGCTTGCCGACACAACTGGTATCCCTGTTCTCAACTTTGTCTCACCACCTCCTCTGCCCTCGCCCCCCCTTTCCTTGGACACCTCCTCTTGCATCAACATGTTCGCAAGGTGGAGGTGGAGATATGACGGCTGTCGACGGAGTAGATCGCGACTACAGTATTTGCTGAGTATGGGGATCATTGGAACCAAGGTATACGCGAGATTGAGGTAAAAGAGACGGGAGGCATGGATTTTTATACAGGTTCGGGCCCCTTAACTGATAGGTAATAGCCCTACTCCTGTTGGTCGAAGTCGGTGTTGCTCTTATATATCAGAATCACATGAGTACAACATTTGAGAGAACTTAATCTAGTCATCGTCGACTTGGTGGCATGGATCTCCTAAACGTAGTCAATGGTAGGGTAGTCTTCTTCCTCGAATAAAAACTCGGCGAGATTGGGGGTAGCGGTAGATCCCTCATGTCAGCCTCTGTGGCTCTAGATTGGGTCTGTCTAGGCTTCTCCCTCATGCTGGTGTTTGTTGGCATCTCTTGGTCCCTCTCCCCTCTCCTCCTAGAGGGTCTTGTATTTATACCACAGATGTTCCCTTATCCAAGTAGAACTAGGGAGACAAATATGGATATGATCCGAGTAGTCCTTGTAGTTTCCAACTTGAACAATGCTTCTTCTTTCTTATCCGGAACACCTTTCGTATATGAGATATGATTCTGTATAAGACTTAGTATATGGTGGGCCCCGCCGAGCCCAACCCAAGATCATTGGGTATGCCTTATCCATAACACTGATAGTAGCCCCCGACTTCAATGCAAATGAATGAGTTTATGTTGTCGACCGAAGACAGTTGTCGAACTCACCTACTGTTCTCGGATGACCGAGAAAGTGCGGAGTATGTGACTAAGTTCCCTGTCTAGCCTTGATCAAGAATTTGGATTGAAGTCAAAAAGCTTCCATCTCGGCGGGTACACCATTGTTTTATCCAGTAATCCTTGTTGAACTCAACCAATTGTTCTCGGACAGCCGAGTAGGTGCAAAATATGCTACAAAGTCCTGATGTCTGACTTAACTGCTCTGATATTTGACTCTCCTGAAATCAATTACTCATAGCAAATTGTTAGATGAAAAATCCCTCAACAATCGGAGTATGGTACCCTTCCTAACCCCAAGCTATTTTTATGGAAAAGTTGTTTTCTACAAATGTAGCTTAAATCTTATAACAAACTATGCTGAAGCCGCGAATTCCTAGCCCCCAACCGTTAAGTTGAAAAAACCAATTCCCGATTACATGGCTTGGTTAATACGTTCAAGTGGTACTCTAACATGACCAGATCTAACATGGTCGTTTGACACTGCATGACCTGACAAACTTTCACAATGCCATGCGTCCCTAACCGAGGTCCATGAGACCCTGAAGCTTGTCAGACTAACGTAAAAGGACAGTAGGATCGACTTCGAGACGTAGCGATATAAGAAAAGGGGATCAACGAATAAATATTGCACACTTGATTTGTATAAACACTTACAGAGATTGATGAGCCAGATGATGAGGCCCCTACCACACTGGTCGAAAACCAGTTGTGTAGTCGTACTCAACAAGTCGCAGAGGTGGTGGGAGAATCGTTACAACCATTGGTCGAGAACCAGGTATAGACATACTCAACCACTCGTAGAGGTGGTGGAAGAATCGCTACAACCGTTGGTCGAGGACAAGGTATGTAGACGTACTTAACCACTCGTAGAGGTGGTAGGAGAATCGCTACAACCGTTGGTCGAGGACCAGGTATGTAGACGTACTCAACCACTCGTAGAGGTGGTAGGAGAATTGCTACAACCGCTGGTCGAGGACCAGGTATGTAGACGTACTCAACCACTCGTAGAGGTAGTAAGAGAATCGCTACAACCGCTGGTCGAGAACTAGGTATGTAGACGTACTCAACGACACGTAGAGGTGGTGGGACAATCGCTACAACCGTTGGTCGAGGACCAGGTATGTAGACGTAGTCAACCACTCGTAGAGGTGGTGGGGGAATCGTTACAACCGCTGGTCGAGGACCAGGTATGTACACGTACTGAACCACACGTAGAGGTGGTGGGACAATCGCTACAATTGCTGTGGAGAACAAGGTATGTAGATGTACTCAACCACTCGTAGAGTGGTAGGAGAATCGCTACAACCGCTGGTCGAGGACAAGGTATGTAGACGTACTCAACCACTCGTAGAAGTGGTAGGAGAATCACTACAACCGCTGGTCGAGGACCAGGTATGTAGACGTACTCAACCACTCGTAGAGGTGGTAGGAGAATCACTACAACCGTTGGTCGAGGACCAGGTATGTAGATGTACTCAACCACTCGTAGAGGTGGTGGGAGAATCGCTACAACCGTTGGTCGAGGACTAGGTATGTACACATACTCAACCACATGTAGAGGTGGTGGGACAATCGTTACAACTGCTGGTGGAGGACAAGGTATGTAGATGTACTCAACAACTCGTAGAGTGGTGGGAAAATCGCTACAACCACTGGTCGAGGACAAGGTATGTAGACGTACTCAACCACTCGTAGAGATGGTGGGAGAATCCCTACAACCGCTGGTCGAGGACCAGGTATGTAGACGTACTCAACCACTCGTAGAGGTGGTGAGAGAATCGCTACAACAGCTGGTCTAGGATCAGGTATGTAGACGTACTTAACCACCAAAAGGCAACTCGGAGAGATGGTGAGAGGATGACTACCACCGCCGGCCGAGGACTAGGTGTAGTCATCCCTCGACCACTTGAAGTCAACCCGGGTGGGTGGGAGGGAATCACTACAATCATTGATCAAGGACCAAGTGTAATCATCTCTCGTCTACCCAAAGGTAACTGATAGGTGGTGAGAGATTGCTACGACGCTGGTCAAGGACTAGGCGTAGTCATCTCTTGACCACCCGAAGGCAACTGATAGGTAGTGAGAGATTGCTACAACGCTGGTCGAGGACCAGACGTAGTCACCTCTCAACCACTCGAAGACAACTGATAGGTGATGAGAGATTTCTACAACGCTGGTCGAGGACCAGGCATAGTCGTCTCTCGGCCACCCAAAGGCAACTGATAGGTGGTGAGAGATCGCTACAATGCTGGTTGAGAACCAGGCATAGTCACCTCTCGGTCACCCGAAGGCAACTAATAGGTGGAGAGAGATCGCTACAACGCTGATCGTGGACCAGGCGTAGTCGTCTCTCGACCGTCCGAAGGCAACTGATAGGTGGTGAGGGGTCTCTACAATGCTGATCGAGGACCAGGCGTAGTCATCTCTCGACCACCCAAAGGCAACTGATAGGTGGTGAGGGATCGCTACAAATCTGATCGAGGACCAAGCATAGTCGTCTTTCGACCACCCAAAGGCAACTGATAGGTGGTGAGGGGTCACTACAATGCTAGTCGGGGACCAGACGTAGTCACCTCTCGACCACTGGAAGGCAGCTGATAGGTGGTGAGGGATCGCTACAAAGCTAATCGAGGACCAGGCATAGTCGTCTCTCGATCACCCGAAGGCAACTGATAGGTGGTGAGAGGTCGCTACAACGCTAGTCGGGGACCAGTTGTAGTCACCTCTCGACCACCCGAAGGCAACTGATAGGTGGTGAGGGATCGCTACAAATCTGATCGAGGACCAGGCATAGTCGTCTTTCGACCACTCGAAGGCAACTCTGATAGGTGGTGAGAGATCCTACAATGTTGGTCGAGGACCAGGCGTAGTCATCTCTCAACATCCTAAGGCAACTCTGATAGATGGTGAGAGATCGCTACAACGCTCGTCGAGGACCAGGGGTAGTCATCTCTCGACCACCCGAAGGCAACTGATTGGTGGTGAGGGATCGCTACAACGCTGGTCGAGGACCAGGCGTAGTTGTCTCTCGACCACCCGAAGGCAACTGATAGGTGGTGAGAGATCGCTATAACGTTGGTCGAGGACCAGTCGTAGTCATATCTCGACCACCCTAAGGCAACTGATAGGTGGTGAGAGATCGCTACAACATTGTTCGAGGACTAGGTGTAGTCATCTCTCAACCACCCGAAGACAACTGATAGGTGGTGAGAGATCACTACAACGCTGGTTGAGGATCAGGCGTAGTCATCCCTTGACCACTTTTAGGAGCGCTAGAGTTGGTTATTACATGTGCATCTGTTATGGTTAGCATGATTCACATACCCAACTAGTAGCATATTGGACGTTCGTTCACAATTATGCCGGGTGATCAAGCCGACAACATTCGCGAAGAGATTGTTCGCAACAGCCTTTTCACAAATAGTCCGGATATGACCGGCGCTAAATGTGAGATAGGCTGTCGGTCTCTGTTGGTAGGTTTGGTCCGACAACTCCGCATTTGCTCGAGAACGTTCTTGATAATGGGGTGTACTCGACCGCTTCCTACTTGAGCTCTTGATTGTTCATGAAAAATATTTTCTAGAAGACAAGATATATAGCAGAGAATACCGAGCGTGTACTCAAAAAACTGTATAAATCTTTTAGTATTATCAGGATATAATAAGCAGATTCAGATTAAATATCGGGTATTAAGTAAACCGTAAACAAGCATGATTTATAAAAAAGAAACAGAGCTAGCCCCCAGTATTATATCGTTGTCGGCCTAACATAGGAAGCGCTCGCACAACAAATATTGTATAAAAAATATGCTCTAAGTAAACATAATAAATTATGGATCTGGAAATATGTATGGTAAATTGTATGAAATATTGCATACCTTTGTTGATACATGCCGGATGTATCTACGAAATCAATAGATTGATTTAAAAAATCAATATACTAATTACCTTGTTTAGCGATGCTAAGCAACTCGGAAGTAGTCGACCTGGATTGAAGCCTCGTGGTCGACGGTATCGAACTGTTGTTTTCTGCGGCGACGATGTCTTTGAAGCTTGGTTGATTTTGATAGATCGAATTGTTAGCGGCGATGATTCCGATCTTGTCGGGGAACGTATTTTGGTTGGGTCGAATCTCCCGGGACCAAAATCGTTGAAGTATCCCTCGTCGAAAACTCCACAGCAGCGATGACTTGACGAAGCTTGAGATGACGAGGGTCCCGATTCATCGGAGAACACACTTCGGTTGGGTCGTATCTCCCTAAAGCCGAAGTCGTCGAGTATTTTGTCGTCGGAGAATCTGTCTCTTGAAACCCATCTCGTAGAAACCTTTTAGCACCAAAATCCCCATACCTAGCGTGCCACTATTGACGTAATCATGACTTCAATATTTGCTGAGTATGGGGATTATTGGAACCAAGATATACGCGAGATTGAGGTAAAAGAGACGGGAAACAGAGATTTTTATACAGGTTCGGGCCCCTTAACTGACAAGTAATAGCCCTACTCCTGTTAGCCGAAGCCGGTATTGCTCTTATATATCAGAACCACACGAATACAACATTTGGAAGAACTTGATCTAGTCATCGTCGACTTGACGGCATGGATCTCCAACACGTAGTCGACAACAGGGTAATCTTCTTCCTCGAATAATAACTCGATGAGATTGGGGTAGCGCTAGATCCCTTATGTCGTTCTCTGAGGCTCTAGATTGGGTCTGTCTAGGCTTCCCCCTCACGCTGGTGTTTGTTGGCGTCTCTTGGTCCCTCTCCCCTCTCCTCCTAGGGGGTCTTGTATTTATACCCACAGATATCCCCTTATCCAAGTAGAACTAGGGAGACAAATATGGATATGATCCGAGTAGTCCTTGTCGTTTCCAACTTGAACATTGCTTCTCCTTTCTTATCCGAAGCACCTTCCGTATATCTTATCCATAACACTAACAGCGGCCTTCGCCATTGCCATCCCTTGATCACGCCATCCTCCTGCTCGCAACATTGCTGTAGCTAGGGTTGTAAGAAAAGCTCGAGGTTCACGAGTAGCTCAAGCTTGGCTCGTCCTAGGCCTGATTCGAGCTCGGCTCGAGCTCTAAATCAGCCGAACCCAAGCCTGAGCAAAAGCTCGTGAGCTTTACCGAGTTGAGCTCGAGCTTCTATTAAGCTTTAACTGTCTATAGTGTATATTATTTGTTCACCTTATTGATTTAATAAACTAATAGATAAATATATATTAGTACCTATTTACACAACAAATTAGCATGTGTTAGCATGATATATTTATCTTAGTCCTTTTCTACTATTTTATTAGTGTGATTAATTAAAAAATAATTATACTTATCAATAGATTATCATTAAAATATATATTATACTACTTATGGATGAGCTTTGCACTCGTCGTCGGGCTGCCAACATGGACAAGTACGACGAGCGGTCGAGGAGGCGGAAGGCTGAGGAAGCCAGGAAGGGGAGGAAGACCACCCTCGTCATGGCGCGGAGAGTCGAAGACGAAGGCCTCCACTTGCACCCCCGCATCGGAGCTATATGGTTGTTGGAACCGCCTTCGTCCTGTCCACATTTCCTCCGGATCCAGCAGCGGCCCTGCCCACCGCCTTCTTCTCGCTGTCCGCTGGAGCGCTGTCGGTGCCGTCGTCTTCTACTCTCACTCCACGCGAGCTGGTCGGGCAAATGAAGTGGAAGCCTCCTGGGATTGGAATACGGGAAGGGAGAGGAAAGGTGGAGGTTTCACTGACATGCGGAGCCCATTGTATTATTTTATGTGCTAACTGTAATGCCACATAGGACAAAACCACTATCAAAACCATCTGGGGAGTTAAATTGAACTGGTTTTAAGAGTTGAGAAAGTCTATATATTTGATTTTGTGGTTGAGGGAGAAAAATCATACTAGGCTATAGTTGAGGGAGGCAAAATAGGCTCTCTTTTTTTTCAATCCTAATTGCCGCACTTGTTGCAGTGAGTGATGCGCAGTGGGACAAGCAGGTGAGTTTTATCGTAATTCTAATTATTTTTTAAAATATTCTATACTAATAATAGAAATTAACTAGGATTAAGCAAGTTTTTATATGTGTAGCATAACTACCCACTTGCATTGCATCCCTTTGTTGTAGCCATGCATGGTACTAAATAGCAGTCATTGTGACCACAATATATAGTAGTATCTGGGTGTTTCCGTTACCATGGTGATGTTACTATCTTCCACACACCTAAAATAGAGCGACACATTTTCTTATGATTAATTAAGTATTTACTAATTTTTTTAAAAAAATGGATTAATATGATTTTTTAAAGCAACTTTCGTATAGAAACTTTTTACAAAAAACGCACCGTTTAACAGTTTCAAAAGCGTGCGCACGAAAAAAGAAAGAGGTGAGTTGAAAAAGTAGGATGAAGAACACAACCTTCTCCAATTTTCCCAATTCACCTCCCGCGTTTTCCGTACGCACGCTTTTCAAATTGCTAAACGGTATGTTTTTTGCAAAAATTTTCTATATGAAAGTTGTTTTAAAAAATCATATTAATCTATTTTTTAAAAATAAAATTAGCAAATACTTAATTAATCCTGCAATAATACGTGCTTCGTTTTACGTGCCATCCTCCCAAACACACCCTAAAATGGTGGAGGAACATTGCATCCGCTATGTGAAAAATAGTGGGCTCTATTTGGTACATGTTATAAAAAATATACTCTCTTCAAGTAATTGTAGTTTTGGACAAGTACAATATCCAAAAAATCTTTAACCACTAATTTTTGTTCAGGACTACAATATGAAATGCGACAACTTGATGAGGTATGCTCTCCACATTGTGATAGATAACTTTGGCTTGTGATCTATTACAATGTATGTAGAAATATCAATAAGTAATTAATTACATGCTTTTACTTAAGTACATTTTAAGATTAATCTGTATAATATGATCTTCATGTTTTTAAAGACAAATATTTTAGAAATTATTGGTAGTCAAAGTTAAGTTTGTAAAGTTTTACATTAGTTTTGTCTAAAACAGTAATTATTTTTAACAAAAAGGAGTACTGTATTTTTTTTACTTATTATCTCCGTAACTTATGTGTTGCCTGGATGATATTATTTCTGCAAATTAAGCACTACTCTACCTCACATATATGTAGAATTTAGTGGTTTTCTTATTTCGCTATTGGAATATATAACATTCGCCATATTGCTTGCTATATAATATTTGGACGAGAATCCGCTACAACCCCGCTATTTGAGTACCTGTAATGCCTTCATGTATTTTCTATTGTTTTGATTACAGAGAAATAGCATACGCATAACACTAGTATACTACTTTAAAAACGGCGTCATTGTCGTCCTCCCCACCATCGAAGTCACCACTAAAAAACAGCCTTATAATAAAAGGTTAATTGGATCCATGCCACTACAAATATGACATATTAGAAAAATATCACTACTATTCGTAATATCGGCTACGTGCCACTGGAATTTGGAGAAATTGGAACCATGCCACTCCCGTCCATTTTTCCGTTAATCTCCGTTAGCACTCTCTCTCTTCCTCTCTTCGCTTCTCCTCCACCTTCTCCTCCACCTTGGCGGCGAGCACAATGATGCCGGCGGTGAGCTACGGCTTCGAGAAGCTGGCCAAGGCGGCGGCCATCGCGTCCATGTGCGTGCACGTCGAGGCGTCGCACCGGCCTCGCTCCGGCGCCTGGCACCGGCGACGGCGACGCCTGGGTGTGGTACGTGTTCACCCCGGTGCGCGTTCTCGGCAGCCGTGGCGCGAGGAAGGCTCGCACCGTTGGCTCCGGCGGCAACGAGTGCTGGCATGCGGAGGGCGGGCCTGTTAGCAACAGCCAGACACCTGATCGAACACCTTGCATGCGCCGGCACGGCAATGACGCAAACAGTAACGAAGAACAGAGAAAACAGACCGCAACAGAGCAAGAAGAGAAGTTTTAGAACTTCTCCATTGATTGAACAATATATGAGGAATTTTCTGGTTCTATTGATTCGACTAAATTTTTGAAACTTACAAATGAAAACTTTGCTACTGCTATTTATAAAAACAAACAGCTAAAAACCAATTCCACGATCCTAAACTTCCGGATCACATTCCTGACGCATTCAGCATCCTGAAGCTCGCCGCTTCTCCCGCACATGTGCAACAAACTCTGATTTATTCTTCCTATCCGTTGTAACCGCCATCACTTGGATTTCCTTGAGTCCATTGCTGAAATAACAGCCAACAAACTCCCCCTTAATTCAGCTATGGCTCAAGATTTCGAACACCTAGCAGGTGCCGTGCTGTTGCCAATCTCGCAGCTGGCAACCCTTTTGTTAACACATCCGCCCGCTGCTCCTCTGTTCGGACGAATTCAATCTGAATCTTCCCATTTTCGACACACTCACGAATAAAATGATATCGGGTGTCAATGTGCTTGCTTCTCCCATGAAATACAGGGTTCTTCATGAGTGCAATTGCTGACTTGTTATCAACATATAACTTCACCGGCTTAGCTTCTGCGCCGATCATTTCAATCAGCAATTCTCTAAGCCATAGAGCATGACAAGCTGCTACAGTGGCCGCCATGAACTCAGCTTCACAGGATGAAAGGGCCACCGTCTTCTGCTTCTGTGAACTCCACGAGATCAAGCTGTTGTTGAAATAATACGCCATTCCGCTAGTACTCCGACGATCATCACTGTCACCCGCCAGATCACTGTCTGTGTAACCGACGATCTCCTCTACACCAGTATCAGCAAGAAAATTTAGCCCACAGTCGATGGTTCCCTTGAGGTACCTCAGTATCTGCTTCACTGCCTTGAAGTGCATCACAGTTGGGCGCTCCATGAATCTGCTCGCAACTCCCACAGCATAGGAAAGGTCCGGCCGAGTGTGCAGCAAGTACCTGAGGCACCCAATGAGTCGCCGATATTCAGTCTCATTCACCGGCTCACCATCGGCATCCTTGTGTAAGTGTGACCTTGGTTCCATGGGAATTTTGGTTGGATTGCAATCTGTCATACCAAACTGATTCAGAAGTTTCCTAGCATAGGCAGCTTGCTTGATGTCAATCCCTCTTTCACCCTGCATCACTTCGATTCCCAGGTAATAGGTGAGTAGTCCAAGGTCACTCATCTCAAATTCCCCCATCATCTGCTGCTTAAACGCTGTGATCTCGCTTGGGTTTTCTCCTGTCAGGATCAAATCGTCAACATAAACCCCCACGATTAGACCATCACTTCCTGCTCCTCTGGTATAGACAGCTTGTTCTTGTGCACACCGATTGAAACCGAGCTCCTTCATACTCCGATCAAGCCGAGTGTTCCAAGCTCGTGGTGCCTGTTTCAGGCCGTAGAGAGCCTTGCTCAATTTGTACACCAGATTCTCTTTCCCTCGCTGGACAAATCCTTCCGGTTGTGAGACATATACTTCTTCCTGCAGATCTCCGTTGAGGAATGCCGATTTGACATCGAGATGATGCACCTCCCATCTCCGATTAGCAGCAACTGCAAGAATGGTCCATACCGTGTCCAGCCTTGCAACTGGCGCGAAAACTTCATCATAATCCACACCTTGTCGCTGAACATAACCCTTTGCTACCAAGCGCGCCTTGTGTTTGATCACCTCGCCGGCTGTGTTTTTCTTTAACTTGAATACCCACTTGAGCCCAATTGCTTTATGCCCAGCTGGTAACACGCTCAGCGACCACGTTCGGTTCTTCTCAATAGCTTCCAGTTCTTTGTTCATCGCCTCTTGCCATGCCGGCACATCAGCTGCTTCTTGGTAGGATGATGGCTCCTCCGTCTCTGCCAGCAGTGCTTCCACGTTGTCATCGTCCTCCACCAGATCCACACGCAGAGCCACGCGCAAGATGTCAGTCAGAGACCTGAACCGCACCGGGCCGTCATCACTCCCGGCTGTGCCCGGTGACGCCTCCAACTCAGGAGCACTTGTTGATGTCGAGCCAGCCGGGGTGTTGCTCGGTGAGGTCGGAGAGAGCCTCACCGGGCTCGCCGGAGACGGTCCTCGCTGTTCTACCACTTCTGGTTCCTCGCCGGCCGCCCTTGTTGGCGACGGTGCCTGGTGCGTTGGTGTCGAGATAGGAAGGCCTGTCGGCATCGGCTGTTGCTCGGCATCCTC
Source organism: Oryza officinalis (assembly GCA_008326285.1). Taxonomy (NCBI): domain Eukaryota; kingdom Viridiplantae; phylum Streptophyta; class Magnoliopsida; order Poales; family Poaceae; genus Oryza; species Oryza officinalis. The sequence goes on along the minus strand of BDMV01000008.1, from coordinate 51,097 downwards.
TTCTTCTACCACGAATCCGGTAGAATTCTCCTCTCCTGCAGCAGCATTCCACTGCCAAGGTGTGTTTTCATCAAATATAACATCACGACTTACATGGATTCGGCGGCGCCGTGGATCATACAGCCGATGAGCCTTGCTCCCTTCCTCGACGCCAAGATATACAAACTGTTCACTCCGATCATCCAATTTCTTCAGATTTGGAGTTGTCACCTTGGCGTGCGCAGTACACCCGAACACTCGCAAGTGTCCTAAGTATGGCTTCTTCCCCGTCCAGGCCTCGAAAGGAGTGCGATCACCCATTGATTTGGTCGGTAGCCGATTTAAAAGGAACACGGCGTGCCGCACCGCCTCTCCCCACAGCTTGCCGGGAACTGACATCCCCTTGAGGAGGGAGCGCGCCATCGCCATCACCGATCTGTTTCGCCGTTCAACAACGCCATTTTGCTGCGGTGAGTATGGCGCCGTCAAATGTCGCTCGATGCCGGCCTCGTCGCACACTCGTGCGAAATCGCCGGACAGGAACTCGCCACCGCGGTCTGTCCGGAGCGTCTTGATGGAGCGGCCGGCCGTGTTCTCGGCCAGCGGTTTGAATTTCTCGAACGTTTCCAGTGCTTGATCCTTTTCTTGATCACAAACACCCACATCCAACGCGAGAAATCATCAACAATCAACAGAAAATAACGATTACCGGCTAAAGTCGATGGAGTGATTGGGCCACAAAGATCCATGTGCAGCAGCTCGAGCGGTTCTTCTGCTCGATAGTTTGCCATCACGGGGAATGGTTGCCTGATCTGTTTCACCACGAGACAAGCTTGGCAAAGTTGGTTGGGATGATGCACTTGAGGGACTCCCGCCGCCATCTCCTTGTCGACCAAGAATTTTAGCGCCTGGAAGTTTACATGTCCGAGCCGCGCGTGCCACAGCCACGCCGGATCACCGAGACTGGCCAGAAGGCACACAGGGGAGGCCTGCTGTAACTCAATCCGGTACAAACAATTCGAGGTTCTCCTCACCTTCATCACCAGGCGCCAGGGATTTTTGTCGAACACCTCAAGGTCATCATCATCCATCACAACGCGGTGACCAGTTTCAGTGAGCTGCCCTAAACTCACCATGTTGCAGCACAAGCTGGGAATGTAGTAGACGTCGTCGAGCAGCCACTGGTCACCGTTCTTGCATGAGAAAAGGATAGATCCCTTCCCCATTATCTGCACTAACGAGGCATCGCCGAACCTGACTTGCCCCGTCACGGATTCGTCCAGATCCCGGAATTTCCGGCGATCTCCAGACATGTGATTGCTGGCACCATTGTCCAAGTACCATAGACCACCAGCAGCTCCTCCCTTCTCTGCCAGCATCAGACGAGGCCACACACGCTCCTCATGCACGACCAGTCCGCAGTGCGTGTTCTGGCGCGGTGCGCTCTGCACCGTCTTTGCCACGGCAAGCAGCAGAGCTGGGCTCGAATCCTCTGTTTGCGCAAGATGGACTTCACCCTTCTTCTTCTTGGGGTGTGGACACTGCGTGGAGTAATGTCCAAATTCCTCACAATTGAAACATTTTATATGACTCTTGTCGTGGCCACCGCCGCCAGAGCCGCCAGCACCCCTATTCTGCGGCGTACTGCCGCGTCCACCGCCTCCGCCGCGCCCTCTGCCGCGACCGCGTCCGCCTTGGGCACGGTTTCCTGGGTCGCGAGGAGACTTGTTTTTCTGTGGTGAAGACGACTCGCTGCCGTCCTTCTTAAACCGTGCCTCCCACTCCGCCTGAGTGAGAAGCACTTGGCCGTCGGCGGTGACTCCACCGGCGGCTCCCTTCTTTTTCCGAAGTCGCTCGTCGTAGGCCTTGAGACAGCCCAACGCCTCCTCGAACGGCATATCATCGACGTTGTAGAACTGCTCGATCCCTGCGACGAGGCTGACGAATTTCTCCGGGACGGTGTCGAAGAGTTTCTTCACCATGGCGGCGTCGTTCAGCGTCGCACCGAGAGCAGAGTATCGGACCGCCATGGTAGTGATCCTCCCGGCGTATTGGTCCAGCGTCTCTCCGGCCTCCATCACCATGCCGGTGAATTCTCCTTTGAGCGTCTGCAGGCGCGCATCGCGCACCCAATCCGCCCCGATGAACCTCGTCTTGAGGCAGTCCCAAACTTCCTTCGCCATCCGCTTCTTGGCTACCTGCATCAAGAGATCCTCCGGCAGCGACTGGAGTAGATGCGATCTAGCCTTCCTGTCCTTCCTCGGATCGACGGCCGCATCGGCCACCGGCTCGATCGCCTCCCAGACGCCTTGGTCCTCCATCATTGCCTGCACCCGAATCACCCAACTAGTGTAGTTGGTAAGTGTGAGTTGAGGGTAAAGGAACGCGCTTCCCGAGCTCCCCCTCGCCGGATCCGCCGTCGCCGGAATCATCGCCATAGTGTCAGATCAACTCCCCAACCTGAGAAGCTCTGATACCACTTGTTAGCAACAGCCAGACACCTGATCGAACACCTTGCATGCGCCGGCACGGCAATGACGCAAACAGTAACGAAGAACAGAGAAAACAGACCGCAACAGAGCAAGAAGAGAAGTTTTAGAACTTCTCCATTGATTGAACAATATATGAGGAATTTTCTGGTTCTATTGATTCGACTAAATTTTTGAAACTTACAAATGAAAACTTTGCTACTGCTATTTATAAAAACAAACAGCTAAAAACCAATTCCACGATCCTAAACTTCCGGATCACATTCCTGACGCATTCAGCATCCTGAAGCTCGCCGCTTCTCCCGCACATGTGCAACAAACTCTGATTTATTCTTCCTATGCGTTGTAACCGCCATCACTTGGATTTCCTTGAGTCCATTGCTGAAATAACAGTCAACAGGGCCCAAGGACGTCAAGTGCAGCGCCGCCGGCGGCAAGCTGCAGAAGTTCTTGTACAAGATCAAGACGGCGTCGGGCGTCGTGAAGCCCGGGTGGCTCATGGTGGAGTACTCCTTCCCCGGGACCGACCACCTCGCGCTCTGCAAGGTCTACTGCTCGCCTCGCACGAGTCGCTACAACACGCCTTCGCCGCCGTCGTCCGCCGCGTCGTCACCGTCGAGGGCGGCGCTGCCCGTGTCGTCCGGCCGCAAGCGCAAGGCGGCAGAGGAGGTCGACCACCCCGAGCGCAAGGCACCAGCGAGCAGCGCGCCGCGGCGAACTCTGCCCGAGGACGTCGCGCCGCCGGCGCCGGAGCAACACCAAGACGACGTCGTCGACGCCGCTGCAGCAGCCGAGCCGGATCAGGGCGGCTACCTGACTGATGAACAGCTGGACAGCATCGCAGCGTTCGTGCAAGAACACGAGGGAGACGAAGAGTTCTACAAGAGCCTCGGGTTCGACGAGCGCGCAGATCCGCAATGCTGGAATAACTTCTTCTTGTCGACGTTGGAGGAGTTCGGGCCGCCAGAAATCGACGCCGCCGCCGCCGCTGAGCCTGGACCTTGGCCAGAGCACGAGGAACACGATGAGTTGGTGGTGAGCAGCTTGCCATGCACTGCCACTGCGTCCAAACACACACACAAAGGAAGAAATGGCAACTTCCTGATTCAGTTGCCTCTTCGTCATGACATTACATCCTGATTCAGTTGCCTCTGTCGTCGATTTTAGAGTTTGCAGACTCCTAAAAAGAAGCGAAGAGAGGAAGAGAGAGAATGCTAACGGAGATTTGACAGAAAAATGGATAGGAGTGGCATGGTTTCAATTTTCCCAAATTCCAATGGCACGTAGCCGATATCACGAATAGTAGTAGCATTTTTCTAATATGTAATATTTACAGTGGCATGGATCTAATTAACCCTATAATAAAACCACACCACCCAAAAACTCAGTGTTTCTCAGCTGCTTTAAACTCCTCGTAGTTCCCCACTTAAAAAACCACCTCACCAAAATAACCAGTATGTTTTCATGTGAAAATAAAAAAACAGATGGAAAAAAAAACTAAACCCTATATATAATTCTAATATGTTGCAACGCATATACATGACAGTAATCATGATAATATGGATGTGTCTCATAGTCATGTTATACAGGTTAATTGTTTGGGTTTTCAAGTAGAAAACAAATTATTTTGTTGATGACTATTTAAAGTGCTGTTTTTGTTTCCCAGCTTTAACTTTTGGGGATACATCGCTCTCGATCAGGCTGTCGTTTTCTTTTTGCTTTTTTTTTTACACCTCATGCTGATGCTGGTAGCCCAACCAGTAGAATCTTTTCTTTGCAACAAAAAAAATTATTTATATATATATATATATATATATATATATACACACACACACACACGTTGCTTTGTATAAAAAGCAAGGGGATTAAAGCCAAGGCCCGCCCATATATATACTCCTACATTTCACGGTAAAATTAAGATAGTATACAACAGACGACAAACAGTTCGCTATACTTGATCCGCATACGTACAGGCAGAACACACTACTGGAGAACTGATTTTTGGTCGGAATCAGAAAAACCAGAATAGTCCCGGTTCGAATATGAACCGGGACTAAAGATCAACTTTAGTCCCGATTAAAAAAGGTAACGGGTCGCGATGATCTTTAGTCCCGGTTGGTAACACCAACCGGGACTAAATATCATCTTTAGTCCCGGTTCAAACACCCACCGACCCTGTCAGGCTGGTGTCAGGGGGGCGGGGATCTTTAGTCCCGGTTGGTGTAATCAACCGGGACTAAAGATCCTAACTTTAGTCCCGGTTGGTAGTATAAACCGGGACTAAAGATCCCACTGGCCCTGTCAGGCTGGTGTCAGGGGGGCGGGGATCTTTAGTCCCGATTGATGGTATAAACCGGGACTAAACCGGGACTAAAGATCCCACCGGCCCTGTCAGGCTGGTGTCAGGGGGGCGGGGATCTTTAGTCCCGGTTGGTGTAATCAACCGGGACTAAAGATCCTAACTTTAGTCCCGGTTGGTAGTATAAATCGGGACTAAAGATAATTTAGATATATAGTCCCGGTTAGTGTTATTAACCGGGACTATAGTGATCCACCTTTTTATACTTCTTCTTCCTCCTCTAGCCCGAGCCATTGCTGCCAAGAGGAGGAGGAAGAAGGGAAGTGCTGCCAAAATTTTTGATAAATTTGTTTTGGTGATAATATACAAATCGGAGAGATCGAAAAGGTTAGCAAATCCATTCTCTAATAATGTATGCTTAGCATATTGCATTTATAGCTTTGTTTCTATAAAATATTTTCTCCATAAATGTTTACGCAAAATGATGAGGGAGAAAACATGTTAGGCAAAATTAGGTTGATTTTGAGATTAGAAAATTTGGATAATGATGTTAGGCAAAATATGTTAGGCAAAATTAGAATATTTTCTCCATTCTCTTTTCTAGAAATTAGTTTCGCTTTGAATAATGATGTTTTAAATTTTTGTATGATTATTTAATTAGTTTCGAGAATGTGGATTTCGTTAGTAACATTGGAGTATTTGATGTCTAGATGGATCGACAATGGATGTACACCGCGGATCGACGATCGAAAGAGTTTATTGAAGGCGTGCATTACTTTTTGAAGGTGGCCAATGCTAACAAGTACAAGAGTTTCATGTGTTGTCCATGCAAAAAGTGCAGTAACCGAAAGGAGTATTCATCATCAAGAACTATTCATGCGCACTTATTTGAGTCTGGATTCATGCCTGGATATAATTGTTGGACCTCGCACGAAGAGCTAGGGGTTACAATGGAAGAAGATGAAGTAGAAGACGAGAATATTCCGGGCTGGGCTCATCAATACGGTGGATTTGACGAAAATCCTGAAGGCGAGGCGGACGGAGCTGTTCAAGATAACGTCACTGTAGATGATCTTGGTCAAATGTTGCGGGACGTAAAGGACGGCTGCGAAAGTGAGAAGGAGGTCTAAAAATTGGACCGTATGTTAGCAGACCACAAAACTTCGTTGTACCCAGGTTGCGAACAGGGGCACAAAAAATTGGGTACGACGCTAGAATTCTTACAATGGAAGGCAAAAAATGGTGTGAGTGACAAGGCATTTGGCGAGTTATTGAAACTCGTCAAGAACATTCTTCCGGAGGGAAACGAGTTGCCCGAAACAACGTACGAAGCTAAGAAGGTGGTATGCCCTCTAGGACTGGAAGTACATAAGATACACGCATGTCCGAACGATTGTATCCTCTAACGCGGTGAGAAGTACGAGAACCTAGAAGCATGCCCGGTTTGTAAAGCACTACGATACAAGATTAGACGAGATGATCCAGGTGATGTTGACGGACAGCCTTCGAAGAAGAGAGTTCCTGCTAAGGTGATGTGGTATTTCCCTATAATACCATGGCTCAAGCGTTTGTTCAGGAACAAAGAGTATGCTAGCATGATGCGCTGGCACGCAGAAGAACGTCAACAAGACGGGATGCTGCGACACTCCGCCGACGGGTCGCAGTGGAGAAACATCGACAGAACATTTCCAGACTTTGGAGAGTATGCCCGAAACGTAAGGTTCGGTTTAAGTACAGATGGAATGAATCCATTTGGAGAGATGAGCAGCGGTCATAGCACTTGGCCTGTTACCATGTGTATCTAAAACCTTCCCCCTTGGCTATGCATGAAGCGAAAGTACATCATGATGCCAATTATCATTCAAGGCCCAAAGCAACCTGGTAACGACATTGATATGTACCTAAGACCACTGGTTGAGGATCTTCTTCTGTTGTGGAACAAAGAAGGTGTCTCCGTGTGGGACGAGGACAAACAGGAGCAATTTATCCTGCGAGCGTTGTTGTTCGTGACCATTAACGATTGGCCTGCACTTAGCAACCTATCAGGACAGTCAAACAAGGGGTACAAGGCTTGCACCCATTGCATGGATGAAACTGAAAGTACGTATCTAAAATACTGCAGGAAGGTTGTTTACATGGGCCATCGTCGATTCCTTGTTGCTACCCATCCTGTACGGAAAAAAGGCAAGCATTTCGAACAGAAGGCAGACCACCGTACTAAGCCTAAACATCACAACGGAAAAACCGTGTTTGCTATGGTGAAAGATCTGAAAGTAGTATTTGGAAAGGAACCTGACAGCCAACCTATAGAGAGCGAAGATGGTCACGCGGCAATGTAGAAGAAGAAGTCTATTTTTTGGGAGTTACCCTATTGGGAAGTCTTAGACGTCCGGCACGCGATCGACGTAATGCACCTCACTAAGAACCTTTGCGTCAACCTGTTAGGTTTCCTAGGTGTATATGGGAAGTTGAAAGATACACTTGAAGCACGTAATGATCTCAAGCATATGCAACAACGCGAAGACCTTCACCCGGAACCGAAGGATAAAGGAAGCCATTACTTGAGTCCTGTAAGCTACACCCTGAGCAAGGAAGAGAAGGAAAGTATGTTTGAATGCCTGGAGAGCATCAAGGTACCGTCTGGATACTCCTCGAACATAAAGAGAATAATAAGCATGAAGGAAAAGAAATTCACAAACCTAAAGTCTCATGACTGTCACGTGTTGATGACACAACTGCTTCCTGTTATAATTCGTGGTATCCTTCCTGATAATGTCCGGGGAACAATAACAAAGCTATGTGCTTTCATGAACGTAATTTCGCAAAAGATCATAGATCCAGACAGTTTAACAACCCTTCAAGAGGACGTGGTCCAATGTCTCGTCGGCTTTGAGATGATCTTTCCACCGTCATTCTTCAATATAATGACGCATCTTCTATGTCACCTTGTGAAAGAGATCAGTATTCTCGGTCCTGTGTACCTACACAACATGTTTCCTTTCGAGAGGTACATGAGTGTTCTAAAGAAATACGTTCGTAACCGTTCTCGTCCGGAAGCAAGCATCGCCAAGGGTTATGGAACAGAGGAGGTCATTGAGTTCTGCGTAGAATTTATTGAAGACCTCCGTCCAATCGGGGTACCCGAATCAAGCCATGAGGGGAGACTACGGGGAAAGGGGACTCTTGGAAGAAAAGCAATAATGACCGTGGACAACGATTTATTCCGTAAAGCACATTTCACAGTTTTGCAACAATCTTCGTTGGTGGCTCCTTACATCGAGGAGCACCTGGCGATTGTTCGGTCGAAAAACATCGGCAAGTCTGATGCATGGATTACATGCCATCACATCGATACTTTCCCCGTTTGGCTACGACAACGTCTAATGGGTGCAGAAACCATTGACCGACAACTAGCCTTCTTGGCGAGGGGGCCTTCTTACTCGATATCGACATTCCAAGGATATGAAATCAATGGGTATACATTTTACACAAGAGCCCAAGACAGAAAGAGCACAAACCAGAACTCTGCTACACGTATCGACGCCATGAGATACGATGGTGCAACTAGCACGTATTACGGTGTCATCGAGGACATATGGGAACTAGACTACGGACCCTTGAAGGTACCTCTGTTTCGATGCCAATGGGTTAGGCTCACCGGTGGAGACGTAACGATTGATGATAGTGGGATGACAACGATTGACCTAAGCAAGGTTGGATACTCAGACGAACCTTTCGTCTTAGCCAATGATGTCACACAGGTTTTCTACGTGAAGGACATGTCTAGCAAACCAAAGAAGGGTAAAGGACTCGACGAGCCAAAGCGCCACGTGGTTCTCCCAGGAAAAGGGAAAATCGTTGGAGTCGAGGATAAGACTGACGAAGATTACGATCAGTTCGACGGGCAACCTCCGTTCGCGGTGACGATTGACCCGAGCATCCTCCTTTCAAAGGAGGACACCCTTTACTCACGCAACGATCATAGCGAAGGAACATTAGTGAGGAGAAAGTACGTGAGAAAAACAGTGACATAGGTTGTTGTATGGACGACGCAAATTATTTACAATGTATTGAAGGCCATGTAATGTTTGTGTTTTTTACTACTACAATTATATATGTAATACCAATTTTGAACTATTTAAATAGGTAATATAGTATTAGATAGTAATATCAATTATTGGAATGTAATATCAAATTGAAACGTCATATGTTATTTATATGTGATTATTTATATTTAATAATAATTTAAAACTATTTAAATAGGTAATATTGTAGTAGATATTTTAATACTATTCAAATAGTATTTAAATTGGTCTATATGTGATTATTTATATTTAATAATAATTTAAAACTATTTAAATAGGTAATATGGTAGTAGATATTTTAATACTATTCAAATAGTATTTAAATTGGTCAAATTTTAATTATATATTGTTATTGGAATGTAATATCAATTTTGAACTATTAAATAGATAATATGGCATTATATATTTTAATACTAACATTTACATGGGCACTGTTTCAATCTTTAGTCCCGGTTGTTAAACATAGCCGGGACTAAAAGAAAATTTGGCCGAGCGGGAAAACATCTTTAGTCCCGGTTGGTGGCACCAACCGAGACTAAAGATAACATCTTTAGTCCCGGTTGGTGCCACCAACCGGGACTAAAGATCCCGACTATAAAATGCTGGGCGCATCGTCTTCTCCGGATCCACACTTAGCCGTTTCTCATTTTCTCTCCACTCTCAGCGCGCACGTCCTTCGTCTTTGCCGCCGTCGTCGTCTTCGTCGTCTCCGCCGCCGTACGTCGTCGCCGTCCGCACCGTGTCTCCCGGCCGAGGTTTGGACCGATCTCCATCTTTTCTTCCGTCCGTTTTCAACAATGGCACGTACCGCACCGTCGTCGCCGCGCCATCCGCACCGCCGTCGCCATGTTGGCTCGTTCCCGCGCCACCGCCGCCGCCGCCGGCCCGCGCCACAACACGGCGGCGCGGCCGCCACGGCCGCGCCACCCACGACCGCCGCCACCACGCACGGCCGCGCCACCAGCCGCCGCCACAACACGGCCGCGCCACCACCACGGCCGCCGCCACAACTACGGCCGCCCCACCACCACGGCCGCCGCCGCCACCACCACGGCCGCCCCACCACCACGGCCGCGCCACGAACGACGTAACGTTAGAACGAACGTGAACGGACGTGAACGAACATGAACAAACGAACGACATGTGTGGACCGAACGAGCGAACGACCGAGCGAACGAACGAGCGACCGAGCGAACGAACGAACGAGCGAACCTATGTGCGAATGAACGAGTAAAGGAGCGAACGAACGAGTGAACGAAGGCAACGAACGAACTAACGACTGAACGAGCGAACGGTCGAACGACCGAGCGAACGACCGAACGAACGAACGGGGGAACGAGCGAACGAACGAACGAACGACGGAACGAGCGAGCGAGCGAACGACCGAACGAACGATCGAGCGAACGACCGAGCGAACGACCGAGGGAACGAGCGAACGAGCGAGCGAACGAGTGAGCGAACGAGCAACTGCTTCCATGCATGCTCATCTAGCTTAATTAGCTTAGCTAACCTCCGTATGTTACATACTATACTACTACTTCACTTATAGACAGTACACTCCTAAACAGTTGCCGGTAATTAATGATGAGTAATTATTAGTAATCGTAACTACATCTTTTCCCTTCTCTTCGAGAGCCAGGCATGGTCTTATTTTATGGGAGTTTGTAACTTTCTCGCTTGTATAGTAATATTATACTCTTGCTACCAGTACTACTACTCTAGTATAGTAATATTATACTACTTTAGTTACAAGTGTACTCCCTCCAATTACATAATTCTTAACATTTCATTTCGAATAAGGTTGAGATCAATAACTTTAAAGAAACTAGGGTTTAGGGTTTAGGGTTTAGGGTTTAGGGGTTTAGGGTTTATTGTACTGGTTCGCTCGAAGTTCGCTCGTTCGAAGTAGGTACTGGTTCAGGATATTGGCTGAACACAAGCACTCGGTCTTTCATGACTAAACAGAAACGGAGATTTTTCAAGACAAATTTTGTCTTGACTCCTATACATGGGGAGTCAAGACAAAATTTGTTATGAAAATTATCCGTTTGTAGCATGAAAGAGCGAGGTCTTGTGTTCATCCAATATCTTGAGTCACTATCTATTTATTGTATATATTAAATATAATATTGCACATCTTTGTACATTTTGCTAATAGTGTTTTAATTTTTTGTCTAATTTTTTTTCTAATAGGTGCTGACCCCCGTCGTCGCTCAAGCTTAAGTGGCCCCAATAACTCCACGCAAAACGAAGGTAAGTTTCTTGAATTCCTTCATGTGTGTCTATATATATATATGACATATGCATGTATAACAATGAATTAACTGGTCATTGTACATATTTTGCAACAATGTTATTATATGTAAAACAATATACTGTTAGTTGATGTGTACCTCGTAATGTTACAAACAGATGGCAGATCGCGAGGATGAAGAGATCCTCATGGAAGAGATCGCATAGGGCAGCAGCCAATATTGGGCGGATGAGGAGCCAGAGGACCCCAACCAATACCTCAACGAGGAGGGAAACGAGGCCACAAACCAACAGGAAAGTGAAAGGGAACAGGCCGTTGGAGAGAAGAGGGCACGCGGACAACGGGGTGCCACAAGGAAGCTAGAGGGCAGGCATATTATTACTGAAGTGGCCCCAGACGACGAACCAGTTGCCCCGACCGGCATACTACATAAGTTTGTGGGACACAGTGGTTGGGTCCTGAGGGATCACGTGCCCATTAGCATAGTACATTGGCGTCAAACAAGAACAACAGAGGATGATGAAAGTTATTTGCCAGATACGGAGAAAGCAATGTTGTGAACCACCATGCTCGAGACTTTCACGGTCCCTCAGGCAGATCAGCCAAGACTGAAAGCATGGACGATGAAGAAAATGGCTGAACAGTTCCAGAAGTACAAGTCAGCTCTATACAAGAAATACATCGTGAAGGGTCTGACACCTGATTTCGACAAGTTAACGAAGTTGAGGGATCATTGAGATGCGTTTGTTGCATACAGGACTTTCGAGCACGGGCAAACGCAAGTAGCAAAGAACAAAGCCAATGCCGCTAAGAAGCAGTACCATCACCGGCTAGGGTCAGGTGGCTATAAGAAGGCAATCCCCAAGTGGGATGAACTGGAAGCCGGGTTGATTGGAAAGGGTATTAAGCCGGCCACAACGAACTGGCCTGAACGTTCAAGAAATTGGTACTATGATCATGGTGGAAAGCTCGATTCCACTGATGGCTCCCTTGTATTCGGCGATGCGATCTGCGAAGCAGCTAGCCGACTCACGGAAGCAGTGGAGGCGTCTGCTCAGGGAACATTCCATCCTGACAGAGAGAAGGACGAGCTTACGCTCGCACTACAGAATCCCAAGCATCCAGGACGAACACGGGGGAAAGGCGTGGTTGCATGAAAATACGGATTTCAAGAGGCCAGCCACACTTACAAGAGTCGGATGAGGAGCAAGAGGGATACCGAGGACAAATTAAGATATCTCGAGGAGAGGGTCGCCCTGCAGGAAATACGGATGCAAGAGGAGGTCGAACGATGGGTGGACCAACGCCTTGCGGAACGACAGAGCGAGCAGACGGTGCAGCTGTATGCCCCTCCAATCATGGTGAGCCCCTCGGGCAATCGCAGCAGCTGTGCCTCTACAGGGCAGGCAGGAGAACAGGTCATGGAAGGTGCAGCAGGGCAAGCTCAGGCAAACCCATCGTACCCCGTAGATGAAATCACGCGGCGGACACCTTGTGAGCTGCACATTCCCTTCAAGAACATATCAGTCAAGGTATGCTCTTAGTTTTATGATATGTGTCTTGTAAATTGCATAACTGGTGATGCATGCATCTGTTAATTACTAAGTAATCCTGACTCTCGTGAAGGTGGCGTCGGGCATGGCCATACCAGTGGACCCTTCGGGGACATATCATTGCAGACCGATTCCACCTGGGTACTCAAAGGTCGAGGTTGAATTGGTGGAACGAGGGTTCGACGATCTCGAGCTGGACATCCCCGGAGGAGACGGGGAGACGAAACTAGGAGACACAGCCCATGCCATTATACTATGGTGCAAGCGACACATCGTGTTTCCCGGGCGAGCAGCGGCGTCTTCTCCTTCGTCTCCTCCGCCTGCACCCTCTCCTCCGCCTGCACCTTCTCCTCCGCCTACACTAGCTCCTCCACCGCAGTCTCCTCCGCATGCAACCTCTTCTTCGCCTGCACCGGCTCCTCCGCCTGCACCGTCACCGTCTGCTCCGCCTGCACGGCCTAAAAAGTCGTGCCCACTTCGTCCCGCGTCGTCAAAGTCCACACCACCAAGAAAAAAGCCAAGACTTGACGAGCCAAAACTCCCCGCTCTCAAGAAAAGGACGTATGACCGCACTCTCGAGGAGAATGAGGAGGTCGTACGAGCAGAAGTGAAGGCGTTCTTCGAGGCACGGAAACCACCAAAGAAGATTCCAATAGATCTGGCTGCTAAGAAGTTCTTCCAGAAGATGAGCGAACCGGTCAGGAGGGCTGTACTTTCCGATTATGACCGGTCGGTGACGAAGTCGTACAAGAAACAAAGAGCAAAGGCCAAAGAAGTGCCTCAGCTCGGAAAGCAGCGGAAACAATCGGTTGAGCCGTTGCTACCATCCGGTGAAGAGGAGCTGAGGCAATGGATGAAAGAGACGGGTCTGAGCAGGGCGCAACTGGTGGGAGACACACCGATACAAATTTAAAGTCGGTGAACAGCTTGTCAAGCCTGGTGAGGTGAACAGTCTCTCAACACAAATGCATCGATTCCATCAATGGTATATGGAACATTCATCCAGAGGTAGAATAATGTTTGGAGCGAGGATAAGAAACATAGACTACTACAAAGGAGATGATGTTCTGTGGATGAACTTCGAGAATGTGTTCGATGTATACCAACTAGACGCTCTCGACGTCTCCATTCTTAGCTGCTGGGTTTTGTAAGTATCGTTTTAGCAAACTTTATTTTGTTCTTTAGCTTCTTCTATGTACCATTCCCCGGTTAGAATGTGACGATAAGACTGATGCAAATTCCTTTGTCTTTTGTAGAATGGAGATTCAATCGTGCCGTAGGCAGGGGATTTTCAATATTGGATTCATGGACCCTCGCAAAGTCAATGACGTAATGATACGGGACTTTGAGAAAGATACAGAAGACAATATTGTTCATTTTCTGGTGCAGCAGCATTACAAGACCTACATACTATTGCCATACAACACAGAGTGAGTTTTAACTGTCTTTCAAATTTGTACCAACTTCCTCCCCGTACTCATAACTTCACATATATATCGTCGGACGCAATTTGCAGATTTCACTGGGTCCTTTTACTCTTCGACCTTGAACTTTGCAAAGTCCATGTCTATGACTCAATGGATAAACCAGAGTCTACTTTCACCAAGGTTTTTGAAATGATAGATAAGTAATGCCATCTATTCAACCGTCATTAATTATGAACACCGCTATTGGTACTATGCAGATCTCCGGTATTTAATCATAGCTTCCAACTGTACATAGGGCATGGGCAAAGTTCCGTACATTGGTCCGCGGGGTTTGGAAAGAAAATCTTGGTAGGAGATTTAAGTTTCCGGTGAGTACATGCTCCAAAATTATTTAATCATTCATTGCTTCTAGAAAAAATTAGTACATTAAATCTCTCGTCGTTTCTCCTTAAGTGTGCAAAACAGCAGAAGAGGAATAACTTGTGCGGCTACTACGTCTGCGAATATACTCACGCACTTGTACAGCAAATCAACAATGACAGGGATCTGGAAGTACGTAAAAATTATTCATACATTATGTCCCGATTTCTTATTGACTTCATATACTTATATCTCAATTTTTTTCGAATGATAGATTATTTACATGAGGGAAAATCTATCCAACGAAGAATTTATCAAGGCTATTCAAGAACAACTCATGAGATTTATCAATGAACAAATAATTGATCCCGCGGGAGAATTCTACTACGATGGAAGTGCTATTCATCATCCTCCCCATGAATAATATGTCTTAGCTTTCTTCGTAATATACAATAGAACATTATAATTAACGAAAAATTGTAATATATGTATATTCAGATGTGCATTCATGTACTTATGTGTGTGAGTATATTTCGATAATAAAAATATATATTTACTTGAGTGCTTATATGTAGGATATATATATATATATATATATATATATATATATATATATATATATATATATATATATATATATATATATATATATATAAAACATGTATTTATACATATATATATATATATGCATATTGCATATATATACATATAAATACATATATACGCATATTATATGTACATATATATTATGCATATATATGTATTTATACAGATATATGCATACTATATAAACAAGCAGCTGGCAGAACCAGCAAATGTTTTTTTAAAAAAAAAATCATTAGTCCCGGTTGGTGAAGATGACCGAGGCAGCTACGTGGCAGTCATCTTTAGTACCGGTTGGTAACACCAACCGGGACTAAAGATGGATCTTTAGTATCTTTAGTCCCGGTTGGTAACACCAACCGAAACTAAAGATGATCTTTAGTCCCGGGTATTTCACCCGGGACTAAAGATGCCGATCTTTAGTCCCGTATTCGTTGTCCCGGTTCGAGAACCGGAACTAAAGGCGGTTACGAACCGGAACTATAGTGGGTTTCTCCAGCAGTGACACGTACACAGATGGGACGCAATATATGTATTTTACAGATGAGTACGTACATATATATGTACACCCAAATATACATTGTAAGATGCACGATGGAAGAGGAATAATAATTAATTATTTTATATATATATATATATATATATATATATATATATATATATATATGATGATGATGATGATGATGATGATGAAATGGAGTATAATGGATTTACGTAGATTACATGGCGGTGTATTTAGTGGAGTCGACGTTGGCGGTGGCGAGGACGACGGCGACGCCGAGGAGGAGGACCACGAGCGCCGTGAAGTTGACGAGCAGCGCCTCTGCCCCGTACCTGGACAGGCTCTGCGGCGGGGCCTGCACCTGCAGGAAGGTGAGCTTCTCCAGGAAGCCCAGCTGCGCGTTGCCGACGGCGAGCGCGAAGACGAGGAGGCCCAGGAGCGCGTGCCACGGCACGGCGGAGCGCCTGGTGTTGTGGGAGGCGCCGGGGAAGAAGAAGGTGAGGAAGGCGACGATCCAGTGGAGCGCGTAGAGGGAGATGGTGATGATGCCGATCCAGGAGTGGAGCGAGTAGAGGTTGGGGATTTTAGCCTCGGCGTGGTACTTGAAGACGGCGTAGATGCCGAGGCCGCCGAGGGCGAGGGCGACGGCGTGCAGTGCCAGGTGCGTCTTCTTCCTTGCATCCCTGCTAATTATCATGGAGAGGGAGCGGTAGGAGAGGATGGCCTCGGCGGCGAGGACAACGAGGCCGAGCAGCATGAGCACCGGGTGGGTGTTGAAGATGAGCTGCTTGTTGTGGGAGCGCAGGGCGAGTCCGCCGCGGAAGTGGACGCACCACACCACCACCATCGCCGTCGCCGCTACCGCTAGCACGTGCGCCACCACCACCATGCAACCGCCGCCGCCATGACTACCGCCCTTGATGAGCTGCTGCGCCATCGATCGATCGCGATTAATATTTGATGGATATGAATGATGGATCTTCTTCTTCTTCCTCCTAGCTTAGCTATAGGCCTAGTGCGTGTGTGTGTTCCCCAACTGCAAGAAAGAAAGCAGTTAGTTAGTTAGTTAGTTGGGTGGCGCGCGGTTACATTTACGTGGACGCCCTGCCGCCGCGCGCGCAGATGCAGGCGCTGCCACGAAAAACAGCCAACCAAGCGATGCACATCAACTCGATCGATATATCATATTCTCTTGACAATGATTTCAACCCCCCCCCCCCCCTAGAGCCCTCCAGCGGATGTCGTCGATCATCTCCAGTCATTTCTTACGTATCAATTTTAAAGTTACCATGTAAATATTATCTTTTTTTCTCACTATATTTAATAAAATTGACACACCGATAATTATTTTTAATTTTGTCATATTTGTTTTCGAGGGACAAAGCCAATCCAGATGGCCGGATCTTAGACGAGTATTACCCATCTCACCAGTATCCAAACCAAACAGTCTGAAAATTAAGTTTGACCTAAACCAATCCATCTTATCCTTCGAACCAAATGCACGCCAGTAAGTGATACTATCACTAGTAGAAAAACAGTTTTTTCAGACGACCAAAACGGATTTTCGCGTGCGGGCCTCCGGCCCGTTTGCATCAAAACGTCTGCGAAAATCATCATTTTTACGTGCGGGTGGCGCACCCGCACCCGAAAATCGGATTTTCGTGTGCGGGTGCTTATGTCATCCGCACGCAAAAATAAAAAACCAAAAAATCGCAAAAACCATGCGCTGCCGCCTGCTAGTCGCCGCCTGCCTCTCGCCGGTCGTCGCCTGCCGGTTGCTGCCCGCCGCCTGTCGACGGCCGTCGGCCATCGGCCACGCCACCCGCCATCAGCCACGTCGGCCGGATTCTGTTGTCGCAGACCCGGTGGAGGCGGATACGCCCGCCACTGAACCGGCCGCACCGCCCGCCACCGTCGCCTGTCATTGCGTGCTGCACGTTCTAGTCACACGTCATCGCACGCCGCCGCCGTCGCCGCCGCCCGCCCCCGCCGTCGTCGTCGCCGTTGCCGCGGGATCCGCCGCCGGCCGCTCCCGCTGTCGCGATGGAGAGAGAGGGAGAGAGAAAGAGGAGGTGAGAATGAAGGGATGAGGAGGAAGTGAGAAGAAGATAAGAGAGAGTGAAACTCAGAGAAAGGTTTTAATTTTTTTTGAATATGCTGAGAGGGAAAGAGGAGGTAACTCAGACTTCTAGGCGGACCTCTAGAGGTCCGTCTTAGAAAATATATTTTCCTGTGCGGTCGCTTAAAAGGCCCGTCTGAAAAAATAGACCTATTTTCCTGTGCGGCTGTGCGGCTGTTTAAGAGACCCGCCTGCGAAAATCGATTTTTACGTGCGGTCCTTTTAAAAGAGTTGTATGTAAAAATAAAGGTCGATTTTTGCAGACGCGGATACTTATGACCCGTCTACAATCATCTGTGCAGTAGTGTATATCCATGAGGTAGCTAGCTAGCGACTAATTCAATTCCCTGAATAGCAAGGCAACCATAAGTTCGTGTGGCTGTGGCTGTCTGCACTAGTACTAATAAAATCAGTTGGTCATAAAAAAAAATTCCGGATTCTTGTAGTGACTGGAGTCTCTTCACGCTCTACTTAGAATTAAATACAACTGCATGTTATATATCACAGCAAATTAAAATTTTGATTTCTCCACTAAAAATAAAAAGAAATAAAATTATATTTTATATCTACTCAAGATGCGTAATTAGAAAAAGAATTCAAGATGCTTTATAGTAATTTATTGTAATAAGGCTAGCTACATATATCATGTGGAGTAGAGTAGTAATGAATTACTTATCAAATTAGTTGTACTTTATAGAGACTGTGTTAACTAGCTTGGTAGTGCACACTTTCTAGAAAAAAAAAATACTAGTACTCTTTACTTGGGCTCAACAATTAATTATACTGTCAATGTTGATTTTCAACAAGTACGTACCTTTCAATGAATTCGTGGTATAGCGACGTAGTCCCTCGATCAATCAATTGGGTTGCTGGACTTTTTGCTTTGCTTTGCTTTTTTTCTTTGTTTGCGACGGTTTCCCATCCCCACAGCGCGCCGCTTCACTTCACCGGCCGCCTCCCAGCCTGGCTAGCTATATATTGGCCTCATCACCAGGGTGTCGCAAATCGCAATGCAAGAAACGGAAACCTACCGCTCGCTGAGAAGAGACTTCATGGTACGCGCGTTGTCATCCTCAAGACAGACAGACATTAATTAATTAAGAGAATTTTTACGGTCCAATGTATTGATAATATATACCGTAAGTATAAACGATCTAACGGTATAAATTAGTTTGACCTTTAACTTAATTAGATTGCAGTATAAAATTGTAAAGGGTAAATTCTTACGCTTGATAAAAGAAAATCTCCGTTTGGCCGTTCCCCATTCCTTCGTCTTCACTACCGGCGACGAGCGATCCACGCGCGCCGGGCCACCACCGCCAGCGATCACGACCACGCCGCGCTGTCGTCAACGGGAATCGATTCACTCTCCTTTACTCCTCTTGCCTTCCCATCCACCGAAAACCCAAGACATGTCTTATCTAGAGGAGGAGCAGCCATAGTACTCAAGGAGGAAGAAGACACCATGCAGAGGATCGTGTACTCAATGGCGGATTCGTCTTCCACCCCGCAGCGACAACAACCTCGTCTCCGAGTGCCAATTCAACTCGCATACGACTATGGCCAAATAGCACAACGCCATAACCAGGCTAGGTACTGAATGAGATTTGTCCCTCGGGATAGAAGAATATTATAACTGAAAAGGCATAATGACCGGATGCTCATGCAGGAACAATTCATCTATATGCTCTTTTGGCTCATGTTCCCAAAATTGAAAAAAAATGCATTTGTTTTCTTGATTTGTTTCAGGATTGCATATTTCAAGATATTTCTGAACCTTCTTTTCGACCTTATTTTTGAACTCAGTGAATGTGATACCTAAGAAGCAGAGATGATTAACTGAATCTTCAGTACTATAAAATTGAAGAAAAAATCAAACAATTACATAGCTGCTTTCAGTTGGCATAAATTAAGCTAGTACTATAAAATCTTCAGCACTTCACAAGCAAATATTAGTAATATTACAAGATAAGCACATTCAAATTGTTGTAAGTGTACTGCCTTTTCTTGTAAGGGAAGATATAAAAATTGTGCCATCTCTATATTCTAAACATCCTTTCCTGTGCTCAAATACATGAACTAGCATAGTTGCACATAAGTTCCAAGAGAACATATGAAAACACACGGAGTAAAACAGAATGACAGCCGGGCGAACAAATCGCGCCGCTGCCTAGCGCACCATCATCCCTCATCGCGCCTTTGCCTAGCGCACCATCGTCCCTCGCGAGCACAGGAAGGACGTCGGGGACGCGGGAGCAGCTGAGCAGGGACGAATCACACCGCTGCCTAGCGCGCCGTCGTCTCTCGCAAGCGCACGAACTATGTCTTTGTTGGATTATTGGATTGGATTAACTCTAAACGTAGAAAGCTCTTTTCCATTTTTTGTCAAATTTCTAGCATACCGTTTTATATAGTACTGTCAGTATATACTCACAGTATAATGTATTGTAAAAGTTCTTTTAATTAATTCCGTAATTAACGTCATGACGAAATCACTGTTGGAGTAATACACAAACTCAGCTCCTCAGTCATCCTCCACCAACTTGGTTTCATCCGAGTTCCACCCGTTTGATTGAATATATATTTAGACTATCTATCGTAGTCTTTCAATCGGGTGTTACTTTCATATCACTTTGGCTCTTTGATATCTGCACAACTGTATTTGCTAATGCGGTTCCTTAATTTGGCCTTCGTGCTTAATGTCTTGTGTTGTAGTTCCTATCGATCCTCAATCTGCAAAGATAAAACCGCTATGCACCACTTTCGCAAAGATAAAACCGGTATGCACCACTTTCTCAAGCTAATATAATTTTGTAGGGGTTGTTGATCTTCTTGCAGGCCAATATAATTTGAGTTGAGGACACAAAAATTGATAGAAATTCCTTGAGATAAGTTTCAATGTTATTTAGCTCAGTATCATATTAATTATCGTCGTTCTTATTGACAGTCAACTGTCCATGAATGACTCTTTCTTACATGGGACAATAGCTACAGGCAAGTTAATCATTGTGCATTTTTTTCCTATGATCAATCAGGATGTATGGTTGGTGACAACTACTCCTTTCGCTTTATATTATAAGTCGTTTGACTTTTTTTAATCAATTTTTTTTAGGTTTGATTAAGTTTATAGAAAAAACAACAACATCTATCACCAAATTAGTTTAATTAAATCTAACATTGAATATATTTTGATAAAATTTTTATTTTATATTAAAAATGTTAGTATATTTTTCTATAAACTTGATCAAACTTAAAGAATTTTGACTAAAAAAATGTCAAATAATTTATATTATAAAACGAAGCTGAGGAAGTAATTAGCTAGATTGGGTAGTCTCAGTAGAAAAGTCGACACTTTTACTTAGCACAACAGAAGCTATACTGTTTAAATAACTACATTTATATGCTATGGCTATTTGCAAGTTATACTATACGTGCTCAAATACTTCTGACAGTATCTCACAATTGCATTTTTAGTGCAAGAAGTAACAAGAGTGCTCCTCTTTCCGGCAAATAATTGCTGAATGGCAAATAATATTTATGAAACTATGACTTCCCTATAAATGTACCAATCATTGAAACTTATATTTACAGTGACATACAAACATGCGTTATAAATATCCTATAGCAACGCATGAGGGACCATGCATCTAGTTAATATTACACGGGACCTTTGCAACTTAGTTTTCGTTGCTCGATGTCTTCGGTGGTGAGCAAGGCGACCCGTGCTACGCTTTGCTCCAAACATCATAGGGCCACTGGATGGGTAGCCATGCCACGTCCACAGTTTTTTTGCAAAAGACCCACAAATTTTGATTAACTTTGTCGACTCCCGCTGCTGTTGATTGTTCGATCTCGCGGTAGGGTCGACCTGACGGTCCGTACATATCCCAACATGCCTGTCCTTCCGCAGCCGTGGGATCGACGGATTAGGAACGGATGGCCTAGGTTTGGCCACAGCACGCCATTGTGTTCGCTAGTAGCCTTGCCTCTCTTTATGTTGCACACTGTCTCCCTCGCTCCCATCATGCCTTCACACACACCGTCACCGCCGCAGCCTCGCCCCCCGCTTCGCCCTTCTTTTGCCCCCCACACGCGCAATCGCCGTTATAGCCTCGCCTTCTCCCAACAAGCTGTCGCGTCTGCCAGTGGCAGCCCCGGCCGGCCTCCTTGCCGACGGATACTGGCACCCGAAGGAGAGGGACGTGACACGTGAGCCACCGCCATCCTTTTCTCTTTCAGGTCCGTCCCAGCAACGCTTCCCTAGTGTGTATTTCAGAAGAATGGTGGGCATGGCGTACGTGCTGCTACGATACAGGACCCAAATTAGTTACCTTTCAATGTGCTGGGTAGTTAATCGTTTGCCTGCAAAATCCTTTCGTTGTTTAGGATTAGGTTGTTTCCACCACAATCATGTTTGTTGTATATAAGCAACATCTTCTCGTAATGTTAATAAATTTGATAGGGGCTTTTTTTGTGAAATCATTATTATGATTAATATTTTGTGATGAACAATTGGCTTTACAAATGATTATTCGATGAATTGGTTTGAGAAGATGTGTGCATGTTGGTGTGAGTGCGTATGACTAATGTAAGTCAGGTTGTGATATATGTGTCTAGAAACGGTTGTTTTGTCTGATTGTGTACAGGTGACTTAAGGTCAGCCTTGGTCATTAGTAAGGACTGGGACTATGCTCAGGAAGGAGCAGAGGTCTGATATGGTCGGGATACCATGTGAGAAGGTGACTAAAGTCAGGATTCTTAAAGGTCAACTTCGTCAACGGTAGAATCAGGACTATATTCAGGGAAGAGTTGAGGTCTAGACGGTCAAGGATATCGGATGACGAAGTTGGATACGAGATGGCAAATGATGAATGAATATCATATGAGAGATCTTCGTAACGGGCTTCACGAAGTGTACGTGTAAGCGTCGGTGTTCGCGAAGGAAATTAAAAGAGAAAAATTAAGAAGTATATGGTGCTACAGTGCATGAGGTATCGTAGCATGCAGATATGCATGCATGTATTTGAGTATGTATGTGTGATGTGCTGGTGTAGCTTGGTTGTTGGCTGGTGGCGCAACTGATCAGAGGCAGCGACGGCTCATGCGGGAGCCCGCAGCTGCAGGTGGCCGTGGAGATCGAGTGAGAGTAGGAGGACGCGTTGCGGTGGCGTGAAGTGTCCGACTTTGACTTCGGTTTGTTATTGAGAGAGAAAGAGAGAGAGAATTATAATTTGGTTAATTGTAATTTGATTTGGAAAATAAGGGGTTAATTGTAATTTGATTTGGAAAATAAGGATTTGAGTTCCGTTGAAATTAGGTACTACTTTGAGTAGAAGATTTTAGATATAAATAGATGAGGGGAATAGATGAGGGGTTACGGCTAGAAATATATCGATTTTTTTGGAGAGAAAAGTTAGGATTTGTTTCGAGGTTTCAAGCCAAGTTCGAAAGTTGAGAGAGGAGTGTTTTAGATGCACTTTGTAAACACATATTGATGCAATAAAGTTGATCTATTTTCTAGAGTTTCGTCGACTTGCGTTTCTCTGGTTCTCGACGGTCTGACCAGATGCTTGGAGATGGTCTGACCTGTGACTGAGCAGCAGCAGCGGTCCAACTAGCGGCGACACGACGATCTGACTAGTGCAACTTCATCAGATTTGAGGATAAATTTTTATTTTCGCTAAAAGTTTTGGGTTTTAATTTTTTTTCTATCATTCATCTCCTCTGATGGATTTGTTTGGTCTTATTCGATCCTATATTTTTCATCGTCGGCCCAGCAAAAAAAATAAATTGAGTGATCAATTACGACGACTAACTTGGTTTGTCACGCGTGATTGATCGACATGCACACTTTACTCGAGAAACATACATGGATGTAACGTATAGCCACTAGTACAGATCCTTCCATCTGTGACGGCCTCTAACATGCCTGAAAATAGCGGGCCGTCACAAGGAAGTCATCTCAATCGGGCCAAAAAAGTGCCCGATTGAGATATGGTCGCACAGACATGTTAGATGGGCATAAAACTTAGGTCCGTCATGGATGACACTATCCGTGACGGGCACCAATTTAAGGCCCGATTGAGATAACATTCCATATCTCAAACGGGCCTCAAGTTGGGGCCCGTCACAGATGACCATCATCCGTGACGGGCACCAATTTGAGGCCCATTTGAGATAACAACTAGGCCCGTCACGGATGACCCTTATCTGTGACGGGCCTAAATTATAGCCCGTCACGGATGACCCTTATCTGTGACGGGCTTAAACTATAGCCCGTCACAGATAAGGGTCATCTGTGACGGGCCTAAACTTGAGCCCGTCACAGATGACCCTTATCTGTGACGGGTCTAAACTATAGCCCGTCACAGATGAGTATTTTTTCCATTTTTCATATGAAATGTTTATATTTGTAAGTTGAACTATAACAAAATAATTAACTGCAGTATAATAATTCATTTTATGAGTCAAAATAATTTTACGGGTAGTAAATGATTTCAAATGGAAAAATTATCAACAACAAAGTTGTATAACTCATCAAGATCTATAACTTTTAGTTTGGTCATTTTTCTATATAATATTTTTTTGAACAGTTTGAATTTGAATTTGAAAATATGACAACTTCAAACAACATTTTCAAATAATAAATGATTTCAATTGAAAAAGTCATCAACAACAAAATTGTATAACTCATCAAGATCTAAAACTTTTATTATGTCATTTCTTCATCCGACAAAGTATTAGTAACATTGTTCATAAATTTTACATATATGTGTTATAGTTTATAAAATCAGATAAGAGATACGTCAATTTTGTGAACAATGTTACTATCACTTTGTCGGATGAAGAAATGATCAAAATAAAAGTTTTAAATCTTGATGAGTTATACAATTTTGTTGTTGATGACTTTTTCAATTGAAATAATTTAGTATTTAAAAATATTGTTTGAAGTTGTCATATTTTCAAATTCAAATTCAAACTGTTCAAAAAATGTTATATAGAAAAATGACCAAAATAAAAGTTATAGATCTTGATGAGTTATACAACTTTGTTGTTGATGACTTTTTCAGTTGAAGTCGTTCACTAACAAAAAATTCTATTTGAATTTATCAAACTTTGAATTTCAAATTTCAAATTGTCCAAATAGAGTCGGATGGAGAAATGACCAAAATAAAAAATTTTCACCTCGATGAGTTCTACAACTTTGGTTTTGGTGACTTTTCCATTTGAAATCATTTATTAACCCCAATTTTTATTCGAAGTTGTCAAATTTTGAAAATTCAAAATTTGAATTGTTCAAATGAACTTATTTGTACAAAGGACCAATACAATAGTTGTAGATATCGATGAGTTATACAATTCTATCAATCCAATTTTGTTGTTTGGATTGCCAAGGATTTTGTTGTGTGTGACATTATAGCCTAAGGCTTAATAGGATTAATAGAATACTTATATAAAAAGTTACAACTACTTTTCCGGAAGCCGGTTTCCAAAGAACTTTGATGTTAAGCGTGCTTGGCTTGTAGAAATTTCGGGATGGGTGACCGATCAGGAAGTACCTGGGAGAGGCGGGATTGCATGACATGGCTAACAAAAAGGCCTGAGACTAGCCAAAAAATAAAATTTATTTTTTTGCATGACATGGCTAACAAAAAGGCCTGAGACTAGCCAAAAAATAAAATTTATTTTTTTTTGGGATTATACTCATCTGTGACGGGCCTAAACTATAGCCCGTCACAGATAAGGTTCATCTGTGACGGGCTATAGTTTAGGCCCGATTGAGATGAGTGTCATCCGTGATGGGCGCTAGTTGTAGCCCAATTGAGATAGTCATCCGTGACGGGCTATAGTTTGACTGGTCGTCTCGGTCAAAGCTATCGGTGACGGGCATTAGTTGAGACCCGATTGAGATAGATTCATCCGTGACGGACTTATGCCCGTTTGAGATGATTCCTCACATCACTGACCTTTGCGCTGTGTCGGACGCCATACCCAACACAGATGTGAGTTGCAGCCCGACACAGATGAGGGGTACCGTTGTAGTGAGCTTTAGCTAGCTAGCTAGAGCACATGCATATATCATGCATGTGATTATTCATAGCCACTAGCTTAATTAGTATAGTATGCGATCGAGTGTATATATAAGTATATATGCATGGTCAACATCCAGCGCATATATACACATATAAATTGTCAACTTCTTCGATGATCAGTTGTTTATTTATGTAGTACACATATAGGCATAGATAATTAGTTAATTAGTTAATTGTTAGTTATACTTATAGAGATGAGATGAGATGAGACGAGACGACTAGCTAGTTGGTAGCTGGATATGATCGGGATCGTCACATGTAGTACGTCGTCGGAGTACTTGCTAGCTAGCTAGTACAGTACGTACGCAACGTTCTTCGAACGTCACAGCCGTACCTTTTGCCGTTTGCACGAAACCAATACCTAATTAAGATAATTATTAAACCCACATAAATAGCAAGCCAGATGATATCGATGGACAAACTTAAATTAGCCCGCTGGTTTATATATTAATTTTTTACGTACTCGTTCAACTTCAACGACGATGCACATATATATCCAGTTGCCGATGTATGGTTTGAATCGTCTCGTATTGATTATACAAGGACAAATGATCTAATATATAAGTGAGAAAGTTTCTTACCTTATTGATTGATTTTTGGGGTCAAAAAGACCCTTTATGATTCTATAATTGTTATCAGAGTCTGGCTAATTCAACATCTCTAGCTTGAGGGACCATCGGCATACGGTGTAAGTGACCTAATATAAAAGTGGGGACACCAATGTATAGAGGAGAAGATTGTTGAATAGTCTCACATTGGTTATGTAAGGATAAGTGACCTAATATAAAAGTGAAAAAGCCGAGATTGTTGAATAGTCTCACATTAGTTGTAAAAGGATAAGTGACCTAATATAAAAGTAGAAAAGCTTCTCACCTCATTGGCTACTTTTACATAGATAATTATATAATTAAGCACATGAGTTAATTTGGCCCTGCAGTGAAATTGATTATTAGGCCGTCGAACCAAATCAACCTTCCTATCTATACTATCTATGAAATTACAACCCACTATATCGTAAAGCTTAACATGTAAAGATACCATATCATCATCTATAAGCAATTATTATATTTTAATACTCATGTAAACATGCTATATAATCTATATTTTATTATATTCTAAAGCTTTAAAATACAAACATGTTAAATCATCATCTCACATAATTTACACAATATTTCAACATATATCTCTCCATCATTTTCTAAAATACCTATATACTTCATCCCTATTTAGTTAATATTTTCTATTTTCTTTCATTAAATCACATCACCTTGATTGTTTCTAGTCTTTAGATAATTAATCTATAGTCCAAATTATTTCTCTTATTTTTTTCTCATGAAGCCACATCAGCTTACTTTTACTTTTGATTTATCAATCTATATACTATTTAAATTATCATAAACCACATCAACTTAAGTGGTTTATAGGCTTTTCCAACGATCGATCAAAAATACAAATTCTATAAACTTACATCATCTAGCTATATTACACGATATTTTTACTATTAACATATTAAACTCCCGCAACGACACGTGAGATTTCATCTAGTATACAGTACTGCATGGCTTTGGTTTAGAACAAACAAGAAATTTAAACACTGTACATCATGAACACCATCCGCTCATTCTGGTGTGGAATGTAATTATATTATAACTCAGATGTAATTATAGTATAATTATAATATAGCTACATCATAACTTACTGTAGTTACAATGTAACTTATACATAACTTACATATAACTTGTCAAAATCCACATGTGGACATTGTGGCTAGCGCCAGTACACAAGCTTGCATTGCAACCCACGTTTCCTTGCATGCCGCACGAATCGATCATCGTGGCAATCCGATGATGACAAATTCTAAATTTTAGGGGAATTATTTTTACTTGCACGTCACACAAATCTCAAAGCAATTTGATAGTGACATATTTGAAAGTTTTAGGGGAGAAAAACTGTCAAACGTTTTTAGCAATTTCGTTTATATTTTGATCATGTGTAAGTTTAGCATACGGAATTATGTATGGATTGTGTAAGCCAATGGTTTTGTATCGAAACCGGTCATGGAATGAGGTCTTCACGTCAGATGTGAAGGATTTTCCCTTTCGAGGAACCGACAAAAAGATTTTCGTTGTCGGTGAACTGTCATACATTTTTTATTTTTCGCGTCATTCTATTTCTGTCGGGTATTCGCTGTCGGGTTCTTCTCAAGGATTTCCCTGTTGATATTTGGATTATCCTTGACGGTTTTTGGTTGGGAAAGATGTCATCCTTGTCGGGAAAGATGACATGATTGATCTAGCCTCATTGTTTCGCTCATGGTTATACTGTTAATAGCAAAATTTGGTAAATATATATTAAAGATGGAGTTAGATCCGAAGCGGATTTGAAGGGATAAGGATGTTTCCAAAAACAGGACAGCGCATCGGTTGGGAGCTGTATCGGTCGATATGGAATCGAACTCGGTCAGTCGATACGGGTAACCTAAATTTGTGTCCGGTTCAGAGAAGAGTTTGAAGATATTGCCAAATAGAAATTGAGTCTAGAAAAGATAATTATATTTTTTAATTAGAAATAAGAGTTAGTTATTTCTTTTTAATGATTTTGTGGCAAGAGTCCGCCTAGGACATGTTTGTTTAAGTAGGTTTTGAGTAGTGTCCAACATAGATAATGTTTGTAAGTTTGGGTATAAATATATGCCCAGGGTCTTGTAAAGAAAACAACAATCATTCAATACACTCTCGACGCATCGCCACAATTTTACTTTACTTCTCGAAGAGTTCTTGTTTCGAGTTAGGCTGCATCGGTTTCGATCTCCAATTAGAGATATGGCTTGTCAATAGCGGCTTGTATCGGCGGATTAGTGCATCGCTTTAGATGTTCTAATCTATCTTGTGCAATTGCTAATTATCATATAACTTAGCTAATCTAAATCGATGGTTCGATTTACTTGTATCGGCCAAGCCTTACCTAAGATTTTATCGGTATCGGTTAAATCGTCTCATTGGCTTAGATTAGCTAAGGTATCCACCACCCTGAAAATCAGTCAGAAACTTGATTGTTTAGACTTTATGTTTCTTTTCATATTTTGTGTTACATTAGCCCTAGTCATATTTAGAATCGTAGAAACTAACCTGCTTCTTGATTGCAAATAAGGGTAGCATCAGAGTTTTAGTCGATCTTACCTGATATAATTGTTTTGCCTTGTTTAAATTTTTGTAATCATGCTTTTTATGTTATATCTGCCCCTTATACAAAGATATCACACTATTTAAATGTAACAAGTTTGTCCTTGCTATATTTACTTAGATTGATATTCTTGTGTAAGGTTGTATCAGAGTATTAGCCGATACAGTATCTATTCTTAACCTAAGCATGGTGTCATCGGCTACGACTCGATCAGATATATTCTTTATCTATAGATTACATGTTTGATTACATCTACAACCAATTGGACATGTTTTAGGCTTATTTAATTTTATTCATCTTACACCTTACAGCCGATTCAGTCAGATGACATCAGCTAGGTTTATACGATACGTCATCGGCTCATTGGCCGATTGATTATCGTAAATTTAATTGGTTTTATTGTATGTCTTATTGGTTGCATAATCAAACCAACTAGCACGCCCTAAACCCGAACGCAAGATTTGGACCTGCATTGAAGCTAAGCACAACTCCTAGGCTGCCGTGTTTTCACATCAACATATACTTATAAGCCAAAATTTATATTTTAAATTTTAATTTTGAAGTTGATTTTATGGTTTTTTTCATTGTAGTTTATTTTATAATTTTTTTTAATAGCTAAGAACATGTATATAAAAGTTTCACTCATAAATTATTTTATGGTAGGTAATAAGCAATATAGATAAGGGTATGCATAAGCGAAATGATCGGGTTACATAAATGGAAATAGTTATTAATTGGTGCTCTCCATCATTAGATAAGTGTAAGTGAAAATAATGCTATGTACTTGTTGGTGAATTAACGTCGTAAATTTGTTAGTTGTAAATTTATAATTAACGTTGTAAATTTGTTATTAGTTGTA
This sequence comes from Oryza officinalis, assembly GCA_008326285.1. Taxonomy (NCBI): domain Eukaryota; kingdom Viridiplantae; phylum Streptophyta; class Magnoliopsida; order Poales; family Poaceae; genus Oryza; species Oryza officinalis. Next base: position 21,292 of record BDMV01000008.1, on the reverse strand, counting down.
AATGTATAATGTATCGCCAAGTGTTAACATGTGATGCATTTTGAAGTACAATAGAATGGCTGTAATCGAAGTGTTCACGGTTAACTTTGCAAGGAGAAGCAGGTGGGACCCACCATAGGTTGCATGTGCCCCAAAAAATTTCCACGTGTGGTTGTCTTCTGTCTCCTTTATCTCATTTTCTTTACTTTTTTTTTATCTCTTTCGCGACCGATCGTTTCCAGGCAGCGACGCGCGGATGGGTCCTCCTGCCATACAACAACTAGCAGACGTTATTCTTTATTTTTTTTATTTTAAATTTTAGTTATTTCTAAATTGTATTTCTATATAAACTCTGACTTTTACTTTTATTTTTTTATTTTTTAATTTCGAATTCTAATTAGTTCTAAATTATATACTTATATGGACTCTAATCTTTTTTTTTCAATATTCTTTATTTTTAATTTCGAATTTTTTTATTTCAAAATTGTATTTTTGTATGGGCTCTATTTTTTTTCTTCAATTAGTATGAGAATTTCTAAATCGTAAGAGCGAACGTGAAGGCTTCTTTTTTCATATTTTAATAAGTTTTTAATAAGTTAATAGATATTGGATTACCGCTCCACATAGTACATACGTACAGTATTGTTGAAAAACACGAGAAAAATAGGGTTCCGTAGAAGTAGGTTGTCAAGGGTTAGGAAACATCCTCCTTACGGCCGGCCGGTCAATATATCGATAAGAGGGAATGGAATAATTAATTGAAGAAAGAAAAAAATGGAAATCAGAAGGTAATTAATTAAGGTAATTAACTAGTACTAATTGGTATCGACGTCTGCGCAGGCGACGACGACGTTCGACTGATTTTATCAGGGAGACTTGAGACTTGTCTATCGAATATATATNTTATATATATATATATATATATATATATATATATATATATATATATATATATATATATATATATATATATATATATATATATATATATATCGGCCTAGCTATCATACCGCGCTAGCTAAGCTAGCTCGCTCCTACATATAAACATAAATAAACAGAGCTAATTAAGCTGCTAGCTACTCCTATATAGTATATATATTACTCCCTCCAGCAAGCGGATGGATGGCAAGAGAAGAGACGATTGAGAGAGAGCGCTAGAGATATAGCTTAGCTAGCTAGCCGCTCAATACCATAGGGAAGACGAAAAAGTTAGCTAGGGGAGAGAGATGAGCAGCAGCTAGAAGATCGATTTCGATCGATCGATCGATCGATCGATCGATCTATCTATCTATCTATCTATCTTTGTAGAACTAGCTCATGCATGCATATTCGATCTCCTCTCCTCTCCTCTCCGGTCATCATATATATCTATATCGATCGATCGCCTGCCGGTTTATAGTTAGCTATCATCCTATATATCGATCGATCGATCGAGATACTATTAATTACTATATATTATAGTTAGTTAAAGTACCAAAAGATCGATCAAATTAATATATACGTACTATATCAATCGAATTATATATATCGATCGATTTGATATATCGATCATGAGGGGAACTGGCAATCACAAGTTGGAGGAGGAAGGCGTGGCCTTGGTGCAGGTTGCGCAAGACTATGAAAATATCGATGGGTGCAAGACGACGAAGCAGCAGCCGGACCCGGCCGACCACGACTCGGGCGCCGCCGCCGCCGCCGCCGCCGGCGCTGCATCAAACAAGGTGGCGGAGGAGGCCGGCTATAGCTATTGGTCAACGTGGCTGTCGTCGGCGGTGATGAAGAAGCGCGTGCGGCCGCCGGGGCGCGTGGGGCTCGTCGTCGGCGGATTCGTCCTCCTGGCCTTGCTCGTCGCCGTCGCCACCACCATCACCACCACCTGGCAAGTCGTTGATTTCGCCGCCGTTGTAAGTCCCTCAATTATCTTCCAATATATATATATATATATATATATATATCTTCCTAATTAGTATAATTCTTAATTTCAATTCATTCATCATACTACTCCGATCCAATAGTTTATTTTCCTTAAGAGGAGAGCGCTAGCGATGCACGTACGACGACGCACGCCCACAGGGCCAGGAGTTCTATATTTAATCCAAATTAGTATGTACGACTTATATATTGCGGTATATTCGACATATGTAGGCACTTTAATTTGTCGCTCGAATCAACCTTCATTAAAATTTTAACATATATTGGGGTTAACAAATTTTGGTGGAGTTTTTTCTTCTGACAGACAACTTTCGAAATTACAATTTTTTTAGGGAAACAATGGTGAGATTATATTTAGTTTGTTACTCAACCAAAATTTAGTAACGATGAAATTTGGTATAGTTGTGAACACATGCCGCCCATAATTTCCAAGTTTGACGTCAAACACCCAATACAGTCTAGTTTTTCTTGGTTTTGCACCTGGATTACTAGCTAACTAGAGGTAACTAACTTACATGCTCATGCTGTCACGCATTATCTATATTGAATGTTGACTTAATATCTTTCCACCAACAAATAACCACATCATATATGGCTAGCTACCGTTCCACGGAAACTAGAGCTCTTGTTAGTGCGCATTTCCTTTTTTTTTCCCCACTATGTTAATTTGCACATGCATTCTGCATACACCTGAATTAACATGCATCGATCGATGGATATGATGCATCTTAATTTCACCCAAATTGTATGTATATATGCATGCATATATAGTTGGCCTTATATTGTAGACCAGAGACAGACAGCTAGATAGATATATAGATCCAGTAGCAAGCAAGCAAAGCCATGCAAGCAGTATGGTGCGTGTTCACGACGAAAGTGCTTGATCACGAGATACACGGCACTGTAGCTAGTTTGTTAAGCTAAGCCATTAGTTGATTAACTCCTGGCAAAAAAAATCAGTTAATACTTAGTAGTATATATTAATCCGGTCAAAAGCTAACTGCGTCAGATATTTATAACGAGTGAGAATATATTACTAGTACGTATAATAATTATGTTAATATTACTAGTGGTTCTATGGTTTATCAGTTCAACATGCGGCCGCCCAGTGCCGCGCCTTGGTTTTTCACAAGGAAAGTAAACCAGATGATCATGCATCACAACGCACTATAAATCGCCAAAAACAATAGTACATGCATGCATGTAGTTTACTTAATTTTCGACACACGTAATAAAATATAGTACGTATATGTTTCCGTTAGGAGACTTCTACAATGCTTGAAAGTCGTGCCATCTGTTTATCACCTGTAATCTAACGATCTACAATAAAAGGTACCCCTAGAAAGGTACTCTAAATGTGGACGAACGTATTAACTTAAGCAATAAGTAAAAGGTTAGATGGGTAATTTTCAGACCCAGTATCACAACAAAGAATGTAAACCAGTAAAAGGATTAGTTTCTTCCTGAGGAGGCCCCTTGATCTTACTATTGGGCACTTGGCAGGCGGGAGCAGATGGAGATTTGGGAGAGCAATGTTACATATTGTTGCCGATATGTTCATCGTTGATCAGTGGCTCAACAATATCATTTTATACCTAAATTAACCTTTAAAAAATCGACGGTGGATGTTTAGTAAGGGTGAAGGTACATGGGATACCTCTCAAGCACTGTAAAACGTATCTTCTGTTAGACATGCAAAATTAAAAGGATACTTCATTTCTTATGACAGATTATATTAACCCTCTCATTGATTAGATTTAAAATTTCAAATATACTCATATAGTGAAATTAAGATTAAGAGTAGTTAAAGCGCACTTTTGCATCGTATAATTACTTAACGCGCGTATATGGTTGGTTGATTTTTCGCCATCGTAAAATAGCTGATTGTTTTTTTTTTGGCATAAGTATATATACGTGGATGAATTGTATAAGTGCTGAGAGGCATGTGAGATTTGTTAAGTTGAGTCAACTGCGTACGTTGTAAGTACATGGAATATATAATGATGCATGACGTTACTACTCACTAGTGTACGTGCTCAGGGTGGAATAATTCATCAACTAACAAACCAGCTGCAACCGCGCGTTGAAATTAAGCACCACAACATGTGGAAAAACTTGTTCGACTTTTAATTTGGCTTGCAGACTTCGAGAAGATCCGTCTCGTCAAGTCTCGAAGAGAACAAAACAAAATCGACAAGGCTAAGGCTAGGCTTTCGTCTGCTGCAGCCACTCACTGCCTGTTTCGATGGAGACAAACAACGGCTTCCTCACGGCAACCTAATAAATTGGATGGAGAGCTGTACGTGTTGTTGCTTGTCGATTCGTCTTCGTCGTGCATACATCAATGGAATTACAACCAGTCTTCCTAGTAATTAATTAATTCCTCACTAATTAACTAATACGTACTACTACTAGTTAGTTTTCCTAATCATGCATCTAGCTAGCATCTGACCGATTATTAATTTGTTAATTAATTTAATCATTCTGTGTACATATGCATGATGGGTCGATCGAGCAGTCGTCGTTCCTGCAGTTTGGCAATGGTGGTGGTGCACGGCGCCACAGGCCTCCCCGCACCAGCTCACGTCTCGTTACCATCCCCTTCACCTGCGGCATTAACGACACGAGCACATGCCCCCGCTATTATGCGTCCGCTCCGGCGCCGGCGCCGTCGATGTCGTCGTCGCCACCGCCACCACCGGTAGTGGAGTACTACTGCCCATCCTACTTCCGGCACATTGAGCTGGACCTGGAGGCGTGGGTGGCGTCAGGCATCACGCGGGAGGCGGTGGAGCGCGGGCGGCGGCAGGCGCACTTCCGGCTGGTGGTGCTCGGCGGCCGCGCCTACGTGGAGACGTACCGGCGTGCGTTCCAGACGCGCGACGTGTTCACGCAGTGGGGCATCCTCCAGCTGCTCCGCCGCTACCCGGGGCGCGTCCCCGACCTGGACCTCATGTTCAACTGCGAGGACATGCCCGAGGTGCGCGCCGCCGCCTACCCCGACCGGGCCGCCGCGCCGCCGCTCTTCCGCTACTGCAAGGACCCCTCCACGCTCGACGTCCTCTTCCCCGACTGGTCCTTCTGGGGCTGGCCGGAGGTCAACATCCGCCCATGGGCGCCGCTGCTCGCCGAGATGGCGGAGGAGAACGCGCGCCTGCCGTGGCCCGATAGGGAGCCCTACGCCTACTGGAAGGGCAACCCCGACGTGTCGCCGCTGCGCCAGGACCTCCTCCGTTGCAACGACTCCGAGACGGCGAGGTTCTACCGCCAGGACTGGGGCTTCGCCAACCGCAATGGCTTCCGCGACTCCAACCTGGCGCGCCAGTGTCGCCACCGCTACAAGATGTACGTGCAGGGCCGCTCCTGGTCGGTCAGCCGCAAGTACATCCTCGCCTGCGACTCGCCGGTGCTCGCCGTCGCCACGCCCTACCAGGACTTCTTCTCGCGCGGCCTCGCCGCCGGCAAGCACTACTGGCCCATCGACCCCTCCAGGTCCAAGCTGTGCCGCGACATCCGCTTCGCCGTGCGATGGGGCAATGCGCACCCGGCGCAGGCGCAGCGCATGGGGCTCGCCGGCAGCGGCTTCGCCAGGGACGACATGGCCATGGATTACGTGTACGACTACATGCTGCACGTGCTGACGAGGTACGCGTCGCTGCTCCGGTACAAGCCCACCGTGCCGGAGCGCGCCGTGGAGCTGTGCCCGGAGTCTATGGCGTGCCCCCGCCAAGGCCGCGAGCGCGACTTCATGATGCAGTCCAGAGAGCAGTACGTGGCCGACTACGAGCCCTGCACCATGCCGCCGCCGCCGCCGCTCACCGCCGACGACGCCAGCAAGATGGCCCACAGGGACGCCGAGGTGCTCAGCAAGATAGACAAGATGATAGCGACGGACAAGCACAAATAATCAATCAATTAAATTAATTAATAACAGCTGCTAATTCATCCGTTTCATATTATAAGTCGTTGGTATTTTTCTATTCAAATTATTTTAAATTTGATTAAATTTATAAAAAAATTTAATAACAATTTTTAACACAAAATATACATATTATAAAAAAAATGTTATATTTAATGAAACTAATTTGATATGAAACTAGCTATAAATCACTCGAAAGATTTTTTTAATAAAAATCAGGCAAATCTATGAAATTACATAGTACTTACAATGAACGTGTGCTATACAAAACAAGGTTGGTTCCTAGCTCAATATCTGGTTACGGCTCCATGCCCTTAAGCATGGGATCTTAGGAAAATCGAGTGAGAGCTAAGAACAAATCTTTTGGGATCTTAAGAAAATCGAGTAAGAGGCTAAGAAAGGATCTTAACCATGGGATCTCAACGTGAATCGTATGGTCAAGAAAATGAAGTAAGGGCTAAGAGAAAATCTTTCGAGTGAGATATAGCAAAATCGGAACGATAATACGTACACAAGGATCTTCAACTATTGCAAAAGTCTTCAACTACGAGCTAGCTAGTATTACAAAAGGTCCTGATTTGAATACCCAAGTCGATCCTTGGAATTGCTATATATAGAACGTTCGCCAGCTTTTGACCGTTAGATGTGTTTGGAGATTCGTGCATGTGAAGGGAGAGAACAATATTCACGCGCGTAAGTTATATCCTACTACTTGTAGCTACGTTTGAAAGTCTTTCACTAAAATATCTTTCGAACGAATGTTTTATATATCCTATTACTTGTAGCTACATTTAAAAGTCTCACTAAAATATCTTTCGAACGAATGTTTTATATATATATATATATATATATGTACTCCCACACGAACGGAAGTTCCGATCATTACCGAGAAAGCTGGACGTTGATGATAACGGCAGAACGGGGATGCCGTGTAAAGATTTGGCCAAAGAGACAATGATTTTGTCGCCAGGCATTATCTTAAGCAGTTGGTAGGCATCCAGTGACCAGGTTATGCAAAACAAAATCAAGCCCAAACACTGCAGGGAACTTGGTAATTGAACATCAGCGTCAGTTTCAAAACATACACACACTAGCATAGAAGTCACAAGTTTGTATCTCTTGATTGTTGTAAGGAACTGATCAAGATGTTCTTCACCACAGAATTCTTGACAAACTACTTCTTTCGTCTCAAAATATAAGAGATTTTAAATGAATGTGATATAGTCTGTCCAGATTCGTAATAGCAGAATATGTCACATTCACTCAAAAATTACTACAAAACTACATGTATAAACTTCGTATACATGTATACAAAGTTAATTGTTACGAATAAATCGTGCAAGTATATTGTCAAAGTTTATATGTATATATATAAAGTATATACATATGTATATATACTATATATATATTATACATACGTATATATATAATTTTTTTTATATTTATACATTTTAGTATAAAAAAATATATACACGTATATAAAAATTGTATATGTTTATATACGTACGTATATAAAAACAAAAAAAAGGAAAATACCAAAAGAAAAACAGGAAAACCGTCTGTGGCCGTGTGCTTCCGTTGTCCCTCCCTTCGCGTGCCACGTAGTTGCGCCGCGCGGTGAAGGGCATGTGGATAGCCGCGCATTAGCAATCACGCTAGACTCTTCCGTGGACTATGCATCTTTATTTGTTTTTTCCTTTTCTTCATTGAACTGTGCAACTTTATTATTTATTATTTTTTTCTCACCCAATCGGAACATCATCCTTTGCCCAAATACAAGCTGACACTCGTTATTATGTACGTGAAAGATTAGAATATGTACATTTTTCTAGTTATGTATTGAATAGAGTTTGTTTCGTACCGATAAAATTCATTTCCCGATAAATCTACAACCTTTAATCTATATCCATTGTAATTTAATGGTGTTAATGTAAGAACTTTTGACCTCCACAACAAATATGATGTCTTTTTTTTAAAAATGTTTTAATAATAATTTAATAGATAGATAACTCAACTTAGGATATGATATAATATATTCTAATATAACGAACAATGTGATTTGTTGTGCTGTTGTATGTCATGCAGGCAGGTTGACAGTTATCAAGGGACGAAGGACCTTGTTTTCATAATTTTTTCTCTTTCATTTCCTTTCGCCACAGTTTTTCATATAGGGGAGGAAAGTGTGTCGTTGATGACGTGTGACGTACGTGGCGCTTAATTATGAGTGGGTGCCCATCTCATCTCCAGTGAGAGAGACAGGAGCAGTTGAGATCTCCATCTCCGAATCTCCGATCCAAAGTCCAAACCCCCAAATCCATCCATCCTCCAAACCCAACCCCAAATCAATTCAACTATCCAAGCCTAGTTGTTGGATCTAGAGTGGGATCCCATCCATGGCGATCGTTTACGCGGTGGTGGCGCGCGGCACCGTGGTTCTTGCTGAGTTCTCCGCCGTCTCCGGGAACGCCGGCGCCGTCGCCCGCCGCATCCTCGAGAAGCTTCCGCCCGACGCCGAGTCCCGCCTCTGCTTCGCGCAGGACCGCTACATCTTCCACGTCCTCCGCTCCCCTTCCCCCTCCGCCGCCGATGGCCTCACCTTCCTCTGCATGGCCAACGACACCTTCGGAAGTACTAACTCTCTTTACTTCTTATTACTTCTAATCTATATGATCTATAACAGGATGGATTCGTTCATTCATCTTCTTTCTTAGGGATTTTTGCATCATGTACTTCATCCATTCATGTTCCCTTGTAAACTCTACTGTACCAGTAGTCAATTTCCATCCATTTCTTTCATACTAAAACTAGTAGTCAGCCAGCGAAATCCAGACATACTGGTATGATGAAATAGAGCATTACTTACTTGTGTAATTAATTGCAGGACGAATTCCCTTTCTTTACCTCGAGGACATCCAAATGAGGTTCATCAAGAACTATGGCAGAATCGCCCACAACGCACTCGCCTACGCCATGAACGACGAGTTCTCCAGGGTCCTCCATCACCAAATGGAGTACTTCTCCAGCAACCCCAGCGCCGACACGCTCAACCGTCTCCGAGGCGAAGTCACCGAGGCATGTACCAAATGTATCCTATTTATTTATTGCCTTTCACACAATTTACTTTCATTTTTGCTCTACCACCAAATGCTCATTCTTCCAACTTGCATTGTGCAGATACATACCGTCATGGTTGACAACATTGAGAAGATTCTCGACAGAGGTGAGCGCATCTCGCTACTCGTCGACAAGACCTCCACCATGCAAGACAGTGCTTTCCACTTCCGCAAGCAATCCAGGAGGCTCAGGAGAGCTCTTTGGATGAAAAATGCCAAGCTTCTGTAAGTCACCCTTTCTTTCTTTCTTTCTTTCTTACTGTACTATCTATCTCTTCTCTTCTTCACCACTCACTGACAGTACCCATTAACTAATGGTCAGTCCTGCACTCAAGTTCCTTTGTTACAAGTTGCTCCCCAATGACAAGTCCTGATTGATGTTATAAAGCCCTTCGAGATTGGTCCTTAGCCATGGCCATTTGTTATTCCTTTTTCTCCTGCCAGTTATAGTTTACCAAATCCTGAAATTCAGCCTGAATGAATGTACGCACTCAAAAGTTTAGAGCCAAGAAAGCTGCGATTTCCTTTTTTGAGGCCAAGTCTAAAGAGCTTTATTCATCAGCAGAATACCATTTTAAATGAGCACACTTTGCACAATGATGAAGCTGCGATTTCTTTGCTAGTCCAAAATTATGTAATCGTGTGACTTCGATTGGTCATTATTGTCAAATAGACATGTTGGATAAGTGTATATGACCCTTGTTGAATGGAATAAGCTGGTATATCATTGAGTTTGAGAACAATGGACTATTGCTATTCTGTTTTTGCTAGGGTTTGAAAGAATTGGTGATAAATGGCAGGCATAACGAAATACTACTAGTTTTTTTTGTAGGATCTAGAAAACTGTGTTTTTGATTGCTGATTGCCATACACTATATGTATAAGATCTAACCCTTTTCTTTATTGTGCTGACTTTAAGATCTACTAATAACATTTTTGACAGCATCTGACATATTTCTTGTCTTGCGTTGTTGCAGTGCTGTGTTGACTGCTGTCATAGTACTTCTACTTTACTTGATTATTGCTGCTTTCTGCGGAGGCCTTTCTCTTCCATCGTGTAGATCATGACTCGCTCTACAGATTTACCTCAATTAAAGCATCACACCATGTAACAACAATGCAAGCCTGTCAACGCCATGTATCATATCTGTTCAGCTCCCAAAGCTACAAGTGATGTTTTGAGAAAATGATTTGGTGTTGAGTTTTCGTTATTGGGGGGTTGTGCTCCTTCAAGTTAATATGGAACGGTTTGTACAAAATGGGATCTATATGTACAGTATTATGTCGTTTGTTGTTTCTGGTACCTGAACTGAACAAGAAGGTGTTGGCTAAGATTTTTCTGTACCGTTGTGCTTGCACATGAATTGGATGTTTTGCCTGATGATGAGCTGGGTTTATCTTGTGCCACTGGTATGAGTGCTGTGGTATGCCCTTTAATTAACTAAAGCGAATGTCATGTAATATTCTCAAGAGAATATATGAATATGATTTGTGAGTAATGTTATCCTGATAAATCAATTTTTGGAAGAAGGGAAATTCTGCCCAAAGTGAAGTGTTGAATTACTACATGGAGTGTGATGAAATGATTTGTAGCTCCCGGGGATCAGCTGGCGTGATGGATGTTATTGATGTTCAGGTAGTGGGTTGGAAACTTGGAATGCCGTCTCTGAATCTCTGATAGTTTAAGAATGGTGAAGTAATACAATACAGAGCTGAAACTTGGGAGGATATTTTTGGGTAACATCGGAGAAGTCTATAATTAGTGCAGGGAGTTGATAATACGTTACATTGATCGATCAGGTAGAAAGCAAAATGGTGCAGCATGATGCATTGCAGATGGCAGAGTGAGTGAGTGAGCAGTTAGAAAGAAAGGAGTCACAGGCAGGCAGCTAATGCAATGAAACAACTGCTCCAATATATTATATATAATGGATTGAATGTAATGGAGCTAGCAAACTTCATCCGCAACAGCAACTCTCAACCTCTTTTCTTCACTCACATATATATATACAAGTATGAATTGAAACTCATCATCATTTAGTCCTTACATATACACCCAGCAATGATCTCAGGTCAATGATATTAGTTGATTATTAAGCAGTAAGTAGTATGATTTGATGACCCAAACAACTACAACTCCTCTGCAAATAGAGTAATATATGTACATATAGCAGAGGGCATTCTATATATACCTTCATACATAGAGGGATAGATTGCCAACACCAAGATAGATCGATCGATCGATCAAATAGTAGCAGTAGTAAATTAAGCAAGCAAGAAGAGATTATTAATTAAGCAGTCAGCATGAGCGGGAGCGACACCTTCGCCAGCGTCCACGTCGACGAGCACGGCAAGGCTTCATCGTCATACGACACCTTCGCCGGTGCTGGTGCGCCGGCGGCGCCTTTCCAGGGGCATCGCAAGGCTGGCAGCGGTAGCAGCGATGTGCCGTTCCTGCTGCGCAGCAGCGGCGGCGACGGCCTCCGGCGGTGCTTGGGCCTGATAGACTTTGTGCTGAGGGTTGCCGCCTTCGGGCCCACGCTGGCCGCCGCCATCTCCATCGGCACCTCCGACGAGAGGCTCTCCGTCTTCACCAACTACTTCCAGTTCCGCGCCAGATTCGACGACTTCCCGGCTTTCGAGTAATGATTATATTTGAGCTAGCTACTAATTATTATTATTCAGTAATCAATCAATCAATCAATCAAATGAATATAGATATATTTATCGATCGATCGATCAGGTTCTTCATTGTGGCGAATGCGATCGCGGCGGGGTACATGGTACTGTCACTACCCTTCTCCGCCGCCACCATCATGAGCTCCAGCTCCAAGGCCACCGGCGTCAAGCTCCTGCTGCTCATCTGCGACACCATCATGGTGGGTTTACTGACGGCGGCAGCGTCAGCGGCGGCGGCGATGGTATACGTGGCGCACGAGGGCAACCTGCGCGCAAACTGGGTGCCCATCTGCTTGCAGTTCCACGGCTTCTGCCAGCGCACCAGCGGGGCCGTCATCGCCTCCTTCCTCGCCGTCTTCGTCCTCATGGTTCTCATCGTCATGGCCGCCTGCACCATGCCCCGCCGCACCCACCGTGCCTCCTAGCCAGCCCTAGCTAGGTAAAACGACCTACGTTTTTACCATAATACATGATCTTTCTATCAGTGAGTGATATATTCTTCATCCAATGTCGATCAGCTCGAGCAAGCAAGCGTCAACTTTGATTTGGTTTGATTGCATTTCTCTGTACCGTCGTCCGGTATGTGCATGTGTCCTGTTTTAGTTCCTTGTGTACGTGCATTATATTATGTGTATGTATTCTTCTGCAATGTGCAACAAGCAAGCAGAAAATTCATGTTCTTTTTTCAAGAGAGAGAGAGAGAGGTGAAACAAAAATTAAAGTGTAATTAGCTAGTGTGATGAATGGATTACTGGTTGCAATCAGCTGCAACTACATATTGATTGAATGTATTTGATGAGTTAATTTCACTCTGCATGTGTGTGTTTATACAATAATCAACTTGAATATACAATGGAGTATACACATGCAAAAATGCAATCCAATTTGTGTACAAGATCGATCGATACATAGAAGAAGATCTAAGGCAGGATTGATCGGAGAAGAAGAAGATATATGGAAGCTAGGATGAGGAGGAGGTGGTGTTTTGTTGCCTTGAGCGGTAGAAGGCCATGCCCCTGATGGCGTCGGGGTCCATGGCGAAGCCGAGGAGGCGGTAGAATCCCACGACGCGCGGCTCGGCGTAGAGCGCGATGTTGGAGACGCCCTTGCCTCGCAGGTCGGCGACGAGGCGCTCCATGACGGCGCGGCCGAGGCCGAGGCCCTGGCACGACGGCTCCACCACCACGTCCCACACCACCGCGTTGAACACGCCGTCGCCCGCCGCGCGCGCGAACGCCACGGGGCGCCCCGCCGATGCCGAGTCCTCTAGCCACACCACCTCGCTGTGCTCCAGCGCGCGCCGCAGCCGCTCCTCCTGCCGGCGTGGGAACCCCACCCGCGCGAACACCTCGTTGAGCGCCCCGACGTCCAGCCCCGACGAGCTGCGCCGCACCGCGAACCCGCGCGCCGCAAGCTCAGAGTCCGACACCGACACCGACACCGACACCGACACCGGCTGTGCCTGCGCGCCCGCCGCCGCACACGCACACGCACACGCACTCTTGTTCTTGTTGAAGCTGTCGATGAAGCTCAAGGTGGGCGGTGGAAACCGAATGGCAGCGTTGCCGCCACAGAGACGGACACCAACGCGGGGCCGCGCCGCCTGCCTCTGCATCTGCATCTGCATGGTGCACACAGCTAATTCAGATCAGCCATTGGGCGTGCGTTACAACTTACGACAACAAACTCAATAACAATTATTTTGGGTGGCCATGGATGGCTTGCTTATCCTCTTGTATCTCAACAAACACTCTTTCTTCTTATGGATGGATGACATGGATGCATGGATGTATACCAATCATCATTCTCTAATCTCTAGTGCTCTTTTACCTGTTGTTTACCAATGAATGAATTTGCATTTTCAATCTTCCAATAATTTGCATTTTTAACTAAACGACAAATTCTTCGAGCCTACTCTATATTATATTATCGGTAATACAAAACTATTTTTATCACAGAACAACTCAACATTTAGGGTTCAGCTTAAGCTTCCAGATCTATCTTACCTACAACTAGAACCCAACCAAAGAGTCTAGATTCAATCAAAACTTGAGCGGAGCGCTTTGAAAAATTACATTGCGGTGGTGGAGCTGGGTCCCAGTAGTTCCACTCCGGACCAAAAGACACCGCTACCCATCCGTTTTCATAGTGCTAGTGTATGCTAGTGTAGTGTAGCACCTACTGCAAATTTTTTTTCTCGATTGGGTTTCAAAATAAAGAGTACGAACTAGTATCCTCTTGTTTAGGGCTATCAACGAGCCGAGCTCAAGCGAGCTCGTCTGCCCAGGCTCGAGCTCGACACAAGCCCTAGCCGAGCCTATTGCATTTACGAGCTTTTAGGCAAGCTTGGTTCGAGCTCGAGCTCGGCTATCGAGCTTGGCCATAAATAGTATAATATATATTTTAATGATAATCTCTAGATAAGAATAATTATTTTTTAAGTTAATCACTAATAAAAAAGTAGAAAAGGACTAAGATAAATATATTATGCTAATACATGCTAATTTGTTATGTAAATAGATACTAATATATATTTATCCATTAGTTTATTAAATCAATAAGGTGAACAAACAATATAGACTATACACAGTTAAATACTCGGTGGAAGCTCGAGCTCGGCTCGGTAATGCTTGCGAGCTTTTGCTCAGGCTCGGGTTCGTCTCGTTTGGAGCTCGAGCCGAGCTTATCGGGTCTGGGACGAGTTAAGCTGGAGCTACTCCCCGTCTCGAGTTTTTTTTTTGACAGCCCTGCTCTTGTTGGATATTCAAGAGGATTTTGGGTCTAATTGAGCCCATGTACTCTGCGGCCCACATTGGTTACTCTCTTCGTCGACTTTCTTGTCGTCTTCTTCGTCCCCGACCGTGCTCGCTCTCGCCGCCATGGCCGACCTCGCCGACGGGGATCCGCCTGCCCTCCTCGACCGCGCCTCTCGGTCCACCCGAGGAAAGAGGTGCACTGACCTCCCCTTATCCTCTATGGCTCGGTCTATACCTTCCTTCCTCCCGCTTGATTGCAATACCTAATACTTCTGTCCTCGTTGCCCAGGATAACCAAGCTCCTCGAAGACGAGGTTGAGCGGGACGAGGTTTTCTGGAATCAGGATGCCCTCAAGGAGGTTCTTATCTCTGTGTGTGTGTGTGTGTGTTTTCTTCCTCTCATTTCTCGATTTCTTTTAGCGAGCTTGGGGAGTGGCGAGATTGAGGGTTGACATCTTGTTTAGTGTGCTCAGGACAGATAATTTCACAGCTTTGTTTGTTGTGGAGTGCGCCATTTAGTCTCAACGCTGTTGGTTGTTGCAAATTCTGGGTTAAGCAGGATGGCCAATACGATTCTTGATCGTGTGCTCATATTTAATACCAGGAAGAAGAAGATGACAACTACGAGGAAGAGCAGGATGCTGGTGATGAATTCGACAGTGATTTTGGTGAAGGTGTGAGTGAGATCCATCCTCATGCTGCTCCAATTCATTAAATTTAATCTTTTTAGCTTTCACCGCTGTGCTGCTCTTCTGCTTCTACTTACTGAACACTGCACATAGTTGTTTAATGTAACTCCTTTGGATTCATCCAGGAGTTGGAACCTGATGATGAACCAGAAAAGGAAGTATGTG
Organism: Oryza officinalis; assembly: GCA_008326285.1. Taxonomy (NCBI): domain Eukaryota; kingdom Viridiplantae; phylum Streptophyta; class Magnoliopsida; order Poales; family Poaceae; genus Oryza; species Oryza officinalis. The sequence goes on along the minus strand of BDMV01000008.1, from coordinate 6,060 downwards.
AGAGGTAGGTACACATGTTGGTTGATGAGCAAGTTACAATGTTGTGTATGTTAGTTCTTCTGCACTCATGTCACAACTCAATCATGAAGCAGATTACCTATCAAGAGCGGCTAATATTCCCTGGGAAGACTATGGAAAAGACCAATGCCAAGAAGAAGAAGAAGAAGAAGAAGAAGAATCTAAAACTGACAAGTCTTCAGATCAGCAAAGTCTGTCGAAGCAGACAGACATTCCTTATGAACTGGAGACTGGCGAAAAGACCATCAGGAAATCAACTAGAACATCTGTCATCGTCAGACAAGCTGAGAGGGAGGCAACACGTGCTGAGAAAGAAGCAACAATGAAGGTTTTATATCCACATTGAGTCCTTAGCTTCTCCTATCAAATTTTGTTATTAGTGCATAGTGGTTGCTCATGGGCCAGACAAAAGAATATTGTGTTACTCATATTAGTTTGTCGATCCATGGCATATTTCCATTTTGAGGGTTTAGTTTGCTCACTTTTCCTCTTGTAAATGGCTCCAGCCTATTATTAAGAAGAAAAAGGAGGGAGAAGAAAAGCATATGACACAAGAAGAGATGCTTTTGGAAGCATCTGAAACAGGTTTTTTTTTCTTTTTTAAAACCTTTTCCAGTTTTCACAGGATGTAGTTGGAAACTTGTCATGAGGCAGCTTTAATCGTCGAACATTAATAGCTTTTGTATATATTTACAGAGATCATCTACCTGAGAAATCTTGAACGTGTAAGTACTGGCAGGAGAGGAGGAGGTTAAGAAAAAGGCTGTTGTTCATAAAGTTGTTTATGAGGGTCCTACAGTTCGGTTTTGCTCAAGAGATGGTAACTTCTCAATCAGAGTATCACCAAGAATTTGTTTGCATCTGGAATGTGGATTTACTAGCTTTTTTTTTGTTTTTACATTATGAGAAACCAGTCCAATACCTTAGGTTTTCCCAGTTACTTATCAGTACTGTGCTGAATTAGGGGAATCACGCTTGGAATTCATCAATGAAATTGTTTGGATCTGAACTTTGTACAAACTCAGCTCCTTGTAAGTGCAAACTTTTTGTCATTTGCCTCTACCAATAACCATTAAATGTGACTATGTGAGCATGCGTGACAGATTGAGTTCATACTACTGTAAATGCCATCCTCTTCTCATGAAAATATTCTTCATTACAGATCCAGAGAAATCTGTTTGTGCTGTAACTGGACTTCCTGCCAAGTATGTTTTCTGAGCACACATTTACAGTGATTTATATTGGCCTTTAGTGCTCCTTTTCTGTGAAGCTGAAATTGTTGCTGCCTTTATTGCATTGATCAAAATAATATTGTGCACATATGCACCTTTTGTTTAACATCTCCACATTATTAGCAGAATGTATATCCTTAGATATTGCATTGCATTGCTTGAAATACTATTTGCCACATCCTTGTTATTGTTTGTCATCTTGTTCTGGTGAATTAGCTACATTATTTTGATTCAGTAATTTGAAATGATGCTACAGAAGCAGAACCGACATAGGTTCATTGTTATTTTGTATCTAACCACTGTAAGACTACTTTGTGAGATCTTAACTGGTGCATTGTGTTGATATGATCCTGCTGAAGAGATTGGGAACGTGGTTTGGTATCTTTTTCAAAGTAGTACATCTGAGTTATGAACTGATGCATTGTATTCTTATTTCTGGATGATTTATTTTATGAGCAGATAAGCTTATTTTAGGTTTATTATCTTGTAGATACCGTGACCCAAAGACGGGGTTACTGTATGCAACAATGGAAGCATTTAAAATCATCAAAGAAATGTACTTTTTCTAGCATTTTCATAGAATCATATGTTTTTTTGGGGGACTTACTGCTTGAATGACTTGAAATTTGCTTCTTATGTAAAAATGCACTTAATAATATAAACATGCTAACATTTTGTCCATGGATGCCTTGCAATCAGTTTCCTGAAAGAGGAGGCCGACAAGAAGAGGCCCAACCTGGCGAATATGGGAGAGCTGTTTGAATCAATAACAGGAGAATACCCACGCCCAAGAAGAGAAGAATTGAGGCAAGATCACCAAGCATCTCAATCTCAGCAGACCAAAGGCATGGAGGACGCTTCCGACGAATACCTGCTCTTGATTTGCTGGATGAGGACTGACCGGAGATCTCTTTTGGCTAGTAGATAGTACTCCGTTTAGCGTCCGCCATCTCTTGGCTGTGTGCCGCTTCCTCTGACTGATCGGAGTCGCCAGTCAGGTACGCCGCTGGCCGCTTCCGAGTCACCATCTATTCTTTTTTTATGCATGGTCCCTTTTTTTTAATGCTGACATGTTTGCCGTGAAGATTTATCCTAACCCATAGTCCCACATTTATAATATATCATTCAGCACACTTGGCTAACCAATTTTTTTTTCATGCTGTAGCCGCATACATTTGAACTAATTATTAAATTTCTTCATTGGTTTCTGATTTGTCAGGATCGTATTTGCCTTCCTATTTTACTTGCCATCTGAAAATGAGCTTTGTTAGAACAGATAAGCACAGTTAGTTGCCAATGGGCTAGAAAAATTATGCAGATAAATACTTCATTCATTGAATTTTACCTATAAGGTAGATTCTTACGCATGTGGGCAGTAATTAAACCCAAGTTCTGAAGCATGTTGAGTAATGTAGCATCACCACATCAGTACATAATAGTATCCAAACATGAAATTACCTGGCCTGGTGATCACAAAAGCAGCAATGAAAACCTGCTGCAAGGAAAAATATCTGTTTCTTTTTTTTTTCTTGATGTGGTTCAGGTTCAAGTGTTAAATTTGCTTGGATTTTCCATTGCTCGGAATTTTTAGATTCCCTTTACTGAAAATTGCAAGCAACAAATTTAGTTCCATTGGTCAATATAATCTTTTTGGTGATATTGTGCAAGATCTTAACTATTAATCTTGGTAAATATTTGTGAGCAAGGTTTATTCTGCTCCGTATCTCCTTCGCCTAGCTGATTATTTTGAACTCTGAAACATGGTCATTGTGCTGCGTTTTCTCATGCAGGCACCAGGCTTCTAGTAACTGTTGTTGCCAAAAACAAGGCCTTTCTGTGATTTGAGTGTTTTGCATAAGACACATTTCTTTATATTGAAGATTCATGGCCTTACAATGATAAGCAGACTGGTCACTAATACCATATTCTTGCATATATGCAAAGATTGTGTTAATCAGATGACCTATATTGCCCTGGAAAACTGCATCTCGGATAGTAAAAGTGTAGCCTATCCTGATGATTCTTGATTCTAATTGTGCATGCACAAAATTAAATCTCTCGATCTGTTGCTATGAATCATGGATTGATGCTTTCTGAACGCCTGTTCGAGCTAGAATGCTTATCGATCTTTCTATTTTTCTTCAATGAAGGTATTGTTGGTTCATATATATTCTATCTTTACTACTACTACTACTGCTTGGGAAAGGAAAATATTATTGTTGGTCATGAGTCCCAGGTGGTTAATGTCCCTGTTCGCTAAAACCCATTAGATCACTGTTTTTCTTTTACCTGAACCGGCTGCATTCCTGGAGAACTTTTCTCGCTGGGACGAGTATCGAACAAATACCACTAAACTTTCTAGTGTTATTCTGTGAACATCCAATTCTGATACCGTTTCTTTTAGAACGATGAGCATGTTTGTTTAACAATTTATTTAGATCGATCTGTTGCAAAGACACATGCACTTGGCTAGTTTCAGAGAAAGAAGACATGGACAATACGAACATAGACGAATAAGAGAATTTGTTCTGACACAGTAAGCGAACTCGCTTAACCATTAGCACTAGGGAACACATCGGTATCGTTTTCTTAAAATATGAAAAAAAGAAAAAGAAAAGATAAGATAGTGATATTTAGCCTCCGCGCCATGGGGATCCCCACCGTCAGATAACCATTTCTAGACTTCAAAACACAAGTTATTCTTGGAAATAATATGAACGAGCACGGCCCCTTTTCAGACTTGAAATGTATAATGGCACTGGGCGACGATGATGATACCACTCAAAATAATGGACACAGGTACGATGTATCCATTGGCCAAGTTTTTCGTATCAGCACAAGACCTACAGTCCACAAGATGAAATTAAAATAAGATATATAAGTTGAAGCAAAAGGTAAATACTAGCACGGAATTGCCGAAGCAGCCTTAGTATGGCTTTGTTCTCCTCGGCACTTTTTTCACACGAGTCATTGTGAAGATCCATCTCAAGTAGCAGACGGAACAGCTCGTCTTTCTTCTCCTGCACTAGCGTCTCAAGATCTATGTTGATATGAAACTTGGCATCTGCGGCAGGATTTGGGCAAGGCAAACGAAATAGTAGCGGAGGAAGTGAAGCGGCGGGTATATGAGATGTGAGGCATCTCGCCGCCATTGATAAGCATGGGCAACAGCCTCCGAAGCCGCCGGATATACAACCCGCGACATCTTCCGCGCTGCCATCCACAACTTCAAGTCTCCCTTCTCTCTCGTCAAAAATCGACTTATTTAGTACTAAAATGTATGACGCCGTTGTTTTTTTTATAATGTTTGATCATTCGTCTTATTCAAAAATTTAATGCAAATATATAAAAATATAAGTTAGGATTATAGTTTATTATTGAAATAGTTTTTTGGCATTCTGAAAAAAAAACTCCCTCGCATCGCTCTTGCGTGGGCGGCTCGGGGGCGAAACCCTAGCCGCCCGCGCCGCCACACCCCCACCCCCATCTCCACCTCGCCGCCGCCGGAGCTCGCCAGCGGCAAAACTGGCGACGAGGCCCAAACGGCTCGGCGGAACCGGCCCCAGCGCGAGGAGGACGGAGTGAAGCGGCCGCCGACGCGGCCGGAGACGGAGATGACGGGTCGGCTTGGGTGGTGGTGGATCCAACGCCTCTGTGGCCGGATTTAGCCCCCCACCCGAGGATCCGGCCGGCGCGGCAGCCAAGCGAGGCGGGCGGTGCGCGGGAGTGTGAGCCCCCGGTTTTTTTTATACCGGAAACCCCATGTGTATTACAATACCATTCCCTGGATCAGTAGATGGTACACACATAGCACAGTTGTATATCACAAGCTGACATCGTCATACATGTCTTACAATCTATTAATAATACAAGGATAGCCCAAATGGGATCCGAATAGACCAAGCATGGTCGGCAACAACACAAAATACCAACACAAATAAATGAGGTAGTGAAAGCGAAGCAGCGGCGGTCCATTTTATCCCACACGCATCGACTGGTGAACCTAGGTCCCTATTCCGCCGTCCTTGGTAACTCCTTGCCAGCATAGCACATGCACAGATCGACACCAACATCTTTTTCAAAAAAAAAATTTAAATAAGCAAGAGTAAGTACCAACCGTACTCAGTAAGCCACCACTACAAAATGCATATAATGTTCATAGGGGTTCAAGTATGGCTTGGTTTATTTGCATAAAGCTAGTTTTCACAAATTATTTCACAAACCTATGCCATAACAGTTTTAACTGAAAACCACGTTAAGTTGAAGTTGTCATTAACCTGCGAGGGTTCATCCACCTTCCCCAAGCCTCGCTTGGTCCGGTTTACCCTCGCATCCAATTTCCACAGTTTTAACCACTACGACCTTTTTGCATATCAGGCAAGGTCACACCTTTCACACCCATCATATTTTAAGCAATATTACAAATTGACGAGGCTAGTCAAGAGTAATGCAAGTCCCGGCGCTCATTAACCGCGAGCACGGCTATTCGAATAGTTTAGTTTACTCACACTGCAGTGGATGTACGCTTTTAATCCCACACTCCGTGACGCACCCAACACATGAGACTTGTCACGGCCCGGTTTTTCAGTTACCCTCGCATGGCGGCACCCGCTCCAAGGACTATGAATCCCCATTGCACCCCCGGCGCCACATTCCTACCTCGAGCCGGTTGTGAGGGGAGTCCTGGCGCTCCCGAGATTGAAGGTTACATCATACATATATAAAGCTTGACGTCATTAAACCACACACTTCCACATTTCCATACCGATATCCAGAACCTACCATGTCTGGGGTGCCACCCCACGAGAAT